>OZ017740.1:105406570-105936570 GCA_963969285.1 Odontomyia ornata | reverse complement strand
TTATATTCGAATACGTCCAGGGCGTTTACGGTAATATTTGACAGAGTCCAGATTTCACATCCATACGAGTACAGCAAGACACGCCTTATAAGTGGCTTGTAGAAGCGAATTTTATTTTCCCTGTGACCATCTTTGGATAAAAGCATAGGAAGTTCTAAGAAGTAGGCATTGTTTGCTACATTTATAGATCTCAATATTTCATTATTTTCTGTGCCATTTCTATCAAGATGGGCTATTAAGTATGAGAAGCTAACCAAATTTTCCAAATTCAAGTCAAATTTTATCTTATGGACATGTCTTTCCTTATTTGAGCCATGAATCTAGTATAAGTTTCATTGACTAGTAGGCCAAGTTTTTAGACTTTCAACTCCAGCCGTATAAAGCTTTTTTGCATCTATACTTGATCTGGATATCTGGTTTACCTAGCGATACATTCCAGAGCAAGATTGAACAACATTGGAACAAGCTCACCCCCGCACCCCCCTTTTAAGCCTGAGTTAATTGGAAATATTCGTTAACTTAGATCTGAGACCCGCCATTTACCATTGTAGCCTTTTTTGCGGTAGGGAGGTGAATGCCATTTATGCACAGGGTGTGGGACTCCCATGCTCGCAAGAAGGCGACTGAACTACCCACTAAACACCTCCTCTGTCAACCTGAGAACCCAGCCTGGAACCGTTTGACACAATACTTCGGGCCAGGTCTCGTTTTGTTACGCCGTGAGGCGCCTTCAAGTTGGGGAGCCCCTTTCCTAGCAAGATCTCCTCTCGCTAGGAGGGGGTGATGAGGGAGTGCCAGAAAAGCTATCCCCAGCCCAAGCGCCTCCGGCTGCTGTGAGTCACTTTTATATTTTAGGACTGCCCGAGCATAATGTGCCACCTGGTTCCATTTGTCAACCGATTCGAGCATCACCGCAACTATATTATCCGAGGTGAGCTCTTCCGTCTCCCTGTAGAGTTCTCTTTGCAGCCTGACTCATTATGTACACGCAAAAAATGTGTGACAGGCATTGTCCTCCACACCTGGGCAAAACCGCCGATCGGGGGACCGTGACTTACCGATCTTGTGCAGGTAAGACTGAAAACACCCGTGCCCGCTCAAAAGCTGGGTCAGATAGAAGTCAGTCTCACCACGCCTTCGATTCAGCCACGGTCTCACATCCGGGATGAGGCGCGCAGTCCTCCTTCCCTTCGTGCAATCGACTCAAGACTGCTGCCAATCGTTGAGCGAGCGCTGTCTCTCCTCGCGGACAACCATCTCCCTCGCATCCTCGTTTCGGCGCAGGTGAATAGCGTGGCGAACTCTAGCAAGAAGGGCAACAGGTACCACGCCTGCAATCACTCTCAACACCGGGGCAAAGACTGTTGGATACGAAGATGCAAATCTCAGTGCTCCTCTTCTCTGTACCTGTGCCAAACGTTTTCGGTATACCTCCTTGCTGAGAGCGTCACCCCATACCTCTGCTCCGCACAGTAGCACTGACCCTATAGCACTTACAAGAGGCGTCTTCTTGATCGGCTGGGTCCCCTTATGTTGGCCATAAGTCGACTCAGAGCCGATATTTCTGAAGAAGCCTTCTCAGCCGTTGCCCTGATTTACTCAGAGAAAGGCATCTTTGAGTCGATGAGTAGCCCCAGATATTTCACCGCTGGCTTCAATTCGATTTATATGTCTCCAATACTGACCATCCTTACTCTAGGGACTCTTTTTTTTGTCAAGATGACCAATTCGGTTTTCTCCAGTGCTAAACTGAGCACGCGCGCAGTCATCCAGTCCCTCACTCGGCGCATTAGCATACCTAGCCCAAGTTGCGTTTGTTCAACGGTGCGTCCAGTGACCAGACCCGCAACATCATCCGCATAACCGAGCATGCGTGACTCATCTGGCATCTCAGTCTCAGTAGCCCGTTGTAAGATACGTTCCACAGGTCTGGACCAAGGATAAATCCCTGGGCAACACCCGATGTGATTTCCATCCTTCGTTGGCCCTGTGTTGTGTCGTAGAGCAGGCTTCGGTACTGTAGGTAGTTCCTCAAAAGCCACATTAGATATTCTGGAACTTGTAAAGAGGTTTCCAGCGTATGCAGAATATCCACCCATCTAGCGGAGTTGAAAGCATTCCTGACGTCGAGTGTCACCAATAGGACGATCCGTCGCTTGGTGCGACTATATGCCTCTGCCTTTTGGACCGCGTTCACCACCTCTGCAATCGCATCAATGGTAGAACGTTCTGCTCTAAAGCGGTACTGCCGAGGAGATAGGTCCCCACCAGCACGAATCGCGTCAGTGAGTCTTCCCTTGATGAGTTTCTCTAGCACTTTGCCAGCCGTGTCTAGAATGCATAACGGGCGGTATGCAGACGGCGATTCGGGATTTCCCCTCCCCTTGTTGATCGGCACGAGCCTCGCCACCTTCCATCGTACCGGGAATACCCCGTGCCATAGGCAAGCGTTGAATGTGCTGAGCAGCAAGTCAGGACAATGGTGATAGACGAGCCACCACTCCTCAGTTGGAACACCAGCTGGACCTGGAGCCTTCCTCGCTTTCAATGAGAGGACTGCCTCCTCCAGTTTCGGCTGTGTGAAGAGTGAACACTCGACTGCTGTTTTGCCATGGACAGCCTCAGCCGGACGGGATGGGTGGGGAAGAGTGCCCGCACTATCGCGTCCATCTTTTCCGCGTCATGTATACAAGGCTTCAGTAGGGCACCAAACTTCCACATCACCAGCTTGTAGCCAAGGCCCCACGGATCCTTGTTCACATTGTCCACTTGGGTTTGCCAGTAGCGAGCCTTGCTACTGTTGATCAGTTTGCGAAGGCATTTCCTGGCCGACTTATATGCTGCCACCCAGTTGCACGCCTCGTTACCATTCCGCGCCCGTTAAGACTCACGTCGAAGCTTGTGACACTCCCTTCGCTTTTCAGCGATTTCAGTTGACCACCAGTACACTGCGGGCTTGCCGTGCCGAGCTCTTCGTCGGGGCATAGAAGCGCAGCAAGCAGTCGGAATGATGCTCATAGTAGAGTTCACCACGTCTTGAGCTGCCAGTTCTTCCGTCCCCTCGGAAGCTCCCTGCACCTGCTCACCTGCTGTGAGCACCTCGACAAACCTCTCGACGTCCATCTTTCCGATGTTCCATCCAGTTGTAGAAAGCCGAGAGCACGGGTGTCGGGAGACAACATCACTTATTCCAAGCAGAATGCACTGATGATCACTGGTTGAGTAGTCCTCTAATACTTTCCAGATGTGTATCCTCCATACTAAGGACTCTGAGGCGAATGTCACGTCCGGCATGGTTCCCTCCCAGCCAATACGGTGGAAAGTCGGCGTATTTCCGGAGTTTAGTACGACGAGGGCCGTCCTGGCTGCCATTTCCAGGATTCGTTTTCCCCGCGAATCCGTCTGAGCCATGCCTCATTCGATTGCGTTGAAGTCGCCCCCAACGAGTATATTGCCCTCTGCGTTCGAGACAGCGCTCTACAAAGCCTGAAGCTTGGCTTAGAAAGATGATATAGATTCGTTAGGCGTTAGGTACTAACCAAAGAAGGTGGTCCCTCAGCACCGAACCCGCACGAAACCATCCCCCCGTCCACAACTCTCCGCTTGAAAGTCACTGTTCCGAACCCAGATGGCGGCAGTACCAGTTTCATCAGAATACCATAATGCAGGACTTTTATTATGGTGTTGCTCACTCAGCAGCAAGAAGTCGGCTTTCATGTCCCTCGCAAACTGCTCAAGCAGATTTTGGGTGGTTAAACTGCAGTGTAGGTTTCGCTGCAGGGTACGGGTCATCGAAGTACTGATTTTGCTTTGGCTAGGGCTTCCTGGAACACCCGGCATTTTCCTGATCCCAAAACGTGTCCAAAATCAGATTTTGGATCAGCATCCTTGCAAAGAATACAGTGTGCCTCGTTTGTACACTCTTTTCTTTTATCTCCCATTTCACCGCATTTGTAACATAGGGAACTCCTATCGGGTCCATTGCATACTTGTATGGTGTGAACATAACCAAGGCATTTGAAACATTGAAGAGGCGTTGCTCTTCGCCGTATCCTACAGACAACCCACCCTATTCGTACTTTGCCCTTGTTCAGCCTTCTGTTCGTCTTCGAACCTTAACCAGCTCCTCCGATAGTGCCCTATGCAATCTAGGAACTCCTCTAGTTCAATTAGCCCAACCCTTACTGCTTTGCTGATTTTTGGGGAGTCGCATGCAGATTGTATTCTTTTCAGAACATCTCCCGCTTTTCGTAATAGCCTTTCTTCTTCGTATTGCTGGGCGGCAATTGTACCTTGCAACCATCCTTGAGAGAGGTTATCGCGTTCCGTTTCCAAATGCAGTACTTCCACCACATTTTTGACGTTGGTGGTGCAATCACGTAGTGTCTGGTCACTCGAGAAACACCATTGCGACCTTGGTCATGCGGATGAGTTTAGTTGAGACGCCAATGTTTAAATTTCAGTATACCCTATATATACGGGAACAAACTGAGAGTAGGATGAGTATCCTCTATACAGATCAAGGTCCCTGAGGGGAGATTTCTCAATGCATACCACTTATCTGCTATTTGGTACATACATCTGAACTAGATCAGTAATGAGAGGCTTTTGTTTTATGAGTGACGCCCTCTTCAAAGTTTCACGGCAAACAGAAATTTATAATATGGGGAGTGGCCCCTGAAAAAAATTTCATCGCATGTAGAAAATATGGGTACCAAATGAAAGGTCTTGATGAGAGCTTTTCAAAACAGATCTTAAACCAACAAGTTTTGCTTTGAGGGGTGTAGAAGAAGGGGAAATGTACGAAAATTTGGTGTCCTCCCCTCGCGGTTCGACACGTTTGACCTTAAAAATCTAAAAATTAACAGAGGTGCGGCTTTAGAAGTACAAGGGCAACAATTACCTCAGAAGTCGAAATGCGATCAACTTTGTTAATGATTGTACATTTTATAAATTTTACATTTCTGCCTATAAAATCAAAATGGAGCCCTTTAATTTCTCAAAATCTACGATTTAAGTTTTTTAAAGGTATGTGTTTTGAAAATTTCACAATAACTGAGCAATAAACAGTGAAGCTACAGCCGATTGAATATTTTACAATTACAACATAATTAACACGGTATACTAGGGAGATACACGGTTTCAACGGAGTTAGACAGTACAAATATGTAGGAATTTCGATAAAAAGTTTAGAAATTGTTTGTCATATTGATGTGTTACATGACTAATCAAACAACGGGGTCAAAATGCTTGAAACAAAATAGCGGCGAATTTGAAAACATAATAAACATAACAATTTTTCAAATTCAATTTATGGAATCTGTATATTAGTCAAGTTTTGATATGCTGAATATATTGTTTGATTTATGAATTGTTTTGCAAAACCCTTCTAGCAGGAGCACTTTCCTGCTACTTCAATTTGTTTATCTATTGCCTCTAAATCCAAGTACTACTTAAAGCTATAACATTTTTGGTGGGATTACACTGTGTAACAGATTCTTTAACTTACTTAAAATTTTACATTTTGGGTGACACTATACTGTGTAGTGTTATATATTGAAATGAATTATATTATAGTTAGTCCTAAACATCTAGTGCATCTAAGTTTAGTACATAAGAATATATGATATTTAGAGGTTAAGCTGAAATGTCAAAGAGCTAGTACTGTGTAATAAATAGCATGAGTCAATCATAAATTAGTCCGTTTCAATTATAGAATGTTGATATAAAACATGGCGCAGCCGGGAAATAATTAAAGAAAAGATAAAATAAAACTGAAAGCAGAATTTAAAGGCCAAAATGGATTCAACGGTTAGGGCTCCCGGATCATTGAACTTTCAAAGAAATCTAAGTGGAGAGTGGCGTAAATTCAAGAGATCTTTTGAAATTTTTGTAGTTGCATTCAGAGTGCAACAGCCAGACGATGAAGTTAAGTTCGCCTTGCTATTAAATTTAATAGGCGAGAAAGGTATCGACATTTTTGAAACATTTAAGCTGAGTGATAATGATAAGAAAGTATTTCAAAATGTAATCAAGGCATTTGACGGATATTGCGATCCGAATACGTATATCATATACGAACGTTTCAAATTTTATACCAGGCAGCAGGAACCGGGTGAACCATTCGATAATTTTTTTTCCAGCGTTACGAAGCAAGTTCAAAAATGTAACTTTGACGATGATTCGGCAAATATAGTTGATCAAATGGTGAGAGATCGTATTGTACTTGGGATAAACAATACCGGCTTATAGGAGAAGCTTCTGAAAACAGAAAGTTTATCTATGAAAATAGTAGTCGAGCTGTGTCGAGTGGCGGAAGTTACACTTCAGCAAGCAAAAAATGTCCAGTGGATCCAGGATGAATCTTCAAAGGTAAATCAGGTGAAGTTTAATAAAAATGCTTTTAAAAGCAATAAAGCTAGTTTTTCGAAGAAGAATCCGAACTTGGAAACAAATAAATCACATAATAATAAGATACCTGATAACAATATCACTAATTGGAAAAGGTGTTCATTTAGCCATCCTATTAATAAGTGTCCAGCTTACGGAAAATTTTGAATGAAATAGAAGAATCCGAATCATTTCGCAAATCGGTGAAGGGCTAAGCAAATTAACACGATAGATGGACATGATGACATTGATATTGATGCTTTAGTTATTGACATGGTTAAAAGTGGAAAGAATAGAGAAAGGGGATTCATGCTATACTAAAATAAAGATAAATGGGACCAACAAATACAATTTGAAATAGATTCGGGTGCTGAAGTAAATATTATTCTTTATTCAGTATTTAAAATGATAGAAAATGAGACAGCTATTATTGAGCCTGCTCAGTTAAAATTGGAGGCATATAGTGGTTACAACTTAGACGTTTTAGCCGCAGTAAAACTTGAGATAAAACATAAGTCAGTGGCGAGTGTCAAACAATTTCTTATTGCTAATGTGGATTCTTTTGCTGCTGCTAGGACCCACTGATGCCTCGAGGGAGAGTGTGTCTTTTTGGTGCTTTTCGGTTGCAAGCCACCTCCGCCTGTAGTGCGTTATGCGGCCAAAAAGCTCCTCCAGTTCAAGAATGCCATTCTTGACACTCTTGCCTATGTTTTTCTGCACTTCGCAGGCAGCCCTCAGTAGTTTGACGATATTCCCCGCTTTCCGAGTAAGCAGCTCCTCTTCGGCGCGGTCAAGGGCGATTGTGTTATTTGGCGCCACCTCTTGGGAGAGGCCCCCGTTTCCTCGCCCTTTTGCTTCTATCGCTTGGGTCGCGTTTGAAGTGGCGTCGGCCAACGGCAAAACTTCTCCCTCCCCCAGTCTTACACTGGCCTCTGTTGGTGTCGCAGCTTGATCCGGATTGTGTACGTTTTGCACTGGGCGCTCCGGGGTGTGCATAGTCCTTCTACTGCGCCCAAAGGCCGCAATGATGCCAGGTTGCACAACGCACTCTGCCTTCTTTCGTTCGTTAGTCCGTCTGTGGTCTGTCTCCGATGATTTAACCTGTAATGTTGACTTTGACAGTGTTTCTGGGGTTTGCTGCCTCCCCCCGCAATCGGTGACTTGTTTTATCGGTGTTCTTGCCAACAGCGGTTTTTGCCTGAAAGGGTTCTCCGTGCTAGCGTCCTGTTTGCTTGTGGTTTCATTTGTTGGATGTTTTTGATCTGTTGATTTTATTTGCTCCTGTTTATTGGGTCCCCCCTCGGAGCCGCTATCTCCGTTCGTGTGTGTAGTCGCCTTTTTGGTCCCATGGTTATCTTTGCAGAGCAGGGAGGTCATGCGAGGGTTGGCACAAGCCCTTATGGGGACAAGTGCTCAGAGCCAGACCAGCGCTAATCGGGAGTCCGTCTCAACCGAACCTACACCACTAACCCAATGGTGCGAACTTCGAACGTACTCCGAGGCCTGGTTTTACCGGGACGGAGACGGTATGATAGTTGAATTGGAGCCGTTCACACACGAGTTTCACCTCGGCGCTACTGTGCAAAGCAACTAGGTCTAAACCATCACATCCACCAGCCCAAAGCATCAATTCCAGTTCGTTGTCCAAAGCGTAGTCCAGACACAATAAGAGTCGTTACCTGTCATCCCAGGAGGGAACCTCACGGCACCCCCCATATCCTCGGGTCCGTGGGGGCGGCACTCCCCAAAGAATGCTAGCCTCCAAGAATGTTCTTGTCGACCGGCTTTCTCCCTGCGGGAATTTCCTCGGGTACGTGGGGGCGGAACTCCCCAAAGAATGCTAGCCTCCAAGAGTGGTCTTGTCTACCGGCATTCCCCCTGCGGAGTTTCCTCGGGTACGTGGGGGCGGAACTCCCCAAAGAATACTAGCCTCCAAGAGTGCTCTTGTCGACCGGCATCCCCCCTGCGGGGTGCCCTACGGAAGCCTTGTATACATGACGCGGAAAAGATGGACGCGATAGTGCAGGGACTCTTCCCCGCCCATCCTGTCCGTGTTGACGCTGTTCATGGTGAAACAGCAGTATAGTTAGTCCTAAACATCTAGTGCATCTAAGTTTAGTACATAAGAATATATGATATTTAGAGGTTAAGCTGAAATGTCAAAGAGCTAGTACTGTGTAATAAATAGCATGAGTCAATCATAAATTAGTCCGTTTCAATTATAGAATGTTGATATAAAACATGGCGCAGCCGGGAAATAATTAAAGAAAAGATAAAATAAAACTGAAAGCAGAATTTAAAGGCCAAAATGGATTCAACGGTTAGGGCTCCCGGATCATTGAACTTTCAAAGAAATCTAAGTGGAGAGTGGCGTAAATTCAAGAGATCTTTTGAAATTTTTGTAGTTGCATTCAGAGTGCAACAGCCAGACGATGAAGTTAAGTTCGCCTTGCTATTAAATTTAATAGGCGAGAAAGGTATCGACATTTTTGAAACATTTAAGCTGAGTGATAATGATAAGAAAGTATTTCAAAATGTAATCAAGGCATTTGACGGATATTGCGATCCGAATACGTATATCATATACGAACGTTTCAAATTTTATACCAGGCAGCAGGAACCGGGTGAACCATTCGATAATTTTTTTTCCAGCGTTACGAAGCAAGTTCAAAAATGTAACTTTGACGATGATTCGGCAAATATAGTTGATCAAATGGTGAGAGATCGTATTGTACTTGGGATAAACAATACCGGCTTATAGGAGAAGCTTCTGAAAACAGAAAGTTTATCTATGAAAATAGTAGTCGAGCTGTGTCGAGTGGCGGAAGTTACACTTCAGCAAGCAAAAGATGTCCAGTGGATCCAGGATGAATCTTCAAAGGTAAATCAGGTGAAGTTTAATAAAAATGCTTTTAAAAGCAATAAAGCTAGTTTTTCGAAGAAGAATCCGAACTTGGAAACAAATAAATCACATAATAATAAGATACCTGATAACAATATCACTAATTGGAAAAGGTGTTCATTTAGCCATCCTATTAATAAGTGTCCAGCTTACGGAAAATTTTGAATGAAATAGAAGAATCCGAATCATTTCGCAAATCGGTGAAGGGCTAAGCAAATTAACACGATAGATGGACATGATGACATTGATATTGATGCTTTAGTTATTGACATGGTTAAAAGTGGAAAGAATAGAGAAAGGGGATTCATGCTATACTAAAATAAAGATAAATGGGACCAACAAATACAATTTGAAATAGATTCGGGTGCTGAAGTAAATATTATTCTTTATTCAGTATTTAAAATGATAGAAAATGAGACAGCTATTATTGAGCCTGCTCAGTTAAAATTGGAGGCATATAGTGGTTACAACTTAGACGTTTTAGCCGCAGTAAAACTTGAGATAAAACATAAGTCAGTGGCGAGTGTCAAACAATTTCTTATTGCTAATGTGGATTCTTTTGCTGCTGCTAGGACCCACTGATGCCTCGAGGGAGAGTGTGTCTTTTTGGTGCTTTTCGGTTGCAAGCCACCTCCGCCTGTAGTGCGTTATGCGGCCAAAAAGCTCCTCCAGTTCAAGAATGCCATTCTTGACACTCTTGCCTATGTTTTTCTGCACTTCGCAGGCAGCCCTCAGTAGTTTGACGATATTCCCCGCTTTCCGAGTAAGCAGCTCCTCTTCGGCGCGGTCAAGGGCGATTGTGTTATTTGGCGCCACCTCTTGGGAGAGGCCCCCGTTTCCTCGCCCTTTTGCTTCTATCGCTTGGGTCGCGTTTGAAGTGGCGTCGGCCAACGGCAAAACTTCTCCCTCCCCCAGTCTTACACTGGCCTCTGTTGGTGTCGCAGCTTGATCCGGATTGTGTACGTTTTGCACTGGGCGCTCCGGGGTGTGCATAGTCCTTCTACTGCGCCCAAAGGCCGCAATGATGCCAGGTTGCACAACGCACTCTGCCTTCTTTCGTTCGTTAGTCCGTCTGTGGTCTGTCTCCGATGATTTAACCTGTAATGTTGACTTTGACAGTGTTTCTGGGGTTTGCTGCCTCCCCCCGCAATCGGTGACTTGTTTTATCGGTGTTCTTGCCAACAGCGGTTTTTGCCTGAAAGGGTTCTCCGTGCTAGCGTCCTGTTTGCTTGTGGTTTCATTTGTTGGATGTTTTTGATCTGTTGATTTTATTTGCTCCTGTTTATTGGGTCCCCCCTCGGAGCCGCTATCTCCGTTCGTGTGTGTAGTCGCCTTTTTGGTCCCATGGTTATCTTTGCAGAGCAGGGAGGTCATGCGAGGGTTGGCACAAGCCCTTATGGGGACAAGTGCTCAGAGCCAGACCAGCGCTAATCGGGAGTCCGTCTCAACCGAACCTACACCACTAACCCAATGGTGCGAACTTCGAACGTACTCCGAGGCCTGGTTTTACCGGGACGGAGACGGTATGATAGTTGAATTGGAGCCGTTCACACACGAGTTTCACCTCGGCGCTACTGTGCAAAGCAACTAGGTCTAAACCATCACATCCACCAGCCCAAAGCATCAATTCCAGTTCGTTGTCCAAAGCGTAGTCCAGACACAATAAGAGTCGTTACCTGTCATCCCAGGAGGGAACCTCACGGCACCCCCCATATCCTCGGGTCCGTGGGGGCGGCACTCCCCAAAGAATGCTAGCCTCCAAGAATGTTCTTGTCGACCGGCTTTCTCCCTGCGGGAATTTCCTCGGGTACGTGGGGGCGGAACTCCCCAAAGAATGCTAGCCTCCAAGAGTGGTCTTGTCTACCGGCATTCCCCCTGCGGAGTTTCCTCGGGTACGTGGGGGCGGAACTCCCCAAAGAATACTAGCCTCCAAGAGTGCTCTTGTCGACCGGCATCCCCCCTGCGGGGTGCCCTACGGAAGCCTTGTATACATGACGCGGAAAAGATGGACGCGATAGTGCAGGGACTCTTCCCCGCCCATCCTGTCCGTGTTGACGCTGTTCATGGTGAAACAGCAGTAGAGTGCCCACTCTTCACACAGCTGGAACTGGAGGAGGCAGTCCTCTCCCTGAAAGCGAGGAAGGCTCCAGGTCCAGATGGTGTTCCAGCTGAGGTTTTGCAGCTCGTCTATCACCATTGTCCTGACTTGCTGCTCAGCACATTCAACGCTTGCCTACGGTTTGGGGTTTTCCCGGTATGATGGAAGGTGGCGAGGCTCGTGCTGATCAGCAAGGGGAAGGGAAATCCCGAATCGCCGTCTGCATACCGCCCATTATGCATGCTAGACACGGCTGGGAAAGTGCTAGAGAAACTCATCAAGGGAAGACTCACTGAGGCGATTCGTGCTGCTGGGGACCTATCTCCTCGGCAGTACGGCTTTAGAGCAGTACGTTCTACCATTGATGCGATTGCAGAGGTGGTGAACGCGGTCCAAAAGGCAGAGGCATATAGTCGCACCAAGCGACGGATCGTCCTGTTGGTGACACTCGACGTCAGGAATGCCTTCAACTCCGCTAGATGGGTGGATATTCTGGACACGCTGGAAAACTCTTTTCAAGTTCCAGAATATATAATGCGGCTTTTGAGGAACTACCTACAGTACCGACGCCTGCTCTACGACACGACACAGGGCCAACGAAGGATGGAAATCACATCGGGTGTTGCCCAGGGATTTATCCTTGGTCCAGACCTGTGGAACGTGTCTTACGACGGGTTACTGAGACTTGAGATGCCAGATGAGTCGCGCTTGGTCGGCTATGCGGATGATGTTGCGGCTCTGGTCGCCGGACGCACCGCTGAACAAGCGCAACTTAGGCTAGGTATGCTAATGCGCCGAGTGAGGGACTGGATGACTGCTCGTGGGCTCAGTTTAGCACTGGAGAAAACCGAAGTGGTCAACTTGACAAAAAAGAGAGTCCCTAGAGTAAGGATGATCAGTATTGGAGATATACAGATCGAATCGAAGCCAGCGGTGAAGTACCTGGGGCTACTGATCGACTCGAAGATGAGTTTTTCTGAGCAAATCAGGGCAACGGCTGAGAAGGCTGCTTCGGGAATATCGGCCCTGAGTCGACTTATGGCCAACGTAGGGGGACCCAGCCCATCAAGAAGACGCCTCTTGATGAGTGCTATAGGGTCAGTGCTAATGTACGAAGCAGAGGTATGGGGCGATGCTCTCAGCAAGGAGGTATACCGAAAACGATTGGCACAGGTACAGAGAAGAGGAGCACTGAGAATTGCATCTTCGTATCCAACAGTCTCCGACTCGGCGTTGAGAGTGATTGCAGGCGTGATACCTGTCGCCCTCCTTGCTAGAGAGCGCCGCGCTATTTACCTGCGCCGAAACGAGGATGCGAGGGAGATGGTTGTCCGCGAGGAGAGACAACGCTCGCTCAACGATTCGCAGCAATCTTGGAGGAATTGCACGAAGGGAAGGTGGACTGCGCGCCTCATCCCGGATGTGAGACCGTGGCTAAATCGAAGGCATGGTGAGACTGACTTCTATCTGACCCAGCTTTTGAGCGGGCACGGGTGTTTTCAGTCTTACCTGCACAAGATCGGCAAGTCACGGTCTCCCGATTGTCGGTTTTGCCCAGGAGAGGAGGACCATGCCTGTCACACATTTTTTGCGTGTACCAAATGGGCCAGGCTGCGAAGGGAACTCTACAGGGAGACGGGAGAGCTCACCCCGGATAATATAGTTGCGGTGATGCTCGAATCGGTTGACAAATGGAACCAAGTGGCACATTATGCTCGGGCAGTCCTAAAAGATAAAAGGGACTCACAGCAGCCGGAGGCGCTGGGGCTGGGGGATCGCTCTTCTGGCAATTCCTCTTCCCCTCTCCCCTCCCGCTAGGAAAGGGACTCCCCAGCTTGAAGGCGCCCCACGGCGTAACAAAACGAGACCTGGCCCGAAGTAATGTGTCAAACGGTTCCAGGCTAGGTTCTCAGATTGACAGGGGAGGTGTTTAGTGGGTAGTCCAAAGGTATCCTCCATGGGAGTCCCACACTGCCAGACTCGGCGGGCATAAATGCCTTCACCTCCCTACCACAAAAAAAAAAAAAAAAATGTGGATTCGTCTCCAGTTTTAGGACGTTTAGAACGTGTGTGTTTAGAAAAGGTGTTAAGCTTAAATAAATCAAGCGCATAGATAATCTTAACTGAAACTATAATTCATAAGAGGAATTTATTCGGAAAAATGGTTCATTATTCGAGGGATTGGGTACTTTTCTAGACAAGTGTAAAATTTATTTAAAGAAAGATGCGGTTCTAGTTATACATGCACCTCGCCGCATAGCGAGCAGTCTTGAAAATAAAGTGAAGACTAAATTAGATGACATGAAAAAAGTAAGAATCATCAAAAGAGTTAATCCTCCCAATAAATGCGTACACAATCTAGTTGTGGTTGAAAACCCCGATAAATCTGTTAGATTATGTTTAGATCCCCGGGGTTTGAATAACAACGTTATAAGAGAGCCTTTTCAAATACCACGATTATCAGATTTATCGTCACAACTCGAAAACATGGAGTATTTACGGTATCAGACCCCAAAGATGAATTTGGCAGGTTCCACTGGAGGAAGAAAGTAGCGACTTGTGTGTATTCAGCTTACCGTTCGGAAGTTATAAATTATTAAGGTTGCCATTTGGGCTCAATTTTGCTCCCGAGCTATTTCAAAAACTAAATACTAAATATTTAAGTCACCTACCGGGTGTATAAAGTGGAAAACGATAGAAATCTGGCTAATGTTCTTAAAGTAGCAAGTGAATTAAATATTAAATTTAATGTCATAAAATTGCAGCACTGTCAGAAAGCTGTAAGTTACTTAGGCTTGGTATTTTCAAAAGAGGGTGTTAAAATCGATGAATCTCGGATTAAAGCCATTGAAAATATTGAAATCCTTAAAAACAAAACAGAATTGCAAAGATTCTCAAGATTGTGAGAAATTTCATTCCATATATGCCACAGATAACAGCGCCTCTAAGAAAACTATTGAAAAAGAATTGTTCATATACATGGTTAGAAGCTCTCTCCAAAGTATTTGAAAATCTGAAATTAATTGTTTTAAAATTTCCAGTGTTGTAAAGTTTCAATGAGAACATTCCAATTTATATCCAAACTGATGCTTCTCAATTCGGAGTTGGAAGTTGTCTTATGCAAGACAACAGACCGGTCGATTTTGTATCGTAACGTTTGACAAATACGGAAGAACAATATACGTAAATTGAAAAAGATATGTTGGCCATCCTTTTTGCATGTGAGAAGTTTCACGATTATATTTATGGGCGGAAAGTCGTCGTTTTATCAGATCACAAACCTTTAGTGGCAATTTTTAACAAATTAATGTCACAGGTTCACTTCAACAGGTTACCGAGGATAGAACTAAAATTATTGAAATATGATATTGAAGTCAGGTACCTTCCGGGAAAAGAGATGCAAATAGCGGATACACTGTCTAGAAGTATCAAGGAGAAAAATCAGCTCCTATTTACTCGACATTAAATACTGTAGTTCATACCATCAATGTTAGCGATAGAAGAGCAAAGGAAGTCCGTAAAGCCATTCTTAATTATGACGAGTCGAAATAATTAATAGAGTTAGTACAAAAAAGTTGGCCCAAAAATAAAACTAAAGTTTATTTTACGCTTGAGAAAGTAAAGCTAAAGAAAATACATAAAATATTCAGATGAAAACGAAATTTTTTTTTAAGTTTGAACCTTCCCATTATACGTGAAACACAACATCACTCAAATGTCTTCCAAGGGACCCCTTACAGGCTTCAATCCTTTTGAGATAATTTTCAATGAATTTTTGGCACATTTCCGGCAATATCTCGGCCATGACTTCACGAATATTGGTTTTCAATTGCTCAAGATTTCGAGGATTGTTCGTGTAAACACGATCTTTCGCATAGCACCATAAAAAGAAATCCAAAGATGTTAGGTCCCAGGATCTTGCGGGCCAATTGACACCACTCATTCTCGAAATTACGTGCCCTGGAAATTTCTCTTGCGAAAGTGCTCGATTAGCCTGTATTGTGTGGCTCCATCCTGTTGGAACTACATGTTCTCCAGATCATAATCTTTAATTTCTCTCCAAAAAAAATCGGTTAACATCCGTCCATAGCGGTCAGAATTGACTGTAATGGCTCTTCCCTGATCGTTTTCAAAAAAATACAGGCCAATAACACCACCAGATCATAATGCACACCAAACGGTCACTTTTCCCGGATCCAAAGGCTTTTCTGCAATCACCTGAGGATTTTGAGAGCCCCATATGCGACAATTCTGTAAATTTAAGTAAGCACTGAGCGAAAAATGAGCCACATCACTGAAGAAAAATTTGTTGGAAAATCGTTATCAATGGCTTGTTGTTCAATCACCCAATTCGCATACATTCTGCGTTGTGTATGGTCTTGAGGCTTAAATTCTTGAGTGAGTTGGATTTTTTACGGATGGAGGTGCAATTCCAAATGCAAAATCCGCCATAGTGAGCCGTAAGACAAGCCCAAATGTTGAGCACGTCGAGGGATCGACAAATTCGGGTCTTCCTCCACACTTTGAGCAACGACAGCGATATTTTCAGCAGAACGAATGTTGCGATGATGCACAGGCCTTGCAATATCAATAACAAATCCAGTCTCTTCAAATTTTTTCACTGTATTCGAAATAGTTTGCTGTGTACGTCAATTATGTCAACCGTAATCGGCTCGTAAAGCCCTAAATGTTGATACAACAGAATCACTATTTTTATAGTAAAATTTAATAATTTTAACGCGCTTTTTGACTGTTAAGCGATCCATATTTCTAAATATCAAACCTTCAACTAAAAAAACACGCTTTGGATGACATTTGATTCTGACAAATGTCAAATGGCAGGGTTATACTTTCCTACCACGAAATGGATAACCCTGTATTATTAAAAAGCACTGGCAAGTTTAAAATGACATTTACTGTGAAATCGGCCTTCTATTTTATGAAGATAGACTCATCATTCCAATTGGTCGTTGTGCACAGATATTGGACAGTCTGCCCGAAGGGCATCTTGGGATAGTTAAAACAAAGGAGCTAGCAAAATTAACTGTGTATCAATAGACAAATAGAAGATTTTATAATTGTAAGTTGCTGTGGGACATGTGAGAAATATCGAAAATCAAATTGTAGGTCTCCATTGATTCTACATAAAATTCTAAATTTGCCATTTAATAAAGTGTCTTGTGATATGATTGACGTCCAAGGTAAGCCTTTTTTAGTTTTGATGGATTACTTTTCGAAGTCGTTAGAAGCGAAATTGTTAAGAAATAAGACATCTGAGGAAATTTCGAGAAAACTTAAGGAAATATTTGCTCAACTCGGAGTCCCTCATATTATTGTACCGGATAATATGCCATTTAGTTCATATCAATTTGAAAAATTTGCACAAGAGTGGAATAATGGTTTAATAATTTCTAGTCCATACTACCCTCGTAGTAACGGTTGAGCGGATAGAAATGCTCTAATTTCGAGTTTATCGGCATCACCAGCGGAACTATTAATGAGCCGAGTACTTCACCCCAAATATTCTGTTAGAAAGAAATTATTGAAACTAAAAGTTATTGAAGGAACTTATGAAAAATTGAAAGTAAATCAAGACAGATATAAAATATACTACGATAGGACTGCACGGAAAATGAGAAAGGAGGGGTTTCAAATGAGAGATAATGTCGTTTACCAAAGAAAAGGAATTCGGGAACCAGCTAAGATTATAGAGTCACATTCAATGGCAAGATAATTTATTATTTAGAATCAAAATAATCAATTATTGAGACGAAATAGCATAAACTTAAGAAAATCAGAGTACACTCCCAATTTTAAAATGTGAGACATACAATTTTCGGATATTAATGAGCCAATGCTCACTAATTTGGATTCTTGGATTCTACGTATATGAAATGAAAAAGGGCAAAGTAAACCAGTAATGAATAAAAATAAAGAAAACAATTTTAATATAAGAAGAAAATAATTCTAATATAAGTATAGAATATAGTATAGTGGTTAGAGCACTAAGCCCGTAAGCCGAAGGTCTCTGGTTCAAGTTTCGTTGGTGTCAATGAGCTTTAGTTCAAGTGATTCTTCGGACGGACTATAAGCCTGTTCAGTTATAATACGCGCTGGTTTAAAATCAGAATGTATCGCAGCTGGGTGGACGCCTACACGGCCAAAGCGTGATAATGATCATATCACCTTATGGAGTGCCGATATATTCGATCATGACAATGAGATACTCTAACTTTCTCAAAGCAAAGGCCCGAAAGGGGCTGTAGTGCTACGAATAAAAAAAAGAAAAGAATATCAAGCAGGTTAGTAGAACCCACTAAAAGATACCAAAGTGCAAATTGAATTGAAACATGGCTTATTTAGGAGTTTGAATTATAAATTAATTACAATGTACAATAAGGTGATGCCTTCAAGTGTACAATGATGAAGAATTTGTAAGGCCCGCAAAAAATAGTCTGTTTCTAATATGATGAATCAGGGTAATTGCTGAATTTCAAAACTGTAAAGAAAACAAGAATAAAATAAAACGGGGAGATGTTATACATTGAAATGAATTATATTATAGTTAGTCCTAAACATCTAGTACATCTAAGTTTAGTGCATAAGAATATATGATATTTAGAGGTTAAGCTGAAATGTCAAAGAGTTTGTATTGTGTAATAAATAGCATGAGCCAGTTATAAATCAGTCCGTCTCAATCGTAAAAAATTGATATAAAACGTGAAGCATCTCCCTCTTACAAAGTTAATTAATTCTATTTGCTTTAATGAAGGTTATTTATAATTTTTACGTATTTCACTTGTCAATACCTATAAACTGACTAGATTTTATGTTTCATATATATATATATATATATATATATATATATATATATATATATATATATATATATATATATATATATATATATATATATATATATCTATTGTCGCGTGTTTTCAGTTCGCAGCCAATAATTTTAATGTTCCGGGAAAGTGAAAACGCAATGTCTTTTAATTTAAGTTAAAAGAGTTTATTTAATTACAAAAGTGCACAATGATCAATTTAACACTTTCACTAATTTCAATTTTCACTATGAAAAATCTAACACTTGTCCATAAATTTCTTATCGCAATTGTCTTCTAAATCACTTCACTATTACGAAAATCACTTTTCTACTACTCGAATAATATCGCTTCCCACACACTATCGCAGTTCTTATCGCGGTCGAATGAATGATCCCCCCATTCATTCAGCTCGCCTTTATATAGGGTCTCTACCTATTCACCCATTTCTCGTACATTGGCGAATGTTCTACCGAGAGGTACCTGGTAGATTCGAGCAAATTAATGAATGGAGTGACGTCACTTGCAGATGCTGATCATGCTTGTTGGGTTCTCGTGGGTTCGAGTAAATTCATTTGTTGACGTTCTTAATGATTATGAAAACAATTGCGACAGCAGCTCGCAGAATTATTTGTACATGTAATTATTTGTACATGTAACAATATATATATATATATATATATATATATATATATATATATATATATATATATATATAGATATATATATATATATATATATATATTTATATATATATATATATATATATATATATATATATATATATATATACATATATTAAAATTTTTTTTTTCCTGGTTTTTTTTTGAATGATGTATACAGGCTCAAAGTCAAAAGCTCTTTATTCAATACGAATCTTCACTAATTTTAGAAGAATATAGCGCAAATTCCAAGCATTAAAAGTACGAAAACTTAATGGCCCAAATGGCTCTTTAAATTTATACGCTATCAATGAAACACATTTAATAAAATAAAACAATATCAAATTCAACTAGTTAACACTATTACATATTGTTACATGTACAAATAATTCTGCGAGCTACTGTCGCAATTGTTTTCACAACAATTAAGAACATCAACAAAACGAATTTACTCGAAACCACGAGAACCCAGCAAGCATGCTCCATTCATTACGCTGCTGGAATGTTCCCGCTAATTCACCAATGTACGAGAACTGAGTTGAATGATTAGAGACCCTATATAAAGGCGAGCTGAATGAATGGGGGGAATCATTCATTCGACCGTGATAAGAACTGCGATAGTGTGTGGGAAGCGATATTGTTCGAGTAATAGACAAGTGATTGTGAAGTGATCTTAGAAGACAATTGCGATAGAAATTTAATTGACAAGTGAAAGTTTGATTCTAATTAAAATTGTGAAATAGTTAAAATAGTGATTGTGCATTTTTTTAGTAAATAAATTAACTCTTTTAATTTAATTTAAAAGACATTGCGTTTTCACTTTACCGGATCAGTAAAATTATTGACCGCGAACCAAAACACGCGACAGTGGTGTCGAGAAGTGAGAAAGAAAATATCGAAAAGTGAAAACATTTAAACATTTTTAAACTGCACAGTTGTGAAATATAACGTGGAAACTGGTAGACAAATAACCGAAACAATAAAAATGCAAGGAAGCTTACATCTAAAAATTGATCAGTTGACCATATCAGAGCTCAAGGAGGAGTTGGAACGACGGAATCTGGCCACACAAGGTACAAAGGCCATACTGATTGCACGCTTGCGTGACGCGATCGAGTCGGAAGGCGTAAATCTGGATTCGGGTGAGCTCTCAGACGGGGAAAATGGTGCAGAAGGTGGAGAAGTAGAAACACCAAAATCAAAGGAGCCAGAAAATGCGGTAATGCAAATGTTAATGCTGATGTCATCCAGTCTGACTGCGAAGCTTAGTGAAAAGTCATCTAATTTAACTGCGAAGCTAAATGAACAATCAGTGAAGCTGGACCAACAAGTGATCGAAATCAAGGCAGACATCAAGGCAGACATCACACAGAAGCTGGAGAAACAGTCAACCGAAATAAAAGCGGAGCTCGGTCATCTGAACAAACAAATAAAAGGCGTCGAGGAAAAGGTTGACCAGGTCAAGGATAAGGTTTACCAGGTTAAGGAAAAGGTCAGCCAGGTCGAGGGAAAGGTCAGCCAGGTCAAACAGAGAATAAACTAAATAAAAATTGGAAGCAGCGAATGCAGAAGTAACTACTACACCAGCCCCGCTTGTAACCGCAGCGCAAAGCACATCCAGAAATGTGCAAGCACTAATATTCGATGGGCAAACGGTCTGGAGTATTTACAAAATCCAGTTTAAAGCCGCCGCTAGGATAAATCAGTGGAATGAGCAAGAACGAGCAACTGCATTAATTCTTGCTCTAAGAGGCCCAGCTGCCGAGCTCTTGCAGATGATCCCCATTGATTTACACTCAAACCCGGCTGCTATATTTGAATGCGCTCGACATGCGTTATAGAGGCGCCCATCTGAAGCAAATTTATCGGGCGCAGCTACGAAATCGGATGCAGAAGTCTGGCAAAACCTTACAGCAGCTAGCCCAAGACATTGCGCGACTGGCACTTTTGGCTTACCCAGCGTACGACCCAGAACATCGAGATGACGCAGCAACAGAAGCATTCATCAGCGCCTTAAAGGACCAGGAATTGCAACAAGCTGTGCGTTTAGTTCAAAAGCAAACAGTCAAGGATGCATTGGCTTATAGCCTGAACTTTGAGGCAGTGAAAAATGTGATTCGTACCACTGCCTGGGTTCGCAAGGTAGTGGCAGACAAGTGCAGGTGTGAGTGCGTGGAAAATGAGTGAGAGCCGCAAGTAAATAGTGCGCCTAGATGCTGGGATTGCGGTGAGAAGGGGCACCTGCAAAGAGACTGCAAAAAGCGAAGAAAACGGAGCTGTTGGCCAGGATGGTGGAGATCCAGACCGTGTTTGGAGGCTAGAATAGAACCTTATTAAACTGAAAGGGCCAACTTCATGTGACGGACGTCGGCTAGAAGGATCGACATCCCCAGCACCCCCATCACCGTGTCAAGGCAACATCGTGGAGAAGCAGAATTATGCCTTCCTGGTCAAGTTGATGAAGAACATTGCACCATAACAAACGACACTGGTGCAACCCAATCGACGATCCGATCAGACTTAGTGATGCCCCAACTACTTCACAAGGACAGAGTTCATGGCAATGCTGACACCCTATCTCGTCATCCATGTCCAGCTAACTGCAAGCATTGCCAACGGATTGAGGAAAAGGAACCGCCCGTTGATCTGCGATTGATAACGGCCGAATTCGATGAAGGTTGGTCATCGGAGGAGATTTGAAACGCCCAGTTAGCCGATGAAGACATCGGACCATTGCTCATATGGAAGGAGACGACTGAGCGACCTGAGTGGAAGGACGTTTCAACGCATGGCGCAACCCTGAAAAGCTATTGGGCACAATGGAACTCCCTTCAGGTAGAGGGTGGCGTACTCAAGCGGAAATGGATAACGGCGGATGGCAGCTCCTATAGGATGCACACTATACTACCCAAAAGCCGAATCCACGATGTAGTTAAGGAAATGCATGAAGGATCCTTGGGAGGCCACCTTGGCGTTAACAAGACCTTAGTGAAGTTGCGGGAAAGGTTTTACTGGCTCCATGCTCAAGAAGACGTAGAGGACTGGTGCCGCAGATGCACAATTTGCGCTTCCGTCAAAAGTCCAAAGTGACGACTGAGAGGACAAATGCAAACCAACAACGTGGGTGTACCGTTTGAAAGGATTGCTGTTGACATCGCAGGACCCTTTCCTGAATTCGAATGGGGAAATCGATGCACGCTGGTTGTAGCCGATTATTTCAGCAAGTGGCCCGAGGTCTACCCCATTCCCAACCAGGAAGCAACTATTGTAGCCGAACAGCTAGTGTTAAATTGGGTCAGTAGATACGGCGTACCTTGCGAACTACATTCAGATCATGGCCGAAACTTTGAGTCACTAGTTTTTGGCGAAATGTGCGAGCTGCTGGGAATACGGAAAACGAGGAAAACACCGTTGCATCCCCAATCCGATGGAATGGTCAAACGTTTCAACGGCACGCTCAATAAACACCTGGCCAAAATGGTTGACGCGAACCAAAGGGACTGGAACTGACATATCCCACTATTTTGATGGTGTACAGAGCTGCCGAACATGCATTGACGGGCCAAACCCCAGTCAAAGTCATTTTTGGAAAGACTTTTCATCTGCCAGCTGATATAAAGTTCGGGACACCCCCTGAGAAACCCCAAACGATCTCGGAGTACGCAAGTGAGCTAAGACAACGGTTGAACCAGATACATCGGACAGTGCGAAAACACCTCGAATCGGCTACTGACCGCATGAAGACCAGGTATGATCTAAAGGCAAATTCTACTGGCTTCCAGCAAGATGACTTGGTGTGGCTATATAACCCGCAACGGCGAAAGGGTAGGTCTCCAAAGTTGCAATATAATTGGGAGGGACCATACTGGGTCACAAAGCGAAACAACGACGTCGTATATCGCATACAGGAACACCGTAAGCCGAGAGCCAAAATTAAAATCGTGCATCTGGACCGTCTTGCCCCTTATAACACCTAGGGAGAATTGACTACAAATGGCGACACATCTTTTCGGGGCGAAAAGGACTGAGGGGGGGCAGTGTTACATGTACAAATAATTCTGCGAGCTACTGTCGCAATTGTTTTCACAACAATTAAGAACATCAACAAAACGAATTTACTCGAAACCACGAGAACCCAACAAGCATGCTCCATTCATTCACTGCTGGAATGTTCCCGCTAATCACCAATGTACGAGAACTGAGTTGAATGATTAGAAACCCTATATAGAGGCGAGCTGAATGAATGGGGCGAATCATTCATTCAACCGCGGTAAGAACTGCGATAGTGTGTGGGAAGCGATATTGGTCGAGTAATAGACAAGTGATTGTGAAGTGATTATAGAAGACAATTGCGATAGAAATTTAATTGACAAGTGAAAGTTAGGTTCTAATTAAAATTGTGAAATAGTTAAAATAGTGATTGTGCATTTTTTTTAGTAAATAAATAAACTCTTTTAATTTAATTTAAAAGACATTGCGTTTTCACTCTCCCGGAACATTAAAATTATTGGCCGCGAACCAAAATACGCGACAATATTTTCTGTTTCAATTGTAAAAAGGACAAAAAGTCAATCAACACTAATCCAAAATTATTTAAAATTTTAACACAACAGTCAACTTTGGTCCTGCACCTAATATGTTATAACCTAGTTCCAATAAAAACAATCAAAAACTTTATCTTATACTAAAAAATTCTATCACAATATTCCTAATCTAAATGTTAAATATTATCTCTAAGCCTACTTAGAGACACATAATATATACCTATCTTAAATATTGAAACCTATCTTTAATTTCTAGCATAAACTAACAACACGAGCTGTAGCAATAATTAGCTGAAACTCAAAAAACAAGTATCGAAAAAATAAATAAAACAGAATATAATCACGAATAATTTAGAAATTTTCATTCAGCTTCCAATACCTAGATTGCTTCATCTCAACCCGACAAACCTCAACGGATCTTGCAAATGAGTATCTCCATTGGAATTTTTTTGTCTCGTGAACTCAAATTCGGAGGATATTTTATCTTCCTTTGAGTGGCCCATGTTTAAATGTGGTATATGATTGGAACGCTTCATTGCAATTACGTTTCAGGTCTTAGCTGGCCTCCTGCAGTGTTTTCCGAACCAAAATTGTTTCCCACTTCTGTGCATTGATTTTCATTCGTCAATTGTACGTATACTAGAGTGAGAGCCAGTGCCTGCCAGACTTACGTCAAAGTATAAAAGCTGAATTTTTTTCTGTGTGTTCTCACTAGCATAGAAAACAATGTTTGGCGGCTATAAACCTTGACTAGTGGTGCCTTCGCTAGGTATCAGATAATAAGGTGCACAATTTCACGATAAAGTATAAAAGCTGGAACTTGGATATAATCTTCAAATGACTATTTAAAGTCGGTATTTAAGAAGCCAGACTTTCCGAAGGGTCTAACACTCCTCCAGACGCGGTACAAGGGCGAATCTCCCGAGATTGTATTGCCCATGCATATGACTAAGTGTAGGAGATTTTCAATAGAATAGCCAATAAATAAAATTTCCAAATATGTGTTCAAAATTTTCTCTACAATCGTTTCTAAACAATCGGACACAACTGGAGGGTTGTACATCCCTTTAAACCGAATAAAGGTCAGCTAGAACTGAGGGAGCATTATCGAACTGTGGTCAGTTAAATTAATCTAATACAAGAAAAACTCCTTGTTGGATTAACTTTTTTTAATTTTATAATATTATAGAATAATAGTAATTCAGCTTATATTTGTTGATTGACAGACATGTATAATTGATATTTTTTCAGCTTAATACTACATTACAATCAATCATCTTCATTCTCATCGTTGTCATCGTCATATCCATTATTTCCATCATTTTCTCAATCATGTAATTGATCGCTTTCGATAGGTTCAACACTGTCACCTTCTGATATTTCTGTAACACATAATCGTGTTAATTTTATGCTAATCTATTATTAAATTAGAAACGAATTGTTTAATTAAAAAAAGTACCTGTTAGAGTTTGAATCGCATCACTGACAAAGTCTGGTAGTTGATCTCCTTTGAACCACTTGAAGTCATACTTGTTGTCATTTAATACCCATCCATAATCTTCTGGCTTGTATATGTAGGGGTTGTTTGAATGAGCATTTCAATACACTTTCAAGTACTGGAGGTTCTTTCTGGTCCACTGAAGCTGATGTCTGGGTCTTCATTATATTTTTTCATCAGTGCTGTAAATGTTTTAGCGCTCCCTATGATAACCACCTTCTATCTCTTCATTTGGTAAAACCATATCTTTATATCTTAGTTTTTGTTTTTGTCGTAATTTTAATATGTTCTCACCCTTTTTTAATGTTTATTACTAAAAATAAAATCATGTTTTCACCTGTCTCATGACAAAATACGCAATCTAAATTTTCTTCCATGATTTTAAATTTTGTTCACTGCATTATTATTACGAAACACTACCTTTAACTTCGAAAGTCAAAAATACTCGTATACTAGCATGTTGAACCAAATGCTCCGTGAAACGCATTTGAAATGTGAACGTTGTACTGGGTAGGGAGAGATTACGCGGAAGTCACAGCAGTTGCAGACATTAAATCTTGGCAGAGGGGTGTGTAGGTCGGGGGGCATACTGAGGCCGGCTAGCGCTCAGTCGTGTTGTGGGACTTCCGGTACACCCTCTGCCCGTGCTGAGCCACCATACATACAATAACTAACACAAAGGGAAAAGGACGGGAAAGGAGGAGTTCATCTTGAGAAATGAAAGATGATAGTTTCTAGCAAGGCGAGGCAAATTTCTACAACAAAAAAATCTGTAAATTATTAATTTCAATAAAAATTAGAAAAAAAAACCACTTTAAAATTTTACGTACTGAAGAAAAACAATCAAATAAATTTTTGTCTATAAAGGAAAACACAAAGAACTTGATAATATGATTTCATACTAACAAATAGGAAAATAAACCAAATAAATTCTCACTCTTTTCCTCGTTGATCTCCGAGCGCTCGGTGAAGACAAAAAAAACTAACTTGAAAATTCAATCAATAAAAAAAAATCATGGGAAACGCAACGGATACTTATCGCACTCTCCGATCCGTCGTTATGGCTTACTCGCAGAAAGGAAAACTTTAATTCCGGAACCTGGCCCTCTTCGAAACCCAAACAAACAGTTTTTTTCTTAAGGGACGATTTTTTTTTAAGGGAAGAATCACTCTCAGCACTTTAGTTTACTTCAATTAGTTCAACTTCAAACTCGCACTAATTTAATCTTTTCCACATACTTAATGTTGAGACGGTCCCGAACTTCAAATAAGAAATATAATTCTCAAATTCCAAAGTAGAATTCACTTTTCCACATTTTCTACTCTGATCCTCTGTCACTGAAGTCGATTCCCAAACAAAAATCCCATCCTCCAAATTAAAATTCACTCCACTTTTCATTCCTTCCAATCTCCTTCTCCATCACTAAAACTTCAAATCCATTCAATTCCCAATCACAATCCAAACTCAAAACTCCTTTTTTTTAAATTTTAAAACAAGAAAAATCACTTTGATACCGCAAAGAAAACTCCCTTATATTCACCAGCCAAATACTAACTGCCCGAATTAGCGTACGGTGCCGCCCAAAAACAATCTCTTTTCTCTCCCAAAGTCCAATATCGACTCCAGTCAAATCCCAACTGTCCCTTATTCAACGACCTCAATCCCGCACTTCACCTCCAGCAAATCCGACCTCGGAATCCTTTTCATTTTCAATTACCGCTGCCGCATCTGAGTAACGTAATCGAAGTTCATTACACTTCGATTCCACTACCCACACATCTTTTTTCCGTATCGACAAACGCAATAAAATCCATTGATTTGCATATATGGCAATTTGCATCATCAAAAAAGCACTTGATTGAATGCAAAGCGTCACATATATATATATATATATATATATATATATATATATATATATATATATATATATATATATATACGGAAACTATTGATTTTGCGGATATCCCAAAAAGAGAGCTTCCCTGCGCTCGGGGAACTTGAACTCAGGGTTCCAGCAGACCCCCGGTTGAGAACTCGCGACGCAACTAATGGAGCCATGTCTTGTCGATCTCCCATTCATCAGATTAGCAACTTCTGGGCGTGAAATGGAAATTTGTTAAAAGGGAAACGTGAATCAATTTTTGTGAGAATAACAATATGAAATTTGTTAGTGGGAATAGAATTAGTTAGTATGAAGGAAGGAATTAGGTTTTGTTGGGGAAAAGGTATTGAGTGAAGTTTTGTTAGTGGAAATTAATGAATGAAATGTTGTTAGTGGGAAAATTGAAATTATTAGTATATATTGCTTTTTTTTGTAGTTGGAAATAAGGGAAAAGGGTAGGATTGTGATGATGGGGAAATAAAAATTAGAGGGAAATTGGAAAATTTAACAAAATTAAATACACAGAGGAAAAGGTAAGAGTGCCCTAAGGAAGGTGGAAATGTTACGGCGGCAATTAGTAGTTGCCAATGGGAGAAAGTTGGTACGCCGAAATTCGCAACAATGTATATATATATATATATATATATATATATATATATATATATATATATATATATATATATATATATATATATATATATATATATATAAATATAAATATATATATATATATATATATATATATATATATATATATATATATATATATATATATATATATCTTGCAATATCATATAATTATTCCCGATTTTTTTCATGCATAGCCATTTTTTTATTATATTATTATTATTTATTAATATTTATAAGTGAATATATATTATAATCTTATCTCAATATATGTAAAAATTTAAATCTTTTTAGACTTTTAATGTATTTAAAAATAATAATCAATCCTTTCTTACATTTAGTCATATGCATGGGCAATACGCTCCCGGGGGACTCGGCCTTGTACCGTGTCTGGGGGAGTGTTAGACCCTTCCAAAAGGTCTGGCTTCTTAAATACTGACTTTAAATAGTAATTTGAAAATAACATCCAAATTTCAGCTTTTATACTTTAACGTGAGGGAGTTTATGTATTGTGCACTTATGACCTGATACCTGGCAAAGGCACCACTAATTAAGGTTTATAACCCCCAAACATTGTACTCTATGCTAGTGAAAACACACAGAAGAAATTTCGGCTTTTATACTTTGACGTAGGTCTGGCAGGCACTGGCTCTTAGTCTATACAGCTGCATATCATTACAGATTTTTTGACGATTACTCTGAGCTATTGCAGCCTTTTGGTCTGCTATTTAGATGACCAGATCATCAGCATACGCTACCAATGATTGCGCTGGCGATACGTTAAAATCGAAGCCGTTCAATAGCTTACGAATGAATATTGATAAAGGCAGAGGCGCAGTAACTGCTCCCTACTGCAGACCATTTAAGACCTTGAAGATGCACATTATCGTCAGATTTCCATCAGTTACAACGAATAATTTCCCGTATAACATATTGCACACCATGCCAACAAGGTGTCTGGGGAACCTGTCCTAAAGGAGTTCGAAAGTTAGTCCATCTGACCACACTGTATCGAAGGCTTTCTCCATATCAATGAGACATGCTCAACGCATTGTCTATCATTTAGTTTCCAACATTTTTCTGAAGTTACTTTCGATATCGCATATATGTTTGAATGCCTTGGCACAGAAACCAACTTGGTGATTCGGAATCAACTCATATTTCTCAATGTGGGCGTTTAATGATATGCTTAGCATCACTTCAAACACCTTGCTGATTTACTTTTTATGGAATTGTTTGCAGCTACATATAAATGAGTTGCATATTTTGAATAATAATTTTTCTGAAAAATTATTAGAGAAGAAAAATGTTAGAAGAAGGTGGTTTCGACGTGTGCACTAATTCTCCTCAGGCCATCACACTTAGATACACACCGGTGATGGCGACCGCCATGCTCAGAGGTGAGGGAGTAAATTTTTAATTTTTCTACTAATGCAAACTCAATATGTTTTTGTATCTGCAAGTTATATTCAAGGTAAATTTCTCTTGTAAGTACTTGTATTAGCTAAACTTTTTTTTTTTTTAATTGGATCATTTCACCCTTTTCACATCAATTTAATGTAAATCTATACGACAAATTTGCTCCACATTTGAAGCTTTATCTAACGTCGCGCGGATATCGATCACTCTTTCGGATGGCTCCGATAGCTTTTTAAATTACTTTTTATGGAATTGTTTGCAGCTACATATAAATGAGTTGCATATTTTGAATAATAATTTTTCTGAAAAATTATTAGAGAAGAAAAATGTTAGAAGAAGGTGGTTTCGACGTGTGCACTAATTCTCCTCAGGCCATCACACTTAGATACACACCGGTGATGGCGACCACCATGCTCAGAGGTGAGGGAGTAAATTTTTAATTTTTCTACTAATGCAAACTCAATATGTTTTTGTATCTGCAAGTTATATTCAAGGTAAATTTCTCTTGTAAGTACATCAATTTAATGTAAATCTATACGACAAATTTGCTCTACATTTGAAGCTTTATCTAACATATTTTGAATAATAATTTTTCTGAAAAATTATTAGAGAAGAAAAATGTTAGAAGAAGGTGATTTCGACGTGTACACTAATTCTCCTCAGGCCATCACACTATTACAAGAGAAATTTACCTTGAATATAACTTGCAGATACAAAAACATATTGAGTTCGCATTAGTAGAAAAATTAAAAATTTACTCCCTCACCTCTGAGCATGGTGGTCGCCATCACCGGTGTGTATCTAAGTGTGATGGCCTGAGGAGAATTAGTGCACACGTCGAAACCACCTTCTTCTAACATTTTTCTTCTCTAATAATTTTTCAGAAAAATTATTATTCAAAATATGCAACTCATTTATATGTAGCTGCAAACAATTCCATAAAAAGTAATTTAAAAAGCTATCGGAGCCATCCGAAAGAGTGATCGATATCCGCGCGACGTTAGATAAAGCTTCAAATGTAGAGCAAATTTGTCGTATAGATTTACATTAAATTGATGTGAAAAGGGTGAAATGATCCAATTAAAAAAAAAAAAAGTTTACCTAATACCTTGCTGATGTTAGGCAGCAAGCTGATTGGGCGATAGCTTTTCGAACTCCAAGATTCTTTTCCTTGCTTTACGATTGAAAATACCTTAGCCTTTTTCCACTCATATGGGAAATATAAATTGCTCAACATGTTGTTGAACAATATGCAATGATTCCTAATAGCAGTGTCAGGCAAATATCGGAGAACTATAGTCGGAATACCGTCATCACCACATGATTTCTCGTTGTTTATGCTGCGAAATATGAAACACAAGTCTTCATAGCTGATAAAATAGTTAATATGATTCAAGCTCGGTATGAGGTTGGATGTCAATATTTCATTGAAATGAAGAATTGATTTGTCGTTCAGGATTGATTTGAAGTCGGTACCCTCCACTTCCACGATCTCGGAAAATATTTGATTCACTCTTTCAGGGTATGGTAGATGAGCCAATTCAAAATGTATTTCAATCAGGGCAATTTTTTGCAATCCATCGATTTGAATCATGTTTTAATTCCTATCTGGAGTCGTATTACCAATTTCGATACAAGCATTATCAAGAAGATTTATCTCATCACTTGCGACTTCCAGATTCGATACCTTCACTCGAGACTTCTTACGGAATGTGCTATTCACTTGCATGAAAACGCCATATGGGTCCTGTTTGCTAAGATCCTTCAGTTTTTCCTCACTCCTGAAGCTTGAACGGATTAACTTCCCTACATTCTTTAGGTGTAACTTCAAAAAGACCAACGAGGGATGGTTGTAGTCAATAATCGCCGATAAATATTGTTGAAGAGTGTGAGAAGAATGCTTTTCAATCTTTTTAACCTTGCAATGGTTAGTGTTTCATAGCCTTCCATATTGTTTCGATGTTTAATCTTGGGAACCACTTTTTCAATCGTTTCCAACGTCAGCTTCTCTTGAAGGCTTGAAGGCGCCACACGGTCCCAGGCTAGGATCTCAGGCCGACAGGGGAGGTGTTTAGTGGGTAGTCCAGTCGCCTTCTTGCGAGCATGGGAACCTGACGCTCTGTGCATAGATGGCATTAACCTCCCAAACACAAAAAAAAACTCAATTTAACTAGCAAAATATTTGCGCTTCTACAAAGGGTCTCTAAATACGAACATCGGCGGATTCTTTGTATGTTAATAAATACCGATGTAGTGCTACGAAAATTGCAGTAAGAATTCTAGTAGCGGGCAAGCACAATTCTTTTTCAAAATTTTACGCTACATACGAGAAATCTAGCTTTCCGGCTGGTGGTGCCAGCAAAGATTTTTTCAAAATTTTTTATCTATTTTTAGGGTTTTTAGTTGAAGTTGCTGCAGTTTTATTGGGTCTCCCCTCAGAGCCGCTATCTCCTTTGCGTGTGAAGTTGCCTTTTTGATCCTATGGTAATCTTTGCAGAACAGGAAGGCCATGCAATAGTTAGCATGAGGCCTCATAGGGACAAGTACTTGGGGCTAGACCAGCGCTTCCCATCCAACCCAATGGTGCGAACTTCGAACGCACTTCGAGTCCGGCCAAGGTTTTAACGGAACAGGGACGGGTGATGGTTGAATTGGAGCCGTTTACGCACGAGCGTTACCTTGGTGCCTTCATGGAAAGCAACTAAGTCTAAACCTTCATATCCGCCAATCCAATGCATGGATCACTTCGCTATTTTAGGGTTAGAGATAAGATTTAACGTTTAGGTTATACATGTTTTTGATTGAATTTTATTAGAATTCGGTTCTAACATATTAGATGTAGACTAAAAGTACACTGTTCTGTTATTTTAATATGATAATTAATTTTTGTATAGTGTTGGTTGTTTTTTTTCTCCTTTTAAGGTCTTTGTACTAAAATACGAAACCCTATTAAAATCGGTACCTGTGTCCGTCCGTCCGTACGTCTGTATGTCACAGCATTTTTTCTCCGAAACTATAAAAGCTACAGCCATGAAATTATGGCTTCTAGAAAGTTTTGTGGTGGAAAAATTTTCAAAGAATTCTAAGCGGGTATCCCCATATAGAAGAATGATCCCCGAAAAAAAAACATTGTTAGTAATAGTATGATTTATTAATTTGACATTGTATTGAATAAAATCTTACCTGTACTCTTAAATTCAATAAAATTTATTGGTATTTAACGAAGTTATTGCAGTTTGAATTTTCTTGTATTACTATTGAACAATATGCGCTGTATTACTATTGAATAAAATGCGGTTTTTACCGACTCAGATACTACAGGTTTGCTAGGATTTGCATGAAAGTTTCAGGAATGGTAGGTATCATGGATACCTTTGAGAATTTGTTCAGCTTGTGGTATGAGTAATCGTAAAACAAAATTATGGCTATTTCAAATGAACAGATTGAATAATTTTGAGTTATTTATCCCCAACATGCTTTTAACACTTGATTCAATTTAGTGAATGACTAAAGATAAGTAAGAAGCAAGAGAGAGCTCCTAACAGAAGGGCTTTTTAACCATTTTAGGGTTCGAATAAAATTTTCTGATGCCATGAATCGATGATTTGAATTATTCTCCCAATACTTATTGAAAAATCATTCAAATTCATCCAAAAGATACAAAGCTTCGTTCATAAGCACGTAACAGCCGTGATTTTGTTGCATGTTAAATAATTTTTCTGAATGCTGGGCTCATTGAACATATTCAAGTAAACCACTATTCCTTAAATTTTCATGAAGAAGAAGAAAATAAGGGTGCCTTTGGTCGATTTGAAATATGTACAGGCTGCGTAGGGTATTTGAGGACATGCATAAATGTGACTATAACATCGCGAATTTTTTTTTATATTTTTTCCTTTTCAGATAAGAAATGACGGACTACAACATCACTCGAGAAATGAAGAGACATGCTGTCATCGTCGCTATATGTGCGAGCCATACAGATTTAGGGTCTCTAATTTTCTTAATTGCGCCTGTTCATTCCTGCATAAGGTTCACCGTGAATTGGGAGCATCAGGAGACGATACAGAATCGGTTGCAAAACGCAAAAAGCAAGAACAACGTTTTGACACTGACCGATCTGCAGAATTTTTAGAGCAAGTGCAAGCGATCACAGACGAGGACTCTTCGAAATCAATGAGGGTCCTTGCGAGTGAGCTACATGTTTCTGAGCACCTTATTCGTAGAGTTGTCCCCGAAGACCTTCGGTATAAGTCTTATGTGATGCGCAGATGACAGTTCATGTCGGAACAAACACGGGAACAGAGAGTTCTCCGATCGAAATGTCTTTTAAAAGTTACATTATAACAGATCATAAAATATCCGTCGCCACGTTAAAGAACAGGCGACGGGAAATATGTACTTTCAATTAGCATAAGACATGTCATAAAACATCCGTCGCCACGTAAAAGAACAGGCGACAGGAAACAAATACTCATAACTATTATAATATACAAGTAATAAAACATCCTTCGCCCTGTAATAGACAGGACGCGGGAAAATCCCATTATGTATTAAGGATGGGATTTCTTTTAAGATAAGAACGTAAATAATCTAAGTAGGTAAGAAATAGTTAGAGTATTTAAGCCGAGATAGTTTAAGTTCTTTCCTCAGTTTAGTTTTGTATTTCTCAGATAACATGAATAAATAGTTTGTAACGTAATCAGTTATACTTTTTTTCTTTAAAACATTTCTTTCGAAGCTTTAAATCTTAATTGGCGCAGTCGTGTGGTTAACGCGAAAAACAACTTTTAAAAGTGCATTTAAGTGAGTATAGTAACCCTGGAAGAACATCTTTGACGTTATTGTAGGCTCTTTGTTTGGACTCACCAAACATGACGCAACCGGTGAACCATTTTATTCAACCTTCGACATTGAATTCACAACCAGCCATGCAACCATCGGTGTTTGAGCAATTCAAATTCCTTACTCATCTGATAGCACAGGTTCCTACATACAACGGCGATTCAGAACAACTGAATCGATTTATATATGCAATGGAGAGAATCGCACCGAGGATAGCTGCATATCCTGTTGAAGCAGACCGCGACTTATTGTATCAAAACATTATAAACAAGCTTACCGGACCAGCAGCACAGCTTATTCAAATACACCTTGATACACCAACATGGAACGAAATGAAGCCGCTACTGATTCAACACTTTGACACCTAGGAAACGACAGGGCAAATTATAATGCAACTACGCAGTGCAAGATTCACGAATACAACAGAGTACTATGAACACATCCGTAAGTTACTATTTAAGTTAAATACTCGGATTAGATATAGTGATGATATTTCCAACACAGAAAAAGATAGGATTATAGAATATAATTGTCAAATTGCTACGGACGTTTTTATTGAAAACAGTCCAAGGTTTTTACAAACTATACTCTATGCCCAACAACCCACGTCTCTGGAGGCCGCGTTTGCTATTCTTGTAAAGTCAAATTTGGTCAATTATTCAGTCGAAAGAGCACACATTGGGATCAATAAAAATTCATACCAAAGAAACTATTTTCGCCAACAAAAAAAATCTTACCCAATGTTGCCAGTGAACGAGCAACATATTTTTAATAATCACCAGCAAATGAATAGTTCACACCAATTGCCTAGCGAACAATTCAATCGCGATTATGCCAATTCGCATAATCTTCGGCAACAGCAATTTTTGAACTATAGAAATAATAATAATCTAGCTTTTTCAAATTCTTATGATATGAGACTTAACAGTGATGTGTCAATGAACACTGCAGTATCCAGAGAAACGACACTGCATTTAAATAATCAACTTCCCCAACAGGATTTTCGAATCCCAGCCTCGGAAGACAACTACCAACGGTTCAACTCGCAATCGGTGGGAAGCTTCTCAAATGTACTCATATTATAGATACAGGAAGCACAATTTCTATTCTTGACGAAAGAATCGTCCCTGAGTATCAAAAACGAACTTATCATAGTCCGTTGATCATAAAAACAATGAATAACAGTTTTAATACTTCTAAGTGCCTAAGAACACAATCTCCAGAAGAATTTAGAATCACAACTCCCGTTGAATGGAAGCTAATTTCATTGACAGGAAAAGATTTTCAAGCTATCATTGGAAACGATATAGCGCACACTGTCGGTTTAGTCATAGATTATCGAACTCAAACCCTGTGTAGTAACAAGAAGAACAAATTTATTTCACAGAAGCTTTGAAAAATATTTCTGATAAGCCAAAAGAGTTAAATTTAATTTCTACAGAAGTCGAACATACTCTCGAAGAGAAACAAGTAATTAAAAAATTTTTAGAGGAATATAAAGATGTACAATATGATGAAACAAAAAAATTAACTTTCACACATAATATAAAACATTCCTTACCCCTTACTTCCGATAAACCAATATATCAATGAAATTATAGACTACCTCACACTGTCCGAGATTTTCTTTCGAAACAAATTCAGGAAGATCTTGCACAAGGTATCATTCAACCTTCTCAATCATCGTACAATAACCCTATTTGGATAGTACCAAAAAAAGGTGACAAATACAGACTTGTGGTTGACTTTAGAAAACTAAATGAACTGACAGTTGAAGACAAATTTCCTATCCCACAGATAGACGATCTACTTGTCAAACTTGGGAATTGCCAATATTTTACGTCAACTGACTTAGCGAAAGGATTCCACCAAATTGAATTGGAACCTTCAGATAGGCACAAAACCGCTTTCTCCACTACTTCTGCACACTATGAGTTCCTCCGTATGCCATTTGGTCTGAAAAACGCTCCGGCTACTTTTCAGAAGTTAATGAATAACATTCTACATGGGCATATCGGAAAAACATGTATTGTATACATTGATGATATACTGATTTTCAGTGCATCTTTGCAAGAGCATGAGGTAGCATTAAGAAAAATATTTCAGACATTGCGCAAAGCAAATTTTAAAATTCAATTGAACAAAACCAAATCCTTATCACGTTATACCGAATTTCTAGGGCATATCATTACACCACAGGGTATCAAACATAATCCATCTAAGGTAGAAGCAATCCAAAAATTTCCTATTCCGAAAACCACTAAGGAAATTAAAAGCTTTTTGGGGTTAACAGGATTTTATCGTAAGTTCATACGTGACTACGCGAAAATTGCCAAGCCAATGACCATATACTCGTATTTGCAGAAAGATAAAAAAAGTAACCTTAATGACCCATTTTATGTAGAATCCTTTAACAGGCTTAAAATGTATATTCAAAGTGAACCAATACTTATACACCCAGACTTAAGTAAACCCTTTACTGTACCTACTGACGCCTCAAACTATGCACTTGGAGCAGTATTGTCGCAAAACCAAAAACCGATAGCATTTGCATCGCGAACACTTAACAAACATGAGATAAATTATTCAACGATTGAAAAAGAGTTATTGGCAATCGTTTGGTCCTTAAAACATTTCAGACCATACCTATTTGGCAAACGTTTTACTCTTGTAACAGGTCACAAACCACTTACTTTCTTGGATAATATTAAAGAAGAAAGCAGTAAACTCCAGCGGTGGCGCTTAAGAATTAAAGAATATAATTTTAATATTCAACACATAAAGGGCAAAGAAAATCTTGTCGCGGATGCTCTGTCCCGTGTACAAATCTTTCACATGGAAGACAGCCATGTAAAACAAATTATAAACCAAGAAGATAGTGAATCCGTTGTAGCAACACAACATTCCGCCCAAGAAGACCACCACTATTGTATATATATAGCAGAGAAACCTATTAATCACTTTCAACAACAGATTTTCTTGAAGCAAGGAAAAATTAACTCAACTGAACTAATCAAGTACCAAGGGAAGAAAATACTGCATTTACAGTTTCAACAAATAACACCCAAAACAATTCAATATATACTTAAAAATCATACCCTACAAAAAGGTACTATAGCCATCAATTTCCCCAACAAAAATGTCCTTTTACTAGCTCAAACAGAATATGGTAAATATAAGCTATCTAATCCCAACATGTGCATAGTATCAGCACCCAAAATACTACATAATTGCACTGAAATATCAATTAAACAGCAAATAGCTCGGACTCATCAAAAATCTAACCATTAAGGAATAGACAAAACATACGAGGAATTAAAAACCAAGTATTACTTTCCGAAACTCAGAGAACTTGTGACTTTATATATAAACGCATGTGATATATGTAAGCGATCAAAGTACGAACGCAATCCAGTTAAACTTCCATTCAAGAAACCACCGTATCCAAACAAAGTTCGAGATACATATCACATTGACATTTGGTTCAAGGATAAAAATCATCCTTATATATCCATCATAGACAAGTTTAGTAAGTATTTGGCCATCTACCCCATCCAAAATCGGCAATGGGATACAATCAACCATGCTTTATTAGAGGGTTTTAATATGTTAGGTTTCCCTAGACATATCATCACTAATAACGAAAGTTCTTTTTTCTCCTAAAACTATTGACTGGCTTCAAAAAAACAACGTCACTGAGGCGCCCAAAATGTTATAGTATATTTCCGACGAAAAAAATTTTGACCAAGATCAAAAGACCAATCGCTGAAATGATAGATGGCTATGATCAAATCCTACGGAGGTTTCTGTTGTTATGCGCACAATATTTCCAGCCACTGTTATGGTTTTAGATGTTGTCAGCAACGAAGGACATGTTATGCCACCACACTTTTTTACTCAAGGACTTCGAGTGAACTTTGCTGCATACATCGAGGTTTTGGAGACGGTAGTGAAACCCTGGATAGACCTTGCATTGTCTATCCAGGGTTTCACTACCGTCTCCAAAACCTGTTGAAAAATGTATGGCAGACCATACATTTTTCAACAAGACTCTGCTCCTTCACATAAAGCGATGGCGGCACAAGATTGGATGGCCAAAAATTTTCATGACCACATAACACTGGACCTATGGCCGCCTAGCTCCCTAGACCTTAATCCTTTGGATTATGACGTATGGGGCGTAGTTGAGCGTGAGACCAATCAACGTCCTCATAATTCTACTTCTTCGCTGAAGACTGCTATTAATGCCGTTATAGTCAATATCAACAAGGAGCATTTGATTCGGGCATGTAATCGTTTCCGGACCTGGATCGAAGAGTTTATTGCTGCTAATGGCGATTTTATCGAGTAACTTTATAGCCATATATTAGTTTAACGTTGCATAGAAAATTTCTGAAATTTCATTACACTTTGTTAAAAATACAAGCTAATTAATTTTACTCTCAAGTTGTCCTCAAATACCGTACGCACCCTGTCTTAACGTCAGCATATGTAATTATTTTAGTAATCCCATACAATTGTAATGGCGATAATTCACTTGATTATGGTTTGATTTCTATGCTTATATCAACCTGCATAAATGTAAAACTTGATAAAGTTTAAGGCATCGTTTCGGTTTTTGCGAAAAAATGTAAAATTTACAAATCATACCATTATTAGCAGAGCTGAGTGAATTTTGATTTCTGAGGTATTTGTTGCTTTTGGACTCATGAAGACCTACGTTCGTGATTTTTTCGGATTTTCGGCTCAAAGATATCCAATCATGTAGGGAGGGGATACAAATGTTGTTTGTGCATTTTGCCTCCCCCTAGACCAAAAATGACTTATTATTCAGATTCTGAAAGTGCTAAGACCTTTCATTTGATACCCCACTCGACTACATTTCATGAAAAAATTTGTTAAGGGCCACTTCATTGTGAGGGGGACCCCTTAAAACAGGATTTTCCAATAAGAGCTGTTTTCAATATAAATGATCCATTGTTTATTTCATTATAAGGAAAAGGTTGGCCGTTAATAATAAAAAGTATCAGCAGGCAAATGACCACCACGACCACGCTTACAGCACCATATCCTCTTCAAGAAATTTTTCATAACCAAATCGCAAAGTGGCTGCCCTGTGTCCTCGATAGTCTCACGAATTCCATCTTTGAGGTCTTGAATCGACGCTGGGCTTTTGGCGTAGACCTTCTCTTTCCCGAGCCCCAAAGGTAGAAGCCGCAAGGTGTTAAATCACAAGATCTATTCAAAATAACACCTCTTATTGGAAAGCCCTATATATATGATAAGACCTAAACTTTTGAGATACCACCACTTTTGACTTTTTCAAAAATTTTGAGATTTGTAGCTTCTATAGTTTGGGAAGAAATTTCGTATGATGCACTGATAGACGGACGGACAGATGGACAAATAGGACGGGAAAATAGTAGGTTTTTGCAAAATTTCTTTTAGAAAGCCCTAAAACTCATGGAGCTAGATCCAATAACAAATAACTTAAAGGCTGAAATTTGTTGAACTTTACTTATAATAATAGGATTTAACATTTTTCCAGTAAAACTGTATCAGTATCACTAAATTAGATGAAATCATCCAGTTACGTGGTTCTTTAAAATATGGACGTTATACTAGTAGCTACTTGAATTTCCACCGATTACAACAATCACATACGATTTTTCTATTTTTGTATCGAACCAGACACTACACTTTTGATTGAATCTTCTCCAAATTTTCAGATAAGATTACTAACAAAAATGCATTAAAGATTCAGATCAGTCAATGCTTTTAGTAATATTGGAACACAATGTTGACTGGTCAAAACGGAGTTCTTTTAAAGCAAGCATACATTTGTTGTGCATGTCATCAAAGTTTTTCTTGAATTTAATCGTTCTATTTATCCACATATTAAAGGTTAAGTACAAAACCCTTCTGGCGTAGCTCTATCTACCCAACTTGTTTTGTTTGGAATATGTTTTATATTCTTTGAAAATCCATAACGCTTCATATTGAATAAAGCACCTTTGACTTTTAGATATAAAATATAATAATTTTTTGCCTGGTTACCAGCTAAAACGATAAAAAATTAGAAATTGATATGATAGTAGCACTGTCGTCCAATATACATAAAAATTAATATAATTCTGTTTCGCAAAATTGTACACGTCATAATTGGCTTTTGTCGAAATTAACATTTAAAATTAGCATTATGAGCTGACCTGCTTATTAGGCATTGAATACTTATTATTAAATAATCATGTAAATTTAGAATTCGATATTTATTCATTCAGAAATCCATTTTTTCATGTCGATGTTCCCTTTAAAGCCAAACCTATCCCCCATAGTAATTCATTATTACTTTTATGAGGCAAACAAACGTTTACTTCCTACTAGTTGAGTTTGGGACTGTCGAGAACTGCATAGCTAATGCTGATAGTCTTAATTATCGAACTTGATGACTTAATTACATATCAAGTAATTTAATCACGTCATCTAGGCGAGCTTTGTTGCAATTGCACCTAATTGCATCACCACACTTTAGCAAACTGATAGTTTTTCCAGATGATGATTATAGATATAATGCTGAATCATTAAAAAACATATGTTACAGCCACTCGTAAAGTGTTTAAATATATTAACTTCTGACTGGAGGAAATCAGTCGTATCAACACCTCTCTACCAATTGTATCTTTAAGTTTCTGAATAGTTTTCTGAAAATTCATTCTCACATTGAATAGCAAAGATGGAACGCTGGCAAAATAAAGTCGCTGTAATTACTGGTGCTAGCTCGGGAATAGGTGCAGCAGTTGCTGAAGATTTAGTTAAAGCTGGATTTGTTGTAGCCGCACTTGCAAGACGTGAAGAACGCCTTCGCGAGAATCAAGCAAAACTCCCAGCAAAACTCCAATCACGTTTTCATCCCGTTAAGTGCGATGTTTCTAAGGAAAGTGATGTTAAAACTGCATTCCAGTTGATCGAAAAGAAATTAGGAGGAATCGATGTATTGATCAACAATGCTGGAATAGCACGATTGGATGTTGACTTAACCACCCCCAATAATGCTGAAGCTATTCAAAGTGTCGTGGATACAAATGTTATGGCTGTAGTTTATTGCGTGCGTGAAGCTTTCAATTCAATGAAGAAGAGAAATTTCGATGGGCACGTTGTGATTATCAACAGTATAGCAGGACATTCTATTCCGAATGTGCCTGGGCACCACATGAACATTTATCCGGCCACCAAGTTTGCGGTTACTGCAATGACAGAAGTTTATCGCCAGGAGTTTGCAAACGCTGGAACAAAAGTAAAAGTGACCGTAAGTTCAAATGTTTTCAACCCGTTGTTAAACAAAGTATAATTTTGTGACAGTATAACCCTTCAAATTCAAATGCGCTTAATGATTCAATCATTCTAATTCTATAAAAATGTAAAACAAGTTTTACAATATTCAAATACCCAAAAACACTTTAAATTCAAACAATATTCAATCAGAAAGAAAAAAAATTAGTCAAACGATATTAAATGGAAATTATAACATATTATCAATTAATTGAATAAAAGGAGATCATTTCGTCCTAAAATTACATTTGGATAGGTTTTTGAATGCATACTTGTATTTCTGACGAATCTACTGTTTTAATTGTATTACTCGTAAATTACAACTTATTAGCATATCACAAACACTTTTCCAATATTTTCAGAGTATTAGTCCTGGTCTAGTTGAAACAGAAATAATGCCAAATATAGATAAATTCATAGAAGCGGGAAACCCAGCATTGAAATCCGCAGACATATCGAACGCTATTTTATACGTTTTGAGTACACCACCACATGTCCAAGTAAGAAGCTCACTTTACTTTCACTAGTAGCTTGAATTATTTTAATTTCTTATTTCTTCAGATTCATGACCTGATAATTAAACCAGTTGGAGAAAAGATTTAAAAAGATGCATCAGATCCAATCTGTAAATATTCTTTACAGTAATGCAAGAAATTAGATTTGTTTACATGAGCATATTGAGTTAGTACGTATATTTCAGCCTGCTTAATTGTCCGTGATTTTGAGCTGACACGCTAACTTAAGAGTACTTTCTGTAATGAAATCTCAAAAATGAAAAGACAATCTAAATAAAATAATGTTTTATATTCAAGCACTGGCAGTAATTGCTACAAGTTTATTCATTTAAGTTCTAATTATTTGTAATCATTGATACTATGCAGTCATCTTTAAATAAAAAATATGCGACTCTCGTGAATAATATTTGTAGGCAACGATTATGAATTTTATAATAATAGTGCAAGAACCTTTTTATGGTAGAGCATGTATTCGAAAATTCATCTCCAATTGCCGTGATTTTGTGACCTCATTCGCTAACTGGAAACCCCAAACAGAGATCTGCTATCAGCATCGAGTCAATCTTCCCGCCATCGCCTCCAATTTTTAACTGGATGGTTTCTTTGCATTTTACCCTTTAACGTTCGCCTAGGGAGCCTCTGATCTTCCATTCTCTTCACTTGTCCTCTCCATTATATAGCCTTTTCCGTTAGCGACATAACAATTTCGTTTGTTTATATAAACGCACTCTTAAACTTTTTTTGTTGAGCTGTTAATATCAAAACATTAGTTAAAGTCAACATTTTTATCATGGTAAACTTCACGGAGTAGCAACGTTTGAAAATTAATTAGAATTATTAATTACCGAAATTCTGAGTAGGTGGTTGCAACTTTAAGAGCATTTACTCCAATTTTCAGACGTAATAATCGTCCCACCCGACAGGCTGCGCTTGCGATAGTGGACACGTTTAAGTCCAAATTTTAACTATTAGACATTCCGGTGCCAAAAAGACGTCGTACTGCTCGAAGCAAAGGAAATATCGCAGCCGTAAGCGCATCAATCCAAAATGAACCAAATCAGTCGATCCTACGCCATTCTCAATAATTGGGCATCGCTCAAACGATACTGTAGCATATTTTGCAAAAAGATCTTGACCTACATCGTTCCAATAGCCCAGTCATATTAGGGCTTTCACCTCGGAATGAAAGATAATAAGCTGCAAATTGGTATGAACCTTTGTTTTGTCATTCTAAATGTTGTCTCAAAAGTCACAATCGTTATCGTGTTTGCGTCTTAAGATATTCAAGGTCAAAGGTCACAAAAATCGGTTTTTCGCGAATATCTGGCTTCCTATCGGTTAAATGAGATTTGCATTTATTATAAAAGTTGTAGGCTATAAAATTCCCTACAACTTTTGTTTAAACTTTTTTTTCATACGACCAACCGTTTTGAAGGTAGAGCGCGAAGAGTGCACATCGTACAGTCATATACGGCCTAATGCAAGGTCAAGCGTGAGTTATGGTTATCAGTACGTTATAAAGTCAATTATTTACTTGGAAATTATAATTATTAAACAATGCCTATTATTTATGTACTAACTATTAATTATTTATATTTAATTAAAGTAAGTAACTTGATTATTTATATATAATTATTCATATTTAACTATTTAAGTATAAAATATTATTAATTCTGGATTATATATTTTAGTTTTATTTTAAGTTAAAATGATAGTAAGAGTATATATTTTACACATATTTTTATTTATTATTAAATACGGCATAATATACATTTATCAAAATGTGAGTTCAAATATCAAAAGTATCTTTGTTGATTTTAATTGTAATGAAATTGGAAATGGAAGCTAATTATCTTCTTCTTGTTCGTCGTCTTCTTCTTCTTGTCGCTCAAAAATGTTCGATTCATTGTCATCATCCTCATTATCTGTCATGTTCATCTCCAAACCTTCCAGAATATCGGGATCATATGTATTTTCTTCATCGGGATTACTTGGATACAGTGAAGCGTTGAGGCAAGCTTGTCCGTTGCACTGGCCGCAAGCTAAAGAACATTGTAGCCCTGATTTTCTGCATCCACAGCGGGAACCACAACCATTTTTGCAATTGCAAAATATTACGTTTAGTAGTTCGGCTGGTGCTGGAGGTAATAACGTTCGTATGGGCTCCAGGATTTCATTTTCAAGCATCCAGCCCCATTCTTTAGGTTCTAAGTCCTTCCCTAACCACGTTTGAATCTGGTAGTAGACACGTTTTATGTAAAACACAAATCAGCCATAGCTCTTAAAACCGTACGTCCGTAGTTGCAACGGTACAATTTCAAACTAACGAATAATCTTGACTCATACAAAGTGGAGAGAGTGGCCTTGAATACTATAGAACATCTGTCCCGGCAATGAATAGAAAAGGGCATAGGGTAGGGACAAGTATTTCCAGGTATATAAGTATTGAGAAATTTACGCGTTTTAAAGAAAAGATATATAATGTCGTGTTAACTTAAAATAAAACTAAAATATATAATCCAGAATTAATAATATTTTATACTTAAATAGTTAAATATGAATAATTATATATAAATAATCAAGTTACTTACTTTAATTAAATATAAATAATTAAAAGTTAGTACATAAATAATAGGCATTGTTTAATAATTATAATTTCCAAGTAAATAATTGACTTTATAACGTACTGATAACCATAACTCACGCTTGACCTTGCATTAGGCCGTATATGACTGTACGATGTGCACTCTTCGCGCTCTACCTTCAAAACGGTTGGTCGTATGAAAAAAAAGTTTAAACAAAAGTTGTAGGGAATTTTATAGCCTACAACTTTTATAATAAATGCAAATCTCATTTAACCGATAGGAAGCCAGATATTCGCGAAAAACCGATTTTTGTGACCTTTGACCTTGAATATCTTGAGACGCAAACACGATAACGATTGTGACTTTTGAGACAACATTTAGAATGACAAAACAAAGGTTCATACCAATTTGCAGCTTATTATCTTTCATTCCGAGGTTGACCCCTTTTTTTACCTAATATGACTGGGCTACAAGATCAAATTAACTCAAGAACTTCAGCCACTTGATTATTCGAAACGCTGAAATTTCTCGAATTGGGGTCTGGCAATGCTTGAAGAAAATGAAGAATTTCATCGAAAAATCATCTTCAACGATGGATCTCATTTCTGGCTCAATGGATTTGTTGATAAGCAAAATATGCGTTATTGGTCTGCAACAAATCCAAATGTCTTGAGAAGCCACTGCATCCGCAAAACATTATTTTTTGTTACCGTCAATGGAGAGCGATATCGTGTTATGTTGGAAGCTTATACGTAGCTAGAATTGGATGAACTTGACATCAAGGATATGTGGTTTCAACAAGATGGTGTCACTAGCCACACAGCACGCATGACAATCGATTTATTAAATGGCGAATTGGGTGAATGTGTTATTTCGAGAAATGGTCCGGTTGTATCTCAAATATTTCTTTGTTGCAGTAAAAGATAAATTTGTTATGTTCTGGAACTATTACCGATTACAAAGGCAAACAAGTTGGGTAGACAGACCAACGCTCATGTCAGAGGTGTTTTGTACTCAACTTACAAAATGCAGTCACCAGTAACGAATAAAATCAAAAAACATGCCAAAGACAATTTTATTGGTGAAAATATGAAATTTTCCAAAATCTCATCGTGATGTTTTTCATTTTCTGCCGCAATTAAGATATCATCTATATAAACTAAAACACCTTCTATGTCACTAAAATTCCTTTCATTATATTTTTGGAAAACTTCTGATGCAATTCTAATTCCAAAGGGCAACCTTCTATACTTATATAAGCCAAATGGTGTACTAAAAGTTGTAATGAATCAGGCGACGCCGCTGGGTGACCACTACCAACACACCTTGCTGCTATGTGGCTTGTCATCTCATGTTGGTCGTGACGGTTGCACATCCCACGTCAATTTTGTCGTGGGATGTCAAAAGGAAAATGGACAGCCACATGGCAGCCGAGTTGCGGTTAAGAGCTCGAGCGAAGAGGTCGGAAAGTTAAGGAAGCAGAACGTGTAACTGTTGATAGAGTTAAACATTAACAAGGTCTAATTGAAGCGTGAAGTGTTGTTTGTGAAATTTAAAAGTCACAAGGCTATTCGTGTAAACCCGGGTCTGAAGTTTTCTTGCACGATTACAAGAAGGCATGAGTGTGCGCGGATACAAAGGTATGATGTTCAGTTCAATCCATTTAACAACTACCTTAATGCTTAAACGTAATTTTCAATTCATCTCGTATTACATCATAAATACACTTTACTCATTCTGAAGACATTGAAATTCCAACCATTCTAATAAGAAATGACACTTCTGCTTAATTAGGTCAATGTCACACACGCCGGAGCCAGATCATAGAAATTCACATCGACTTGCCTTCGCTAACATAACTTCTGGTTGTAGGCGCCAAACGAGTTGATGTTGATTACACACAAAATATCGTAAATTCGATCCAACCTCACCTCCAATTGGACGCAAAGCGCAACTCTCACATCAGGTAACACTAACCGCTCCAATTCGTCATCCGTTCGTGTCGTCATCGGTATTTAACCGGGAGCAAGTTGGAAATGTCAGATTCAGTGATGGGATCAAATTGCAATTTCGGTGTTGTGACTATCCAAAATCTGGGAAATAAATTTACAAATTATTAGGAAAGTTCAACCGAACGATGATCGTAAAACGTAGATACATCGTAAGTAAATAGAATCATATTTCGTGTGGGTGGAAAAGTGTTCTAAAAAAATCTCTAACGTGTGCAATATCGTGAATGGATATGACATGTAAGGAGAAGAAATTTTTATTCGTCGTTCACAAATTAGTCGCAGTCTAATTTCGTCGATGATGATAAAATATGATGTAGTGACTACATTATTCGCACATTTATTGCCTCGGAAAATCATTCAAAAAGTGTAAAAATCTCCAACTTAATTCGCGCTCGAATCGATCTTGCCTTGGTATTCGTGGGAATTAGACACTCTTGAATGCTAGAATGTCGCGCAAAAGTTTGATCGATTTGTTTTTAAAACGTTAGGAGCAGCGCATCACTGCTGAATCCATCGTCTCCTAGCAAAGAAACTAAATTCAGAGCCGCCACCGTACAGGCAATTTGCTCGCGTGCTTTTTTTTGCTAGTGGCGAATTTATTTTCATTCTGAACGACTGCGACTATCGAGCCTCTAATTTGGCAATGAATTATTTAAAAAAATTTCGAACTTTAGCGTTCGTTTTTACTTGTCTGGAATGTACCTGAATAAATCAAGTGCTGGTTTCCGATTTCTCTCAAAAGTTGCTATAATGTAAGCGAATCCCCCCTCACGTTCTCATACAATGCTAAATTATCGAAATTGACCTTGGTTTGATGAAAGTTTTCTTCTTTATTTCACTATCAGCGGCTGCGATTGTGACGACACGTATTAAGTGAATACTGAAGCATAGAAACGTATCGATCCGGGAAATGTAAAGTTCATATCGCAATAGAATGAACTTCGTCTGCCAGCATGCTGTCATTTCGGAGCAAAGCGCGAGTCTCTAGAGGTGAACCGCTTCTACATGCCCCGAGAGAATCCCCTCGAGAGTGTTACCTAACATGTTGCGATAACAATATGTTTGTTTAGATTTCAGCGATAACAATTATCAGTTGACCCCCTTAATGCTGTTTCTATTGCATCACAATGATAATCACAGAACATACGATGATGCGCAGCGCGACCCGTGCTATCGTGTGAAGCACGGGAACCGATGGGGCCATCCTCACTCTGCGAAAGAATGCAAAGTAGATGTATGGAATAACTCAACGCTTCGTATAATTTATTTTACAATATTAATGTCTTGATACATGTTTGGTAGATTCAACGAAAAGATTCAGTATAAGTTCTGCTGGTTTATGTTTGTAAATATTAACTCAACAATAATTTTTCCAAGAGAAAAATAATTTTTTTTGTGACTCGGAATGTGAAATACTAAAATTTTTTTTAAAGAAGTAAAAATAGGAACAATACTTCGAAACTTTACTTAGATTTCTCGAATTTTACGTATGCGTCATTTTAAAAACTCAAGTGTAGATCGAACTAATGTTGGGCCAATCTAATGGACCTTTTTGCTTGTATCTCTTTTGTGCACAAGTTTTAGACTTACTTGAAACTCCATAAAACTTTCAAAATTTGTGACTTTGATTATGGCCAAGAAGCAGAAAATTGTCCAAAATAATTTGACCATGATGAAAAATGATACCCTTTCGTAGAATTTCTGTTTTTTTTTTTTATTGCAAAATTTCTAATTCGAGCCAATAGTCGGCGGTTATTGGAGGCAGACGGAGCCCACTAAAAATCATTCTTAGTACCTCTAAACCTTATAATAGGTTCAACCTACTCAGAACTGCCTCAAAATTCAAACACTCAATGTTATATCAACCGTTCCTTTATTCTCAATTCTACATTCTACTCTTGAGTTTAGTTTTAATTGAAATTGTAAAATTTATATTTCATTCTTGTTTTTCATATCAACATGAAATTTTAAATCTAAATTACCGTAAAGTTTCTTTTTGTCTTTTAATCTATTTGAAATTGAAAAAAAAGAAAACACGGTACAGAACAGATAGAAGAATAATTGAACAAGTTAATCGATGAAATCTTTAGATCTAAACTGTTTTACCTATAAACATATGACTAATTGGTGAATAGAAGATCTAAGGAATATCCCAATTAATTGGAATATACATAATGAATAATTAGTTGATAGTCTTAAAAACTAAGCGCTAGAATATTTGTACCTCTGTTAGACGATTGAGAATTGTAAAAGATTTTTTTTGAAAGCTTAAAACTATATCCTAGCAAAATTCCTATAAAAAACATTAACGATGAACATGTATAATCATCAAACTGACAACAATTGATGCGGTATATATGACTTACTACTTACGTAAATTCTAAAAACGTTAAACGAAGAATAAAAAGCAAATCCAAATAATCACATATAAACTAATTTTTGAACGCAACGTATAGTGATTTGCGTTGGTGAAAGACAACTGGACCAAACCATATTTCATCTACTCAATACTGTTGTTATGTACATTATACTATATATGAGACCAACATTCACACATAATCCTCATATATACGAGTATTATTGATCACATTTGGATGATATTCTTCTTCGTTTTCGTTTATTTTCTAACAATTTATACAATCGTATACCGAACCAAATCATTTAAAATTCGTTTTTATGATAACATTGAAGTAATCCCTCCTTAAAAATTTTAAATATTATAAAAAAATATGTACATATATTATTTAAAACGATTTACATACATGAAACGTACTACTCATATTATAAATTTATTATTATTTAAATTTGACATATGACCTTTTTTGAAAAAGCTAATGAATACACTAGCAACTGAAATACTAAGAGGATTAAAAATGAATTGCTAAAACATTAACAACGACTTTCCTTTCCAGTGGTTCCTTCTTTCAGCGGTGAGTAGAGTGCATGGTAAGTATGCCGTCGCGAGGGTAAGTTTAAGTAAATCCGCTGAGGTCGGTTTCGCGTCGCGCGCGGTACGCGATACCTTTGTTGGTTTTGCCTTTTTCTTAACGTAGCTTTTTTCGGATTTACGTTAACGTAGTATATTTTTCGGTACCGCGTCGGTAAAATTCGGGAACGCGAAATATAAATTAGATTTGTTTGATACTTTGACTGGATGAATGAAGAAATACGGAGCTACGTAAAGTAGGCTTCTTCTTCGTATGATTGTGTTTTTGACGCGTTTGAAACGGGCGTTTAATGGTGGCTGCAAAATTGTAAATGAGCGTAATCTATTTGGAGACCCGCGACCAAAATCCTCTCCGATCTAGCTGGCCGACAAGCAGCCATCGCGAAAATGGATTACGGTGCACGGATTGGTTGACCGGTTGGTACCATCCATTGCCACTACTCAGACTTAACGTCTAGAACCGATGAGAGGTCGGTTCCAGCTGAAAATATCCATCTTTCAAATCTAATACTGTAAAGTATGATTTATTAGCAAGCTTCGCTGATATTTCATTGAATGATGGAATGGAGTGGGATGGTTCATTGGTTTTAACGCCTGATTCAGCTCTTTAGGATCCAAGCAAATACGATTTTTTTCCCCGGTTTTTCTACAATAACGATATTTGAAATCCACTCCGATGGACAATGATTTGTCTCTATAATCCCTTCAGTTACTAATCTAGTTAGCTCACTTTAGACTGCTTTTTTGATCGCAAGAAGAATTCTGCTAACAGGTTTTGCAGCAGGTTGTACATCATCCTTCAATTTAAACGCAAACTTTGTGACAAATGTTCCTAAGCCCTCGAATACATCCTCATTTTGCTTAATAAATTCTGTTTTGTTATTAAAATGAGATGAAGTACACATTCTTTTCACTAAGTTCTGCTCAATGCAAGAATTGAGTCCTTAAATTGGGATATTCCTATCTTTGGTAATAACAAATTAAAGTTTTCTTATTTCATTTCGAATTATGCACCTAAACTCTGCTTTCCCAACACACTCTAAGTTCATCCCACCGTATGCCTGTATTTTATAATTAAACTTTTCGAATTTTACATCTTGAAACTGCTCATATATTTTGAAGGGTATTACGTTTGTATCAGCTCCCTTATCTAATTTAAATTCCACAATTCTGATTTCAATTCGAACATTTTCACCCCAGGAACATGTTCAACCATGTCATTATTTTGGACAACGTTTATAGTGAAATCGTTGTCATAATTATTGAAAACAAATTTTGGACCATTCATATTTTTTAATTCACGTACCTGTTAAGTTTTATATGCAATCGCAAAATGATTTTTCCTTCCACAAGATCTACAGGTTAAACCTACAGCCGGACATTTCCTATATTGATGTTTGTAGTAATCGGTCGTAATTGTCACTTATACAGAACTGAAAAATTGTCTCGAAAATGCTTTTTCCGAACTTGTTGCACATGCGGCCTCATAATAATAATTGTTTTCCATCGTTAAGGAAAAATAAGACAAATTCTTAATTTTCTCTTTTGAAGAAGATGAAAAGCGTCTAAATGCAACCATGGATATACCACAAAAAACAGGCGTACATCCGAGTGAATTGTACAAATGTGGCGCTGAAAATTGTAAAGTTAACGGCCAGGCTGGATTTAAACTACATTTAACAGTGACACACATGGCACCATTCAACTGCTGTCATTGCAAGAAAACGTTCAGAACGCCGACAGAATGTTTCAATCATTATGCTCAGCATGAACAACATCGTTATTTCTGCTTTTTATGCTTTAGCTCGTCTCGATCGGCCGCTGCTCTAGCCTCGCATATTGGAAAAGTACATTCGATGAAAGGCAAATCAACGATTATTACGTATGCTTTGATAAAGTGTAGTGTTAATCCGAAAAATGATTTCTTCTTCGTGTGCCCGAATAGCGTGAAAGCAGTGGATGTGATTGGATTTGGTGATCGATTGTTGAAAATAAGGGAGCGGAAGAAATGGTCTTCAATGGGAAAAATCATTTACACCAGATGAAATCGAGCAATTACCGCGTCAGGCTATTTTCTTCGATGAGCTGTACTGTGCGACATGTCAGTACCGAACAAAAGTGCGTACTAATCTCTACAGGCATCTTCTGTTCCACAAAAATGAAGTGAATGTGGCCAGTATAGACCCTGTAAATCCAGTTCCTTGTCTGAACCCTCGCGAGAAACATTTTGATAAAATGACAAATTTGGCATGCAGATCTCATGCAAATAAACCTCCTCCACCAGCTACAAAGGGACCGGGCACAACAGGAGGTTCACCCTTGCCTTTACTAAGTACAGACGCCACTACTCCAGATGGCTTACTTCGTCGTATAGAACACGTTATACCAGACTTCGTTGCTAGTCAAAAGCGTGTCATGTGCAACGTTGGTGAATGCAAATTTGCAACCTCTACAGAGATTATGTATAAGCAACATATAAACTCTCTCTATCCGAATGAACGGAACTTCTCCTACCCGCATTGTAATGTTCTAATTTGCAACAGCAAAATTTGCGCTGACAAAATTGTTCATCACATGAAGTTTCACGATACAAATCTCTATCATTGCAAACGATGTGGATATCTTCGTTTCCACAAATCGTTTATGGAACGGCATATATCAGATAAACATCCAAATGAAAATGTAACATACTTAATCTTTACTCGAAGTGAAGACGTAGTCAAAGAAAAAAAAAACGTCATCGGAGGTTATGATGAAAGCACCAATCCCTGGACCCGTAATGAAATGGCAATGTACCCTATGTAAAGCTCAAACTGCCACCCAAGGCCAAATCACGAAACATCTCACCAACAAACATCAAGTCAAATACAGATTTCAGTGCAGCAAATGCACGTTTGGTGGTGTCATAATATCTGCTATTAGCGATCATGCGCAGAAAAAAAAAATCCCAATTCCGCCACCGAGGTGAGAGAAGGTCAGTCGCCATGGTTTACTGTTTCAAGGCGCCTAAGATGCTCGAAATGTTATGTAACCAATGATTATCGTGAACTAGCGATCCATCATTTCCTCGAACATTCAACGGAACAATTTGCAACTCGTGATCTTCTGAACGAAAACAAGTGCGGACATTGTGATTTCACATTTGACCAAATCGCGGAATTGTATGAGCATTACAAAATCGGGCATACCCCACATGTAACAGATTCCAATAAATGGCCAGTGCCAGACGCACCATGCACACCTTTGACATCAGAATATGTGCGCCAACTCGCCGCGCATAGCAGGCCGTTGCAATTCTTCAAATGCAACATTTGCAACTTGGTCATGCATGATATGCTCTCTTGGAATTTGCATTGCGAACGACAACATGGCGTAAAAGAGAACATGCCGTGCGTTGTACTACAGGGAATGATGTACGAATATCCCATGTGCAAGTTTTGCTCGCCGCTCGACACGAACACATTGAAGCACATTTCAAACAAACTCAGCAACGGCAACTTCGAAGCTTATAAGAAAATCATGAAACCTCCGGGAGTGAGTGAAAAAGAATGGCCCTTCACAATGCTGCAGATGATCTTCCTTAATGGATTTGTCATTGCGAGGTTCCGTTTGCTTGGAACGCATTACGGTAATATGGCTAAGATTCAGGAGCATGTTCGTAAAGCCGAACCAACTGTTTTATTGGAAATGATTATACCAGCTGAGGGAATTCTGCTCGAAACCGCCACACAGCGCGGACGCCGCGTAGTTGAGTTCCCGCGCGACAGCGACAAGAAACTTGTAGTCGGTGATATTGAAGGAGGAGGATAACGCCAAGCGGATTGAAGGGAGAAACGCGGAAAATTGTTCGTGAGATTTGCTTGAAATACTTCGAAGAGGAGTGTGACATTCGCGTTTGTAGAATCACTATGGCGAACGGGTGTTTCGCGAAGCAGTTTCTATTTTCCCGTTACCAACTTTGAGTTAAAGAAAGAAAGCATTCACATACTCATACTGTTCGGACAGAAGCTCGTGCCTAATTTACGGTTAAAACAATTTAACGCGTTAAGTTTACGCAATAAAGGCGGTGCCAAGCTTTTCATATCTTTGCAAATTAGTTGTCTGTCAAGCGATTTCCCTCATCCCCACTCGAAGAAAAGCATTGTATCTGATTCCTGAAGAGGAAAAGACCCAATTGAAATTGGAAAATTCTTGGATTCGAATGTTTTCGGGTGGTCTTAATTACGAGGAAATGCACGATTGTAACTTTGTCTGAGTTTTACGTTGCTGAGTGTGCGAAACTTGTAAAAGTGCTCATTTTTTTGCTTGTGGGTGTGTGTAACAACTGAGTGATTGTTTTGTTCAAGTCGAGGAGCAGCGAAAACGAAAGTGATTTGAATGGTTTGTATTTTGTGGAATATTTGCGGAAGGAAATTCCTTTAATTTGCGATACAAGAATATTCGGAAAGTGACGCAATAATCAGTGAAAAAAAGAAGGATTGAAAAAGATTTTGCATGTAACAGACACTGACTGGAAGTGTTGTGTGTATCATCCACTGTCCGAGAAGAAAATCGTCTATAAATGTGTGTCGCATCTTCAATGGCAATAAAATAAAAGTAGTTGATTCGGTTTGTGTTAATGCGCCCGGAATTCAATACAATTATCTTCGAGTTAGCTTCCAACTGCACTATGTAGTAGCGTACATTGTCAGAAGGTCTTATACATAATAATAGAATGTTAATTGGAATAAACACTTTATTTTACCAGTGCGATTTGCTGAAAATTCTCAAAAGTGAGCTATCTCAATTTTATTTAAATCTTTAAGTGATCGTGAAGAAACTCTCGCTCTAATTATGATATAAATTTATAATGTTTTGTTTTGAAAATTAATTAAATGAAAGGTTTAGAGGACACCCGCATCGTCATCGAGCGCTCGACGGACCATGTGGGGTAAGTACCCTTTTATTGCCTTTAATTTTTTTCATATATATTTCAAATTTTTATATGCATTTTCTTAAATAATTCATATATACGTTTTGTTTCACTTTTATTGAGATATATATTTTTAAATTTTTTCCTAATCTACATACCATACGGGCCCTTGAAGCCACTGAAATCGTGTCGCGATAGTTCGAGAATTATAATGTTTGTAGAGTTTTATGGAAGGACTGAAATAATAATAATGGATTGTTAGATTTAAATGCCGGTCTTTTCATTTTGTCCTGTTTGACCGGGTATAGGTCCCAGTACGGTGGCAGGCTTTCCTCATAAAACATGAGCCAGCCGCCGGGTACAATATAATCTTCTTTGTTTCAGGTGACATCGCGGGTTGAGTGGCCCAAGCAGAGTGTCTCTTTATGGCATAGAGTTATGCAATCGAATTGTGTAATTCTATGGCATAAATTGGTCATCGGGTACTTTTCTTCTGATGTGAAGACTTATGCAAGTTAAGTTGTATGAGTTTTCTACTCAGAAGAGGAATACCTGGCCACTGCAACAAATATGGATATTAATCCGGTTGGGTGGGTGCGAAAGGGCTCCATGACCACCCGGTTGCCCTTCTCTCATTTGTGGGCCATGAGCCTCTCCGGGTAAGGACGAGGTCACCCTGCTTCCACTTCTTTTTACTTGTTACTCTTGTTCCTTGAACAAATCAGTTGTCCCTTGTGTAGTTACCTACACTTTTTGCGACGTCAGTCGCCTTGTCTTTATTTTTTGTGGTGGGTCCTTGTGCTGGGGGAATGAACCCGCCCCACGACACCACAATACTAGCCTGCCAGCGCATTCACGCGTCCCCAGACAAGAGCATTCCCGGCAGATACCGATGCCTTCTTCTGCCGAGGCAGCAGACCATCGCTGCAGTTCTTTACGGACATTTTGAAACTTATAAATCACTACATTTTGCTGCATACAATATTCACATTGTGTGTTATTCGAGTTTTATTATTTGTTTTGTTTTTGTTCCTAAAATTACAATTATAACCTTTATTCGTACTTTGTTGAAATGATTGTTTGTTTGGAATTTTTCTTACTGCTTGCACTGATGACATTTCCCGTTGAAGAGTTTTAATTTGCTGTGATGCTGCCTTCGCTGCTCTGGCCATATCCACTGCTTTACTCAGGTCCAAGTTTTCAATCTCAAGAAGTTTCTTTTGTAATCGACTACATGACTAATCATCCTATGTTCCTGCTCCCCAAACGCGCAAGTGCGTACTAATTTCTTCAAGTTTATTAGAAAATTATCAAATGGTTCGCCTACTTCTTGTTTTCGAGTATGGAACAAAAAGCTCTTACACACTTCGTTCTCCTTTGGTTTGCAGAAATTTTCGAATGAACTGGTAACCAAATTAAATTTTTGTTTTTGATCTTCATCTAAATGAAAGGAATTAAAAATTTCTACAGCTTCTGGCCTTCTTGTCAATTTCAGCTGCCGTCGAGAATATTTTAAAATTTTGCCAAAATATTCTCCTGCTTTCCGCCAAATTGCTTGTGTTCAAGTTAGGTGGGTCTACTTTCCTCACATAATCCATGGCGACACTTTTGGCTATGTATCTCACACTTTTCGGCGGCCTACCTTCGGGTTTTGGAAATTTATCTTCAACTTTCCTAGCAATACCCATGCGCTTGCGTTCACAGTTTCACAATTGCATTTAAGTATGCACTTTTAATTTATTCATTTTTTCTAATTACACTTAATAAATCGATTCACCTTAATAACGTGTTGAATGTACTATTTGCAGCTATTTCTTCACAAATTTTAAAATAATTATGTACATTAAATCTCCATCACGTTTTATGATCTGCCGCATAATTCATTTTGCTGAATTACTTGTATTTTGAGAGAACTTACGCGATGTACAATACTTTCTGGTGTAAGTCAGTCTACGGCTGCGCCATGTAATATCTAACTTGGATCTTGGGTTAAAAATTAATTACAACCGGTTTAGCTTACTATCAAGTTTATTCCATGACTTCCTACTTGCTACTGCTTATGCTAGATTTATAACATTAAAGTAGTGATGACTATATTCTAGTGCATTAGAAATAGACGATATATTATACTAATTGTAGTATACTTCAATACTATTATTAACAAAGTTGAACGAATTTTGACTTCTGAGGTATTAGTTATATTTATATTCATAAATATCTCCCTTGATAATTTTTTCAGATTTTTTAGATAACAGGTCGCGAGGCAGGTAACACATTTTTTGTGTTTTTCGACCCCCCCCCCCCCCCCTGTACCCCCACGGAAGCAAAAACTGTCAGTTTAAGAACTGTTTTGAAAAGCTAAAGAGTTTTCATTTGATACTCATATCGGCTACCTTTGATGAAATTTTATTTTTCAGGAGCCACTCCCCTGTACTGTAATCATCGATTCATGGTCATTTTTTTTGAATCCTAGGATGGTTACAAAGCCCTTTTGTTAGGAGCTCTTTCCTTCCTCCTTGACTTGTTTCACTTATGAGTATTAATTGTAGATACTCATCTTCAATCATTCATTAAATTGAATCTCAAGTGTTCAAAGCATGTTCCTTAAACGCTGAAGTTGGGGAAAAATAACTCAAAACTATTCAATCTTTGCATTTTAAACAGCCATCATTTTATTTTACGATTACTGATACCACTAGCTGAACTGATTCTGAAAGATATTCATGATACCTGTCAATCCTGAAATTTTCATGCAAATCCTAGCAAAGCTGTAGTGTCTGAGTCGGTAAAAGCGCATATAGTTCCATAGTCTTATATACAGCGCATATTGTTCCATAGTAATACAGGAAAATTTAAGTCACTATAGCTGCACTAAATACCATTCATTTCTATAAAAAAAAAATAAAATCAATAAATCATACTATTACTAACAAAGTTGAGTGAATTTCGACTTCTCGTGTATTTGTTGTTGTTGTACTCATAAGGGCCTGCATTCTTCATTTTTTCAGATTTTTTGGATGAGGGGTGTCCGATCTTGAGAGGGGGTACGCGAAAAATATTACATTTCCCCTTCCTCTGCCCTCCACGATACCAATAAGGCAATTTTAAGACTTGTTTTGAAAAGATCTCATTAAAATCTTTCCAATGACACCCTTTTCGACTACCAATGGTGAACGAAATTGTTTAAAGGGTCACCTCCCTACATGAGGAGACCCCCTTAAACCCCTTTGAACAACTTTTCCACCATTCAACTTTCAAGAAGTCACCACTTCTGACTTTTCAACAAAGTTTCATGGCTATAAGTTTTATAGTTTCGGAGAAAAAGTGCTGTGACATACAAACGGGCGGACGGAGGGACACAGTTTGTGATTGCAATAGCGTTTTGTATTTTAGTACAAAACTGACTTATTATAATCGCCCCCTTTTTCAAAACTTTACAAACTTGCGGACAAATAAAAAAAACCTTCTAGTTAGCTCAGCAGTTGTATTTCGAATCCACTTTTCAGTTTTTATCCATCTATTTTTCTTTCTATTACCTTTCCTTGTACAATCCAATTCGGATTACAGCAGTAGAATGGTTCATGCTCTGACTAATAGTTCTTATACAAGCATTAACTAGTGGTTCTTATACAAACTAAATTTTCATTACAGCTCAGCTAACCTGACTAGTTAGTCAACCTCGACTAATTGTCAAAATATGACAAGCAAATCTGAAGTGACAATTCGAGTTTTCTCTCTCTTTTCTGAGGTTACAATAAGAAACCCCTAAACTGACAACTTGCAGAGTGACAGGAGAACTTTTCGGATCTTGGGGATAAATTGAAATTTTGAGTTCAGTGATTGTTTTTTATCAGGTGATGTGATTTATTAAATTGCTTAGGAGCGTTGCACATTAGAGAGCAATAAAGTTTAAGCAGATAAGTGAACTAGTGATAACCTTTTTCAATTCATTTTTCTTCTTTTCCATTAACGGATTTTGATTGCTGAGGATTTGTGAGATTCTCGTTTGGCGAGAGTTTCATCAGTCGCAATCATAATTTTTTGTGTAACAAAAAGACTGATTCAGATACATTTTTTAATCATTACAAAATATTTTCTTTAGACAGAATATTTGTTTCTATAGCAGCAAAAGTTCTTTTTGGCATTAAGTTACCAAAAAAAAACAAACATTTGACTCTACAAATAATCTCGCTATTTTTTTTTCTTATAAATTGCATATAATATTTTCTTATAATATATTTTTTATATAAAAATTTTTATCCTTTCACTTACTAATCAAAATAAAAATAAAATTCAAAACAAAATCGATTAATACACAAATAAACTAAATAATAACAAGTTGGGTAGACAGACCTATGCTCATGTCAGAAGGGTTTTGTACTCAACTTGCAAAATGCAGTAACCAGCAACGAATAAAATCAAGAAACACGTCAAAGACGATTTAATTGGAGAAAATGTGAAATTCGAGGATCATACTATTATTAACAAACTTGAACGAATTTTGACTTCTGAGGAATTTGTTATAGTTATGCCCATAAATATCTCCTTTGATATTTTTTTCAGATTTTTTAGATCACGGGTGTCCATTCGCGAGGGAGGAAACACATTTTTCATGTATTTCCCCCCCTGTGCTCCCACTGAAGCAAAAACTGTCAGTTTAAGAACTGTTTTGAAAAGCCCTCATAGAGAACTTTCAGTTGATACTCATATCGGCTACGTTTCATGAAATTTTTTTTCAGGGGCCACTCCTCTGTACTGTAATCATCGATTCATGGCCTATTTTTTCGAATCCTAGAATGGTTACAAAGCCCTTTTGCTAGGAGCTCTCTCCTGCCTCTTCGACTTGTTTCAATTGTATGTACTCATCTTCATGATACCTATCACTCCTGAAATTTTCATGCAAATCCTAGCAAAGCTGTAGTGTCTAAGTCTGTAAAAAGCGCATATGGCTCCATAGCAATATGTTTCCACAGTAATACAGGGCATATTGCTCCATAGTAATACACGAAAATTCAAATCGCTATTACTTCGGTAAATACTATTCGATCTTTATGAAACTTTCCGAAAAGATCAATCTTATAAATAGTCATCTCTTTGCTAAATTTTATTGAGTTTAAGCGTACCGTTTAGATTTTATTCAAGAAAACACAAAATCGATAAATCATACTATTACTAACAAAGTTGAGTGAATTTCGACTTCTCATGTATTTGTTGTTGTTGTACTCATTAAGGCCTACATTCATGGTTTTTTCAGATTTTTCGGATGGAAGGTGTCCAATCGCGAGGGGGGGGGGGGGTACGCGAAAAGTTCATACATTTCCCCTTCCCCTGCCCCCCTCGCTAATTATAAGACAATTTTAAGACTTGTTTTGAAAAGATCTCATTGAGACCTTTCCAATGACACCCTACTCGACTACCAATGGTGAAAATTTTTTTTGAGGGGTCACCCCCTTATATGGGGGGACCCCCCTTAAACGCCTTTGAAAAATTTTTCCACCCTTGAACTTTCAAGAGGTCACCACTTCTGACCTTTGTACAAAGTTTCATGGCTGTAGCCCTTATAGTTTCGGAGAAAAAGTGCTGTGACATACAGACGGACGGACGGACGGACGGACGGACAGACGGACACAGGTCGTGATTGCAATAGGGTTTTGTATTTTAGTACAAAACCCTAAAAAATAAACAAATATGCCAACACCTGCAACTGAGTCTAAATGTGGAAAATGCAGAAAGCCAGGGGAGGATAATCATCGAGGAATGGGCTGTGATGGAATTTGTAATAAGTGGTTTCACTTAAAGTGCATTAAGATGAGTGAGGAGCGATAACAAAAAATTATGGACATCTCCAAGGATGTTATGTGGATGTGTCCCTCCTGTAAGAACCAACACCAGAAATCGAAAGAACATCGACTCTTTCATCAAATGGAAAGCCATATAGTTGAAGTAAAGATAACTGTAACCGCTTTAATCGATGAAAATGCAGCCGCGCGAAAACCTTCTTATGCGGACACCACGAAAAGTATTTCTATTTTTAAAACTGAACGGCGTGCACATTCAACATCACAAAAAGGGATTATAATTCAGCCCAAAAACATTCAGCCTAGGAAAAACACGCTATCCGATCTTAAGTCGAAGATTAAGCCATCTAAATGTAAAATTCCCCTCCAACTGTTCCGGCCTATCCGTAATGGTGGTGCTATTATAAAATTGACCACAAATAACAATACGAGATACGACAACGTTCTTCAAAATTACAAAAGATAATCTACAATACGAATATGAAGTCAGCCCAGGCTGGTCATCAATGGTCTTGATAAGCAGTTTTCGAGTGAGGAATTAAGAGATGAAATGCTGTCCTTAAACTCCAATATTGGGGAAAACGAGAAAATGGAATTAGTTCACGCCAGACGCACAAAAAATGGAAAGTGGTTGCACATTCTTCAGGTGAATGGATGTATGTATAAAAGACTGGTAAATAGGTATAAAAACATCGATTAAGGGTCGTACTTCGTAAAGAAAGACTACAATGTGACAAGATGTTATAAGTGCCAAAAGTTTAATCATAAAACGGCGAAATACGAAGGGGAGCAAATATTTGCTAGGTGTGGGGGAAAGCATCAATTGAAGGACTGCAAAAGCACGTACGAAAAATGTTGCAACTGCGCGGGAAATAGTAAGAATGTTGATCATTCCCACAGAGCAGACTCTACGGAGTGCCAAGAATACCAGCGTAGGATAACAATTGCTAGGAGGAGCATTGACTACAATTCCAAATGATTTTTAGCAATACAAATCGATCAAGTGGCACACAACTAACGATCTTATATGCTAATATAAGAAGCCTACGGAACAAACTGAGTGATATTCAGATTTATCTGCAGCAGAATCCCGAGACAGATGTTATTTTTCTAATTGAAGTATGGATTTACCCAGAGGAAGCAAAGTATTTTAATATCGTAGGCGATAATTCGGTATTCTCCTGTAGACCTGGAAGAGGTGGTGGCACAGCTATTTATGTAAAAAATACAATAAACTTCATTATTAAATGCGTCACACCTGATAAATACTGCATTATAATAATCGAAATAAACTACGCAGGAAAAAAAATCAAAATTGGTACTTTCCACAGCCCCAACCGTCTGAATGCGCAAGATCTATGCTCGGTACTAGACAACCTTTATTCCTCAGAAAAAAATCTACTTACAATAGCTGACACAAACATCGATATAATTACTGATTCCTCAGAATCAAGGCTATATAAGGATACTCTGGATACAAATGGTGCTATTATCGTGAACCTAGAAACAATTACACGTCCTGTTTCAAATACTTGCCTCAATCACATAGTTACAAACGATAAGCCAACTGCGGGAAAAATTAATTTCATATATGAGGATTGGCCAGAGCCAGATCATCGTGTTTTAAAAATAAACATTCAAGGCATAAGCGCTCATAAACAGAGGCCTGCTTACAAAAATTTCCGATACTTGAACAAAGAGCTCTTCAAAACTTACATCCAACGATTATTAGAACAACGGAGACCTGCAAACCTAATGGAACTTTCAAAGATTATAGCAGAAGCTAAAGACAACGCGACTAAAGAGAAAAATCCCCGTTGGCAGCACCAGCCGGAAAGGTAAATTTCTCGTATGTAGCGTAAAGTTTCGAAAAGGAATTTGGCTTGCCTACTACTAAACTTCTTTCTGCAATTTTTGTAGTACCACATGGGTATTTATTAACATAAAAAAAATCTGGTCACGTTCGTTTTTAGAGACCTTTTAACGAGGCGCAAATATTTTGCTAATAAAATTGAGTTGCACGCGTATGGATTACGTATTGAAAATCGGCGGATCATAAATTGTTGTAAACATATAAATACAGGTTTCGCCCTTCTCGCATTTGCTGTTTACACAGTTCACAGTGGTAATCACACAAAGGTTTAATTAAATAGCTCGAATAGTTAATTTCAAAAGATTTCCATAAAAGTTTAATCAGCACTTGCCTTGCACATAATATACACATTTTCAATTTTTTTCTGAACTGTGAGGGCCGTCATTTCGATTTTTAATTGAAATCGGCTGCTAAAAATATTAGGCTGTAAATTTTCGACTGTTTTATTTGTCATTCGATTTGCATAATTAAATTAAATTAACTTGCCTTAATAACTTATAATTTCAAGTTTCAACGGAATCTGTTGAGAATCTTGGCTGCTACAGAAATAAAAAAAATTGTATGCCACCCCCTTGTATGGGGAGACCCGCCTGTATGGGGAGACCCCCCTTAAATCCCTAAAAATATTTTCTTGCACTGCAAATTTCAAGAGGCACCACTTTTGACCTACGTAGAAAATTTCCTCATTCTTGCTCATGTGGTTTGCGAGAAAACTTGTTATGACGCACGAACAAACGGGCGGAAGGACGGACAGACAGACAAGTCACGATTTTATAATTTTTTAGGGTATTGTTAAAAATATTTTACAATATCTTAAAAATGATCTGGTTTATAAGTTCTTTCAAGGAAAGTCATTTAAAGCGTTTCCCTGAAAAATATTCATTATTTCAGTTGGTACTAAAATAGCGAATTGCGCTTGCCTTCAGACCTTTGGGGCCCGCCATTTTGAATGCATGCATTTGATTTTGGATTATTTTAAATCTTTGTATGCTAGGACCTCATCAATCAATGTACTTTCTCGTTCAAATAGGAGTTTCACTCTAGACAGGGCAAAATAATTTAATTTTTAAAGATAATGGCAGCTAAAAATATTAGGCTTTAAATTTTCGACTTTTTTATTTTTCATTCAATTTTAATAATTTCCTGCAAAATAGAAGAACATAGTACAGAGATTCATAATCTCAAGTTTCATCAAAATCCGTTGGAAGATGTGACCGCTAGAGGGCCACAAAAACATGAAAAAAACGCATATTTAAACGGCCGCAATTTTGAAATTTGCAAATGCATGATCACCAAAATATCAAAGACTGTAGGTGTAAGTAATGTCTATCTTGAAACCAAGTTTCATATATGTCGAATCAAAATTGCGACTTTTAAAAGCCTTTGAAATTTTGACCTTCAACTGGCCGCCGTTTTGTTTTTTGTTACCCGACCTCCAGTTTCTTTACGTAATTCTCTAGATACTCATAATTTCTATCAAATTACCGAATTTCATGAAAATCTGTTGAAAGCTTTGACCACTATTACAACAACAAAATTTTGCACGTTTTTCGACCTTTGAGCGGCCGCCATTTTGTTTCTGCCGTACCGACTTTGGATTTTTTATTGTGAGATTCATCACACACTTCAATGAACCTTTGTACCAAATTTCATCCAAATCGGAGCTACACTTTGGTCAGAACAGAAATCACGATTTTTCGTCTAAAATGGCCGCCATTTTGTTTTTGCATGGCCGATATAGCTGGTTCACGAACTTAACCGAGATAATTACTCAATACAACTCAATACACCTTTCCTGAAAATTTGGTGAAAATCAAAGCAAAATTGCAACCTCTAGCGTGGTCACAAATTTCGTTATATCCCATATATATATATATATATATATATATATATATATATATATATTTATATATATATATATATATATATATATATATATATGTATGTATATATATATATATATATATATATATATATATATATATATATATATATATATATATATATGTATATATATATATATATATATATATATATATATATATGTATATATATATATATATATATATATATATATATATATATATATATATATATATATATATATATATATATATATATATATATATACAGAGGTGGCCAAAAGTGATCGGACAATACAAGAAACAAGCAATAAAATACTTTTACGAGCATAAGCTTTGAAATGAAATAAAAATTTTTCCCTTATATATTCTCAATTAATTGCACAAAAAAATAAAACAGAAATAAAAACACAAGAAAATTAACAACTAATTCAAATTCACATTGCATCAAGTGGACAAAAGTAATCGGACATTTTGAAAAGTGTGAAATTAGTCATTGAAGTTTGGAGCAATTCTTTTCTTTTCATTTCCGAGTTTAAAAGGGAATTCCCCTAATTATATGTTGATATGTGCTTTTCTGATATCAGTCATTTACTTGTCAGTTTTAAGTGAAGAAAGTTAAACATGGAGAATCGCAAAGAAACCTGTATATATGAAAGAAAAGTTATAATAAAGTTGTATAAAGAGAATAAATCCTTTTCTGAAATATCAAAAATAATTGGAAGAAGTCGTTCGACAGTTTTCGATATCGTGAAACGGTTCAGAAAAAATAATCAGGTGGAAAACGAAATTAGGAGTGGTCGACCATGTAAACTAACAGAGACAGACGCACGAAAAATCTTCAGAATTGTTAAAAAGAGTCCGACTACAACGTCCAGAAGTATTAGGGATCAATTAGCAGATGTAAATGGTACCAATGTTAGTGCCCGGACTATTCGTAGAGCTCTCAGCCGTGCTGGTTATCAAGCGAGAGTACCTCGAAAGAAACCACTAATTAGCAAAGTTAATAAGAAGAAAAGATTATGCTTTGCAAAAGAATTTAAAAGCAAGCCGCTCGACTTTTGGACTCGTATAATATTCTCTGATGAGAGTGAGTTTAATATCTACCACTCCGACGGCAGGTTGTTGGTGTGGAGAACTCAAAATAGTGAGCTTCATCCCAAAAACATTCAACATACAGTAAAACACGGAGGTAGCTGTGTAATGGTCTGGGGTTGCATGGCTGCCAACGGTGTAGGAGAACTAGTTTTCATTGACGAACCTATGGACAAACTAGGTTACTTGTCGATTTTGAAAGAAAATTTGAAAAAAAGTGCACAAAAATTAGGTCTTGATGGTCATTATTTGTTCCAGCAAGATAATGACCCAAAGCATACAGCTCATGATGTTCGTATGTGGCTCCTTTTCAACACTCCTGGTCAATTAAAAACACCACCGCAATCCCCAGACCTAAATCCCATGGAACATCTTTGGGATCATCTGGATAAAAAAATAAGGAACCATCACATTACTAATAAAAGTCAACTGAAGACGGTGTTATTAGAAGAATGGGACAACATTACTCCGGACGTTACCCGTAAGTTGGTACAGTCTATGCCCAATAGGTTAACAGAAGTTATAAAACAAAAAGGATACGCAACTAGATATTAAAAGCCTATGTTCTAATGGAATCATCAGAAAGAAAAGTATTACAATTGAACGTCCGATTACTTTTGTCCACTTGATGCAATGTGAATTTGAATTAGTTGTTAATTTTCTTGTGAAATTCTTTTTATTTCTGTTTTATTTTTTTGTGCAATTAATTGAGAATACAAGTGACTTTTATGTAAGGGAAAAATTTTTATTTCATTTCAAAGCTTATGCTCGTAAAAGTATTTTATTGCTTGTTTCTTGTATTGTCCGATCACTTTTGGCCATCTCTGTATATATATATATATATATATATATATATATATATATATATATATATATATATATATACGAGTATATGATGCTCTTCGCAATAGGTAAATTTCTCTCGAGAAATTTACCTAAAAAATTAGATGTCGTCAGCATTCATGGATTACTCAAAAAGTGATTGAGGCGAGCAAGAACAATCGGAAGGCATATATGGAGTTCAAACGGAATATGAACAATCAGTCACTAAAACTCATGTATGACAAAGCAAACGAATTGCCCAAATGCGCTGTGGAAGAAGCGAAAGCTTTGTACTATTCCAAAAGACTGGATGCAGTGGCTGACAATCCACATGAAATATGGGACATAAGAAACGAAGTTAAAAGTAACTCACCGTGCCACTCAGTAGCCCAGGTATCTTCTTTCTGATTAGAGAACTCAACTACACAATTAAATGCATTTAAGGCTGCAAGTACGCTCAAAAATTTTTTTTCGACTATTGGTGAAGAGATTACCAATGAAATCCGGACAAACATAACCAGAAATTTTAGGCCCACAATTACTTTGCCAAAATCCTCATTTCATATGCATCCAACAAACAAATCTGAAGTTATAAACATCATTGAGGGAATGAAGAAAAATACAGCACCCGGGATTGACAACATCACCATGGATGAAATACAACTCATTAAAGAACTGATAGCTGATTATATTGCAACTCACCTTAATGAGCACATTAGGAAAGGAACGTTTCCAGAGGAAGGGAAACTAGCTAAATAGCCCCAATTTTCAAGGGAGAAGACCGAATGAATCCAAACAACTACCGCTCGATCGCCCTTTTAGCAGGGTTTAGTAAAATTTTCGAAAAACTAATAAATAACCGCCTAACATCTTTCATTTCGGAAAACTCAATTTTAAATTTACAATAATTTGGATTCCAGAAAAATAGAATAACTTTTGATGCTCTCCTTTCAGTTACGCATTTCATCAATACAGGCCTGGATAAAGGAGATTATGTTGCTGCGATTTATCTGGATCTGAAAAAAGCTTTTGATACGGTGGATCATGATCTTCTACTTCGTAAATTGGAATTATATGGTATTCAAGGCAATACAAATCAGCTACTTAAAAATTACTTGAAAGGCAGATCGCAGAGAACAGCAGTCAATAAAGTTTTGAGTGACGCTGCTCCTATGAAATCGAGCGTTCCACAAGACTCGATACTTGGCCCAACTTTATTCTTGCTATACACTAATAATTTGAATACATGTGGACTTAAAGGACATTATGCACTATATGCAGATGATACAGTACTACTTTACTCGGGACACGAAAGAGATTACCTCGAAAACACCATTAATGAGAATCTAAAAACATATCATTCGTGGCTGATTGATAGTAAACTAGCACTGAATACTTCAAAAACAAAATTCATCATTTTCAAGCAAAAGAATAAAGGTGACATTGACATAGACATAAAAATTAATGACGAAAAACTAGAAAGAGTAACGGAGATCAAGTTTCTTGGACTTATCATTGACCATATATTAACATGGTTATCACACATTAATAACTTAAGGAGACAGTTAGCTCCTTTTGTCGGACTACTTAGAAGATATGAAGGTTTTCCAAAAAACAACAAGGAGATGATCCTAAATGCATTCGTTCTGTTGAAACTACATGATGGAGTAGTAATTTGGAGCCAGTCATCAAAGCAGCATCTTAATATCATCTCTAGAATGCTCACCAAAGCGTATAAAATCATTCTAAACCTTCCGATGCTCCATCAAACCAGATTAGTGTACCAATCAGCGAAAGCATTAACGTTTCCTCAAATCATTGAAATGGAGAAAGCCAAGTTTATCTTCAAATGTTTACAATCAAACTCGTCATCACAAGTTCAATTTATTAAAGTATCGCAAAAGAATCACCAAAATGCTACAAATGCAAATCAATTCGTAATACCTTTTGCAAGAACGAATCGTCTGAAGAACGATACTACAAATGATGCGCTACGAATAACCAACAATCTTCCTGATTCAGTTAAGGAAGCAAACTCACTTATAGTCTTTAAGAAAAGGCTTAAAGAATATTTAATTAATAACGGTTGAAATTCAGTCCAGTAAAGTTCAACATAGCATCTTAGGGCATTTTTGAAACCCTATCGTCGAGATGCTTGAAGAGACAGTTTTTTTTACTGCGTCGAAGTTATAATTTTTTTTTATTTCTGAGAGCTGATCACGAATTGGACAAGAAAAGATTAATAGAATGACTTCACATATTTTTGTATGCACCCTTATACCAATGTTATAAACATTGCCAGGGTGTCACACTAGAAGAAGCGACGAAATGTGAAGTGCAGATCGCACGAGCGTTGTGCGACCAAGAAAGTGTGATGAAGAGAGTGGTAGGGAATGGAGCTAACAACAAGTTGGGTAAACAGACCTACGCTCATGTCAGAAGGGTTTTGTATTCAATTTACAAAATGCAGTTACCAGATCGAATCAAATCAAGAAACATGTCAAAGACGATTTTATTGGAGAAAATGTGAAATTCGAGGATCATACTATTATTAACAAAGTTGAACGAATTTCATTTTCTGAGGCTTTTGTTATTGTTATACTCATATATATCACCCTTGATAATTATTTCAGATGTCCATTCACGAGGGGGGAAACACATTTTTCATGTATTTCTCCCCTGTGCCCCCGCTGAAGCAAAAACAGGCAGTTTAAGAACTATTTTGAAAAGCTCACATGAAAACTTTAATTTCATACTCATATTGGCTTCGTTTGATGAATTTTTTTTCAGGGGCCACTCTCCTGTACTGTTATCATCGATTCATGGCCTATTTTTTCGAATTCTAGAATGGTTACAAAGCCTATTTGCTAGGAGCTTGACTAATTTCACTTATGAGCATTAATTGTAGGTACTCATCTTCAGTCATTCATACAATTGAATCAAGTGTTCAAAGCATGCACCTTAAACGTTGAAGTTGGGAAAAAATAACTCAAAATTATTCAATCTTCGCATTTAAAACAGCCACTATTTTGTTTTACGATTACGGATACCACTAGCTGAACCAATTCTCAAAGATATTCATGACACCTATCATTCCTGAAATTTTCATGCAAATCCTAGCAAAACTGTAGTGTCTGAGTCGGTAAAAAGCGCATGGTGTTCCATAGCCATATGTTGCCATAGTAATACATGCAGCGCATATTGTTCCATAGTAATACGGGAAAAGTCAAAGCACTATAACTTCGCTAAATATGATTCAATCTTTATGAAACTTACAGGATCGACCAACCTTATAAATAGTCATCTGTGTACCGAATTTCATTGAATTTAAAGAAGTCGTTCAGATTTTATTAAAGAAAACATAAAATCGATAAATCATACTATTACTAACAAAGTTGAGTGAATTACGACTTCTCACGTATTTGTTGTTGTTGTACTTACCAAAGCCTACATTCCTGATTTTTTTCAGATTTTTTGGATCACAGGTGTCCAATCGCGAGGGGGGGGGGACACAAGTTGTTCGTGTTTTCCCCTCTCTGTGCGCCCCTCGAAGCAAATTTTGTCAAACTAAGACCTGTTTTGAAAAGCTCTTATCAAGACCTTTCATTTGATTTCCATATTGCCTACCTTCAATGAAATTTTTTTTCGGGGGGTCACTCTCCTATATGACGAGACCCCCCTTAAATACTTTATAAAATTTTTTTGTAATTGAACTTTGAAGAAATCACCACTATACACCTACATACAAAATTTGATGTTTCTAGCTTAAGTAGTTTCCGAGAAAAAACTATTTTACAAAACCCTTAAAAGCGTTTAAATTTCGCTAAAGAATTTATATTAAACGAAGTCAATTATTGGGAGGATGTGATTTTCGCCGATGAAAGCAAATTCAATGTTTTTGGCTCGGATGGACGTGTTATGATGCGACGCAAGCCCAATGAAGAAATGAGTCCAATTAACCTCAGGCCTATAGTGAAACACGGAGGTGGCAGTTTGATGGTTTGGGAATGCGTATCTACTCGTGGTGTTAGCGAATTAGTATTTATAGATGGTATCATGGATTCCCGTCGATATTTAGACATTTTGAAGGAAAATTTGCGAAAAAGTGCTTACGAAAACAATGATCCCAAAAATCAGGCACACAATGTTCAAGAGTGGCAGCTGTATAATTGTCCAAAAGTGGTTCATCCTCCTCCTTAGTCACCGGATTGTAATCTGATTCAAAAACTCTGGGGTGAATTGGACCGTAGAGTTCATAGCACGCCAATTTGTTCAAAAACGGAGCTCGAGAAAAGGCTTCGCGAAGAATGGGTGAAAATAGATGTGGAATACCTGCGGAAAATCGTCTCCAGTATGCCAAATCGATTAAAATGTGTCATTGAACAAAACGGACATGCAACAAAATACTAGCTTACTAAAATTTTTGTTTATTTTTAGGGTATTGTAAAATTATTTTACAATACCCTATTAGTTTCGCGTCCTGTCTGTCCGTCTGTCCGTCCGTCCGTCCGTCCGTGTGTCACACCACTTTTTCTCGCAAACTACATAAGCTACAAACATAAAATTTTGTAGGTAGGTGCAAAGTGACGCCCTCTTCAAAGTTTCACTACGAAAAAAAATTTATAAGGTCTTTAAGGGGGTCTCCCCATATAGGGGAGTTGCCCCTGAAAAAAAAGTTTTCATCGCATGTAGGCAATATGGGTATCAAATGAAAGGTCTTGATGAGAACTTTTCAAAACAGGTCTTAAAATGACAAATTTTGCTTCGAGGGGTGCAGGGGAAGGGGAAATGTACGAAAAATTTGTGTCCCCCCCCTCGCGATTGGACACCTATGACCCGAAAAATCATCATGAGTATAGGCCTTTATGAGTACAACAACAACAAATACGTGAGAAGTCGAAATTCACTCAACTTTGTTAGTAATAGTATGATTTATAGATTTTATGTTTTCTAGAATAAAATCTTAACGGGTCCCTTAAACTTAATAAAATTCAGTGCACAGATGACTATCAATAAGATTAATCTGTCCTGAAAGTTTCATAAAGATCGAATGGTATTTAATGAAGTTATAGCGATTTGAATTTTCCTGTATTACTATGGAACAATATGCGCTGTATTACTATGGAAACATATGGCTATGCAACAATATGCGCTTTTTACTGACGCAGATACTACAGCTTTGCTAGGATTTGCATGAAAGTTTCAGGAATGATAGGTATCATGAATTCCTTTGAGAATTGGCTCAGCTAGCGGTATTAGTAATCTTAAAGCAAAATAGTGGCTGTTTTAAATGCGAAGATTGAATAATTTTGAGTTATTTTGCCCCAATTTCAACGTTTAAAGCGCACACTTTTAACACTTGATTCAATTTAATGAATGGCTGAAGATGAGTACCTACAATTAATACTCATACGTGAAACAAGTCGAGGAGGCAGGAGAGAGCTCCTAGCAAAAGGGCTTTGTAACCATTCTAGGATGCGAAAAAATAGGCCATGAATCGATGATTACAGTACAGGGGAGTGGCCGCTGAAAAAAATTTCATCAAAGTTAGCCAATATGAATATCAAATGAAAGTTCTTTATAAGAGCTTTTCAAAACAGTGCTTGAACTGTCAATTTTTCCTTCACAAGGGCAACAAATACCTTAGAAGTCGAAATTCAATCAACTTTGTGAAAAATAGTACATTTTATAAATTTTGCTTTTTTGTCTATAAAATCAAGATGTGACCCTTAGATTTCCCAAAATCTATAATTTAAATTTTCTGAAAGTGATTGTATATGGTTCGAAAATTTCACAATAATTGAACAATAAACAGCTAAGTTACAGCCGATTGAATCTTTAACAATTACAACAACATTAACACGTGATACTAGGAAGATACACGCTTGCAAAGGACCGAGACACTACAAATATGTAGGAATTTTGATAAAAATTTTAGAAATTTTTAGTAATATCCATGTGTTATCGTGACTAACCAAGCGACGAGGTCAAACCACTTGAAACAAAATGGTGGCGAGTTTAAAATTATAATAACCATAATTATTTTTCGAACTCAATTTATGGAATCTATATATTAGTCAAGTTTTGATATGCAGAATATATTGTTTGATTTACTAATTGTTTTACAATACCCTTCTGGCAGGAGCATCCTCCTGCTACTTCAACTTGTTACAATTTAGATCTTGTGCGGATCTTTTTGAGGGATGATATTTTCTGTTTTTTTTTCATGGAATTTCCTTTTTTTTGTATATTTAAAGTGAGAAACTATTTTATTTATGTGATCTGTAAGACTGTTATGTTCTGCTCATAATAAAATGCTTAAAAAAATTTTCCCGTTTTTAATAGCCTTATAAAATGAGAAAGGAGGAAAATTTCTTATTTTTTGGGAGTCACTGTTTATATATATATATATAAATATATATATATATATATATATATATATATAAATATATATATATATATATATATATATATATATATATATATATAGAAATATATATATATATATATATATATATATATATATATATATATATATATATATAAATATATATACATATATATATATATATATATGTATACATATATATATATATATATATATATATATATATATATATATATATATATGTATATATATATATATATATATATGTAAACACATATAATTACAATAAATGAAACAAATGTTTACTGAATTAAATTTCCAAAATATGTAGATTAAGCTCTGTAAACAACAAATAATTCAATAAATCAATGTAAATTAACAGAATTCAAAATTCAAAAAAAGAACCATAATACTAAGAAAAATATAAAGTCAATCACAACAAGAAGGAACACTTTATATAAAAATATTATTATTTGTGCATCAGAGGAACCATACAAATGGAAAATAGAATTGTACTCAATATTTTGAAATAAAAATTGAATTTGCTACATACATATCATTAGCTTAAAATTTTCGCTACTCAAATAAATAACACAGATATAATGCCAATTTATATGTATAAAAAAAAACAAAAAAAAATCAAATTAGAGAATTTTTAACTGTGCGGTGAGGGTGTAATGTGACACTTATAAAACAATTAGATGATTGCCAAACGTCATCTCATATATTCAATATGGCAGACTTTTGTGCTAAATTAAGCATTGCCATAATTTAAAATTATTATGCATTGCCATAAATTAAGCATTTTCATAATTTATTCAGCAATATAAAATAAATGTGAAAATGTAAGCAAATTAATTGTTAAGCGAACTAAAGTACTGGTAGGTTAAGTTAGTATATAAGGCGAAAAGAATCTCAATAAAATCCTCATTCTCTCGAATACACTGGCCTTTCTTGTTTCGACTTATTTCGTAAGTATACATATCCTTTACTAAGGGCGTAAAACGCTCGGTTGGGATTCTTCCTTCATTAAAGTAGATGCAAGCTGGAATGCGTTACACGCTTGTGTCTGCATTCTACAAGTAGTGAGTAATTGTATAATTGAAAAAGAAAAATAATAAAAAAATAATAATTACCTAAGTCGGACACAAACAGGAAGGCATCTTACGCTTGTGTTTGTTTCCGCGTAACACGAGCATTTCACATACAATATTCATATTCAAAGTAAAAGAAAACTCAAAATAAAAAAATAAATAGATATAAAATAAAAATGTCGCTGCAGGACAATGGCTGGGGTTCTACACAAACTAGTATCACCACACTACGCTCTGCCCTTGCGAACGTACTGATTCAGTAGAAGCATTTAATGGACTCAACGGAAGTTTATATTAAAGTTATCAGCTTCTTGATAGTAATTTAAATGGAATATAATAAAGAATTTATTTTTAAATAAAGTAACTTTTACATAAAGGACTTAAAGTAATTTAAACATAAAATGGTTATTGAATTCTCACAGTATTTTTATTGTTTGAGATTTGCTTTATACTTTATGAAAATTTATAATAATTAATATTAAATAAAAAGCTTTCGATTTTGAGTTTGAAAGAAGGATTTTGATTCTTTGCCTAAAATTCTTGAACCGAATAGACTGTATAGTTATTACATTATTGTTGAAGATCTCGACGCTGGGCATACATCATGGCTTAATGCCACAAACAATCCAAAGGGATGTATTTAGACTTCCTCCGTAGACTTAGCCCCCAGGATTACCTTAGCCTTCTATTCTTCTTATGCCGTCTGCTCTTCTTCAATCTTTACCAGCTCTGCAAGCAGTACCCAATTTCGCCACAGAGCTCGTCTTGCTCAGGGAGCCCGTTCCATAGTACAACTAATGTTTTTTTGTGAGTCGCACTCAGTTTTAATTCTCTTCAAAATGCTTCTCGCTTTTTAGATTAAATTTTCTCTCTGACAGTACTCAACGGATTTTGTGTTTCCTAATCTTATATTTAGAGAAACACAATGCTTCATTTACATTTTCTACGATATCAGCAACATGTTATGGTCGTACTTCGTTGGCCTTCTGACTCCTTTCTTTGTCGGCCGCGATTTGTATTTTGACTTCTTCAAATATCGGCTAAATCTTTCCCATGAAGAAACTGTTTGGCCGGCATCATTTACCTCTTTTGCGCAAAATTTTTTGTCGGGAGACCATAATCTACGAATATTATCCTCACAAAACATCAGTCAAATAGAATCAATCTCACTATGGCTTTGACTGAACCACGGCCCCAGATCGAGGATGAAATGCGCGGTCCATCTTTCCCTTGCGCCAGTCACCCAGGGCTGCTGCAAATCGCAGAGTAAGCATTATCTACCTTCATATTGCCTTTCTTCCGACACAGCTAGATTTCGCTGGGCATTCTTGCAGGAAAGGCAACGGGTATCACCGATATGCGGATACGATCCTCAGTGTTATTTATTTCTCTATTCAGGCTGAGTATTTTAGAAATTTTACAAGTTTATTCCACCCTCATCCTTTCCTTTTTCTATATTTTAGGAAGCCTAGCACAGGCGAACTATTCTTCCAAACTCCATCAATTTGGTACTAGTCGATGTGAGAGTACCGATCGGGAGTGTTGGAGATTCTATCATTTGAATTGTAGGTATTCAGTACAAACCGTGCTGAAATTGAGCTTTATCAGAAGTAAGTTAATCGTACTTGCATTTCAATTCAGTTGATTATTTGAAAGCAATTCGTTCATGTTCAATAAAGATCGATGCATTCAGTGTTGCTCAAACTTCTCATTAATTCTGATAACCTTATTCACCTTCAAATTTTGCTGAAACAAGTACCTATAAATCATGCATTTAATGTTATAGCATACTACTTAAGTTTCTGGAACAAATTTTGAGGTACACTGTGTCGTGTGAAAATGACTTCCTGCAAGACTTGCAAGAAAAGCCAAATCTCCAATAGTTTAAATTAAACAATGATTTGCAGTTCTAAATTTAATAAGAAAAGATAACGCAAAAAATTAATAACGTCACCATATTGCCGTCTACGTGAATAAAATGTATAGCAAGCAATGCAACTTATTTTATCAGACCCAGTTTAATCTTATCTTTAAGGGGGACATTCTGCTTCTGACCAGTTAACAAAGAGGTTATATATCATTATTCAAGCCATATCATTTATTTTGTCATTCAATTATTTGATGATCTCGCTGAATCATGGTTAACGGATCTGGCTACCGATTTTTTTAAAATAAATACGGATTGGGCAGAATGCATCATTTCATTAACGAATTAGAACTAAGTCTGTTAGTACATTGACTAAGTATTCTCAAAACATAACAAAAAATGGAACGGTGGCAAAACAAAGTTGCAGTGGTAACTGGATCAAGTTCTGGTATTGGTGCTGCAGTTGCAGAGGATCTTGTTAAAGCTGGTATGGTTGTAGTGGCTTTGGCGCGTCGCGAACAACGCCTTCTTGAAAATCAAGCTAGACTACCGAAAGAACTACAATCGCGTTACTATCCCAGGAAATGTGATGTATCTAAAGAAGAAGATGTTAAAGAAACATTTCAATGGGTGGAAAAGAAACTCGGCGGCACTGATGTCCTGATTAACAACGCTGGAGTAGGATATCTAGATGCAAAATTGACAGCCCCTGATAATTCGCAAATTATCAGCGAAACAGTTGGAACGAATATTATGGCCGTGGTTTATTGTGTTCGCGAGGCATACAACTCGATGAAGAATAGGAACTTCGCTGGACACATTGTGATTGTAAATAGTATTACTGGACATGGTATCCCAAACATTCCAGAGCTGTCCTTCAATATTTACCCACCAACAAAATATGCAGTTACTGCTATGACTGAGATTTATCGGCAGGAATTTAATAAGGACGGATCAAAAGTTAAAATTACGGTGAGTTTGAATCTTGTGTTTTTTCAGCACTCCTTACGATTTTCCGATGAGGTGAAAATACTGTACAATATTAATTTCATTTGCAGAGTATAAGCCCGGGATCAGTTGAAACAGAAATTATTAAAGACCGTACCAAATACCGAGAAGCTGGACATCCTTGCTTGGAATCAGAGGATATTGCTGACACAATTCGTTATATAATAAGCACACCTCCACATGTTCAGGTATGATCAATTCAATACTAGAGCGACAATATAAGGTCGAAAGCATCATTTTATATTACAGATTCATGAACTCATTATTAAACCAGTAGGAGAGAGATTTTAATTAATGAAACAACAAAATCCAATTTCGTATCAATTAAAAAAATAAAATTTAACTTTTTAATCAAAAAAGTGCTGCAATAAAATATTTATAATATAATGCTCTTAAAGTGTGTTTCAGAAGTTTATTTTATTTTTTAATATATCTGAGTACGTGTATTTTTCAGACCTTATGATTTAAAATTTACTATTTATCCATTATGTAGCGACACATATCGCGGGGGTATCATCACCTTTCTACTTGTCTGTTTCCCTATCATCTGTTTTGACTTGTCATCGAAAGTACTAGGTAAAAGTATTCGAAAAAATTCTACGTCTAGTATTCGTTGCGTGCGGAGGTGTTTTTAGGAGAGAAATTTACCTACTGTGGAGAGTATCATATATATATATATATATATATATATATATATATATATATATATATATATATATATATATATATATATATATATATATATATATGTATATATATATATATATATATATATATATATATATATATATATATATATATATATATATATATTGTTACATGTACAAATAATTCTGCGAGCTACTGTTGCAATTGTTTCCACAATCATTAAGAACACCAACAAATGAATTTACTCGAAACCACGAGAACCCAACAAGCATTATCAACATCTGAAAGTGAGTCACTGTCCATTAATTACGCTGCTGGAATGTTCCCACTTATTCATCAATGTACGAGAACTGAGTTGAATGATTAGAGACCCTATATGAAGGCGAGCTGAATGAATGGGGGATCATTCATTACAACCGTGATAGAAAACTGCGATATAGTGGAACGCGAAGTAAAGGCGATTGATTGTTTGAGTGCGAAGTGATTTTAAGTGGACAGTCGAATGACAAATTTATAGAATAAGTGAAAATTAAAGTTGTGAAATACTAAAATAAGTGATTGTGCATGTTTTTTGATTAATTGAATAAACTCTTTTAATTTAATTTAAAAGACGTTGCGTTTTCACTTTTCCGGAACATTAAATTATTGGCCGCGAACCAAAAAAAAAACACGCGACAATGGTGTCAAGAAGTGAGAAAGAAAATTTTGGAAGTGAAAACGATTAAACATTTTTGAAGTGCACAATAGTGAGAATTAACGTGGAAACTGGTGGGAAAATAGCCGAAACAATAAAAATGCCAGGAAATTTACATCTAAAAATTAATCAATTGAGCATATCGGAGCTCAAAGAGGAGTTGGAACAGCGAAATCTGGCCACACAAGGTACAAAGGCCATACTGATTGCACGCTTGCGTGACGCGATTGAATCGGAAGGTGCGTATCTGGATTCGGGTGAGCATACAGATGCAGAAAAAGGCGCAGAAGGTAGTGAAGCAGAAACACCAAGCCAAAGGAACCAGAAAATGCGCTGATGCAAATGTTGATGCTGATGCAGCAAGAGCAGCGACAACAGTCATCCAATTTAACTGCGAAGCTAAATGAACAATCAGCGTAGCTAAATGAACAATCAGCGCAGCTAAATGAACAGACATCCAGTTTAGCTGTGAAGCTAAATGAACAATCAGCGCAGCTAAATGAACAATCAGCGAAGCTAGACCAACAAGCGGTCGAAATCAAGGCAGACATCACACAGAAGCTGGAAAAACAGTCAACCGAAATAAAAGCGGAGCTCAGTAGTCTCAACAGCCAAATTAAATGCGTCGAGGAGAAGGTATACTAGCTCGAGGAGAGAATCAACCTTGAGATCAGCCAGGTCGAGGAGAGAATCAACCATGAGATGGAAAAAGTGAAAAAGGACTTGGAAGCAGCGAAGGCAATAGCAATCGCCTCACCAGCCCCAATTATAACCGCAGCGCAAAGCTCATCTAGAAATGTGCAAGCACCTATATTCGATGGACAAACGGTCTGGACTATTTACAAAACCCAGTTTGAAGCAGCCGCTCGCATAAATCACTGGAATGAGCAGGAACGAGCAACTGCATTGATTCTTGCTCTAAGAGGCCCAGCTGCCGAGCTGCTGCAGACGATCCCCGTTGAATTGCACTCAAACTCGAATGCTATAATGAATGCGCTCGACATGCGTTACGGAGATTCACAGCTAAGGCATCGGGTGCAGAAGTCTGGTGAAACCCTACAGCAGCTAGCCCAAGACATTGAGCGACTAGCACTTTTGGCTTACCCGGCCTACGACCCAGAACATCGAGATGATGCAGCGACAGAAGCATTCATCAGCGCACTAAAGAACCCGGAATTGCAACAAGCCGTGCGTTTAGCCCAAAAGCAAACGGTTAAGGACGCATTGGCTTACAGTCTGAACTTTCAGGCAGCGAAAAATGCAACTCGTACCACTGCCTGGGTCCGTGAGGTAGTGGCAGACGAGTGCAGGTGTGAGCGCGTCGAAATTGGGCGAGACCCGCATGTGAATGGTGCGCCTAGATGCTGGAATTACGGAGAGAAGGGACACCTGCAAAGAGACTGCAAGCAGCGGAGAAAACCGAGCTTTTGTCCAGGGTGTGCAGCTATGAGGAGATCCAGACCGAGTCAGGAGCCCAGAATGGAAACCCTTGAAACAGAGGGGTCGGGAAACATGTAAGAGCCAACTTCGTGGGGCAGAGGTTGGCTAGGAGGATCGACGTCCCCAGCACCACCATCACCGTGTCAAGACTACATCGTGGAGAAGCGGACTTATGCATTCCGGGTCAAATTGACGGAGAACACTGCACCATAACAATCGACACTGGTGCAACCCGATCGATTATCCGACCAGACCTAGTTAGACAGCAACAACTTCACAAGGGCAGAATTTTCTCACTACGGACAGCTACGGGAGAAACTGCACCTGTACATGGAGAGATACAGTTGGGAGACCTTGTGTTCCGACATAATTTTCTGGTCGCGAACATTATGGATGACTGCATTCTCGGAATGGATTTTCTGCGACCACATGGAATCACGTTGGATTTGGGCAAACGTGTATTGAAATGGCAGAATGTCGAAGTACTGATGGAGGATCCCAGCGTCCAAATTCCCAAGATGAATGTAGTGGTATGTACTGACACTGATGTACCGAATTCTTCCGGAAGCATTGTATGGGCCAAGCTTGATGGTGATTCTGGAGACCACCGATCTTATCTGATAGAGCCAACGAAGACGTCCGCATTGCGCAGTTTGATTGTAGGACGAAGCCTTGTAAGGCCTTTAAGGAACGGATACGTGCCGGTTAGAGTCCTTAACACCGCAGACTTAACCACGAGCATCAAAGCGGGAGAAGTCATCGGCAGCTGCCAGCCTGTTTCCACCATCACCTCTTTGGAAGCTACTCACGACCATCATTGGAAACGGAGGCAAGACACAGACAAAGCCCGGGAATCTACGTCTGCAATATTGAAGCAGGTCAAATTGCCAGTGCAGCTATTCAAACGAGCCTCTGATCTGGTCACCAAGTACAGTGACATCTTCTCAACAAGCCCGGATGACCACGGCCGAACGAGTTTGGTAACTCACGTCATAGATAGACAGGGAGCCAAGCCGATTCGACAAGCATCGAGACGCCTCCCTATAGCCAAACAAGGAGAAATGAGCGCGCTGATCTCGGACATGGAAAAACAAGGCGTAATTGAACCTTCTGTCAGTCCATGGGCCGCGCCTGTAGTTCTAGTAAAGAAAAAGGATGGTAGCACTCGTTTTTGTGTCAACTATAGGCAGCTCAACGACGTCACTAAGAAAGATCGTTACCCGCACCCACGCATCGATGACATCATGGACACTTTAGCCGACGCAAAATGGGTTTCTACACTCGATCTCAAGAGTGGCTACTGGCAGGTAGAAATTGACAAGAAGGACCGAGAGAAGACCGCATTTTCTAACCTGGAAAACCTGCTTGGTATACCTAGATGACATCATCGTCATCGGGAGAACGTTCGAAGAGCATGTGCGGAACTTAGAAGAGGTTTTCTCCCGATTGCGACTGGCAAATTCGAAACTTAGTCCGACAAGTGTACCCTTTTCGCAGCTGAAGTAAAATGCCTAGGACACGTCGTATCAGCAGAAGGGGTCAAAACAGACCCTGAGAAAATTGAAGCCGTGAAAAGCTGGCCAACACCAAACAACAAGCGCCAACTACGAAGTTTCCTGGGTCTGGCAACCTACTATCGAAGATTCGTCAAACACTATGCCAAAATAGCTAAGTGTCTCCATCAGCTAACCGAGAAAAATCGTCCGTATGTCTGGAATGAACAATGCCAGACAGCCTTTGAGACCTTGAAGGAAAAGCTGTGTGAATCACCCGTGCTGGCGTATCCGAAACCCGGAAAAATGTTTGTAGTTGACACCGATGCAAGCAACGGCGGTATTGGACCTGTACTCTCCCAGCAGATCGATGGCGAAGAAAGAGTCCTTCCGTATTACAGTCGAGTTCTTTCAAAAAGTGAGAGGAACTACTGCGTGACCAGGAAGGAGCTATTGGCTATAATAGAGGCCACCAAGTAGTTCCACAAGTATCTATATGGCCAGAAATTTGTTCTTCGAACGGACCATGCATCACTGAAATGGTTGCTCAACTTCAAAAACTCCGAGGGACAAGTTGCAAGATGGATCGAAAGATTGCGGTCATACGACTACGAAATTGTTCATCGGAAGGGTGGAGTTCATGGAAATGCTGACGCCCTATCCCGCCGTCCATGTCCAGCTAACTGCAAGCATTGCCGTCGGATCGAGGAAAAGGAACCGCTCGTTGATCTGCGATTGATAACGGTGGAATTCGATGAAGGTTGGTCATCGGAGGAGATTCGAAACGCCCAGTTAGCCGATGAAGACATCGGACCATTGCTCGTATGGAAGGAGACGACTGGGCGACCTGAGTGGAAAGACGTTTCAATGCATGGCGCAACCCTGAAAAGCTATTGGGCACAATGGAACTCCCTTCAGGTGGAGGGTGGCGTACTCAAGCGGAAATGGGAAACGGCGGATGGTAGCTCCTATAGGATGCAAACTATACTACCCAAAAGCTGAATCCACGATGTGATTAAGGAAATACATGCAGGATCCTCGGGAGGCCACCTTGGTGTTAACAAGACCTTAGCGAAATTGCGGGAAAGGTTTTACTGGCTCCACGCTCGAGAAGACGTAGAGGACTGGTGTCGCAGATGCACAATTTGCGCTTCCGTCAAAGGCCCAAAGCGACGACTGAGAAGACAAATGCAAACCTATAACGTAGGCGTGCCATTCGAAAGGATTGCTGTTGACATCGCAGGACCCTGTCCTGAATCCGATTGGGGAAATCGATATACGCTAGCCGATTATTTCAGCAAGTGGCCCGAGGTTTACCCCATTCCCAACCAGGAAGCAACTACCGTAGCTGAACAGCTAGTGTTAAATTGGGTCAGTAGATACGGCGTACCTTGTGAACTACATTCAGATCAAGGCCGAAACTTCGAGTCACTAGTTTTTAGTGAAATGTGCGAGCTGCTGGGAATATGGAAAACGAGGACAACACCGCTGCATCCCCAATCCGATAGAATGGTAGAACGGTTCAACGGCACGCTCAATAAACATCTGGCCACGATGGTCGACGAGAACCAAAGGGACTGGGACCGACATATTCCACTGTTTTTGATGGCGTACCGAGCTGCCGAACATGCATCGACGGGCCAAGCCCCAGCCAAAGTCCTTTCTGGAAAGACTTTTCGTCTGCCAGCCGATATAAAGTTCGGAACACCCCCTGAGAAACCCCAAACGATCTCGGAGTACACAATTGATCCAAGGCAACGGTTGAACCAGATACATTGGACAGTGCGAGATCACCTCGAATCGGCTACTGATCGCATGAAGACCAGATATGATCTCAAGGCAAATTCTACTGGCTTCCAGCAAGAAGACTTGGTGTGGCTAAATAACCCGCAACGGCGAAAGGGTAGGTCTCCAAAGTTGCAACATATTTGGGAGGGACCATACCGGGTCACAAAGCGAATTAACGACGAAATTACACCAAGGGAGAATTGACTACAACTGGCGACACATCTTTTCGGGGCGAAAAGAACTGAGGTGGGGCAGTGTTACATGTACAAATAATTCTGCGAGCTACTGTCGCAATTGTTTCCACAATCATTAAGAACACCAACAAATGAATTTACTCGAAACCACGAGAGCCCAACAAGCATTATCAACATCGGAAAGTGAGTCACTGCCCATTAATTACGCTGCTGGAATGTTCCCGCTTATTCATCAATGTACGAGAACTGAGTTGAATGATAAGAGACCCTATCTAACGGCAAGCTGAATGAATGGGGGGATCATTCATTACAACCACGATAGAAAACTGCGATATAGTGGAACGCGAAGTAAAGGCGATTGATTATTTGAGTGCGAAGTGATTTTAAGTGGACAGTCGAATGACAAATTTATAGACTAAGTGAAAATTAAAGTTGTGAAATACTAAAATAAGTGATTGTGCATTTTTTTTGATTAATTGAATAAACTCTTTTAATTTAATTTAAAAGACATTGCGTTTTCACTTTCCCGGAACATTAAATTATTGGCCGCGAACCGAAAACACGCGACAATATATATATATATATATATATATATATATATATATATATATATATATATATATATATATATATATATATATATATATATAACGAAATCTGTGACCACGCTAGAGGTTGCAATTTTGCTCCGATTTTCACCAAATTTCCAGGGAAGGTGTGTTGGATAAATATCTCGATTAAGTTAGTGAATCAGCTATATCGACCCGGCAAAAACAAAATGGCGGCCATTTTTGACGAAAAATTGTGATTTCTGTTCTGACCGAAGTATAGATCCGATTTGGATGAAATTCGGTATAGAGGTTCACTAATGTATGTGATGAAACTCACCATCAAAAATCCAAAGTCGGTGCGGAACAAACAAAATGGCGGCCGCTCGAAGGTCGAAAAACGTGCAAAATTTTGTTGTTGTAATAGTGGTCAAAGCTTTTGGCAGATTTTCATGAAATTCGGCAGTTAGATAGAAATTATAAGTATCTAAAGAATCACGTGAAAAAACTGGAGGTCAGGTCACAAAAACAAAATGGCGGCCAGTTGAAATTCAAAACTTCAAAGGCTTTTAAAAGTCACAATTTTAATCCGACATACAGGGTCTGAATAACAAGTAACCGAACTGACCTCAGGAAATTTTTTATTGGCAAAATATATACAATTTTTCTTAAGAAATCTTTAAAGTAGTCCCCATTGGAGTCGATTACATGCTGATACCGGATTTTCCAATCCCCAAATGCTACCTGGAAGTTGGCAACCTCGATGCTGTCTAGAGCCCTCGTCTTAGCTGGTTGAACGTTTTCCAGAGTCCCGAACCGCGTCCCCTTAAGGTGTCTCTTGATCTTGGGGAACAGAATAAAGGCCGCTGGTGCCATATCCGGGATCAAGGATTTCCGAAGCGACAGCAACACGACGCTCCTTTTGCTCATCAGTCAGGTGTTTGGGTACCAGCTTCGCGCAGATCTTTCTCATGCCCAGATCGTTCTTAATAATGTTGTGAATGGTCATCTTATCAACTCCAACCTCATCTGCGATAGCCCAAATGCTCAAACGACGAACACTGTTCAACAAATCACGCACTTTTTGCACATTTGTGTCCGTGTGACTCGTTGATGGAGGACCGACGCGCTCTTTGTCATGGACGTCATCGCGGCCCTCCCGGAAATTTCTGTGCCACTAAAACACTTGAGTTCTGGATCGAGCATCCCCACCGTAAGACTCTTGAATCATTTGAAGAGTTTCCGTGGCCGTTTTCTTGTGTTTGACACAAAATTTGATGCTAGCACGTTGCTCGATCGTACGCTCCATTTTCACTCCGACGACGTAACTGAACACGCACTCCGCTTTCGCTCGATGCTATCTCTCCAAGCGCTTGGAGGCAACTGCTGCAGCCCAGTTCCCTTTACCTAGACCCCCACCACCACTACAGCACCAGGTACCGGTTTGCAGACACTTTGACGGCGCGGGGCAGGCTCAGTCTGGTTACTTATTATATATACCCTGTATATGAAACTTAGTTTCAAGATAGGCATTACTTAGATCCACAGACTTTGATATTTTGGCGATCATGCATGTGCAGATTTCAAAATGGTGGCGGTTTAAATACGCGTTTTTTTCAGGTTTTTGTGGCATTCTAGCGGTCAGAATTTTCAGCGGATTTTGATGAAACTTGAGATTATGGATTTCTGTACTATGTTTCCGTACTATGCAAAAAATTATAATTGAATGAAAAATAAAAAAGTCGAAAATTTAAGACCCAATATTTTTAGCTGCCATTTTCACTAAAAATTGAATTATTTTGCCCTGCCTAGAGTGAACCTCCGATTTAAACGAGATTTGGCACATTGATTTATGAGGTCCTAGCCCACAAAGATTTAAAATAGTCCAAAATCAAGTGCATGCATTCAAAATGGCGGCCCCCAAAGGTCAGGAGGCCAGCGCAATTCGCTATTTTAGTAGCAACTGAAAGAATGAATTTTTTTCATGGAAACGTTTTAAATGACTTATCTTGAAAGTATTTATAAATCAGACTATTTTTTAAATATTGTAAAATATCTTTAACAATACCCTAAAAAACTATAAAATCGTGACTTGTCTGACTGTCCGTCCGTCCGTTTGTTCGTGCGTCACAACAAGCTTTCTCGGAAACCACATAAACTAGAATGAGGAAATTTTCTACGTAGGTCAAAAATGATGCCTCTTAAAATTTGCAGTGTAAGAAAATATTTTAAAGTGTTTAAGGGGGTCTCCCCAGATAGGGGGTGACATCAACATTTTTTTTATTTCTGTAGCCTTCAAGCAGCCAAGTTTCTCAACAGATTCCGATAAAACTTGAAATTATAAGTTATTAAGGCAAGTTAATTTAATTTAATTATGCAAATCAAATGACAAATGAAAAAATCGAAAATTTACAGTTTAATATTTTTAGCAGCCGTTTTCAATAAAAATTCAAAATGACGGCCCCTGACGGTTCAGAAAAGAATCGAAAATTTGAGCTATTTGAGCCAAAAAGTTATCACCTTTGTGTGGTAACCACTGTGAAATGTATAAACAGCAAATGTGAGAAGGGCGATACGAGTGTAAATATGATTAGAACAATTTATTACCCGCCGATTTTCAATATGTGATCCGTACTTGTGCAACTCAATTTAATTAGCAAAATATTTGCGCCTCTATGAAGGGTCTCCAAATGCGACCGGCGACAGATTCTTTTGTTAATAAATACCCATGTAGTGCTACTAAAAATGCAATAAGAAGTCCAGTAGTAGGCAAGCCAAATTTTTTTTCGAAACTTTACGATACATACGAGAAATTTACCTTTCCGGCTGGTGCTGCCAACGTGGATTTTTTAAATAGCTCCGGTCCCCTGTTTTAAAATTGAATCAAATTGATTTTTCAAGCATCAATTGAAAACAACTCTTGCTGAAAAAGGTCTGCTGTATGTCGCATTGTATAAACAATTAATTAAAAGGTTGATATTATTACTGGATTCAATATTTGCTCTATCAAGAAAAGGATTCAAAACGAATTAATACTAGCAGCATAAATAAACGTGACGGCTTTCCATCGTTGGTGAACCTAGGACCTGAATACTTAATGCTACAAACGATAAATTATCCAGAATAAAAATTAAATCCGAAAGTTTCGATAATGGAAAACGCAAACTCCACATTGTAACAAATAATGCTTTAAAAAAAAGTTAAGAAGAACAGAGAATAATTAAAACCTCGGATAAAGTATTTGGAGGAAATGATTTGAAAATAAATGTTGAAGGCGGATAAATCCAATGCCGTGAAGCAAATCAACTATATAAGATGCTGACTTTGTATTAAAAATACTGGAGCAGTTCCGCCAATTAAGGTCCACGGGCAGTGTGGAGGGAAAATGGTCCGTCTATTGACAAATGAATATAAATGAATAATTTTGAAGTTAAAATTGCAATAGAAATGAAATTACTGGTTGACTTCAAGTTGACCCAAGATACTTTAAGTTTTGGGGAGGTTTTGCACTTCTCCTGCACTCTCATTACGCTAAAGAATCAGATATTTCTGTCAAAGGGCCCGGACAGCAAAGAAAATACAGCTGATCTCTTTCAGATGCTTAAGGAAGCATACTTGTGGTTGATTTTGCTTTGCATTTGCCTTTATATATAGTAAGAATTTCAAATAAAAGTAGTCCAACTGCCCTTAGACAGATAACTTATTTGAATTTCAGACTAGTGATACGGGAACGCATCCAGAAAAGAGAAGCAAATCAGTATCGCTGGTTTCAATGATTTGGCCATTCATTATAGATACTTCTGATATAATGATGTTCACGCCCTTGATGAGAGGAAATTGACTGCATTAGCTGCATAGTATTTGCCCACTCTACATCATACTGAGAAAGTCCATGATATCAGGATACTAAAATTAAATTTAAGCAAAGAAAAAACCCAATTACATCGCAATCTCAAGCCTGGGGTACAATTTGTACTTGCCGCTAGAAAATCAGCAAACAATAATAAAAATATTGCAAGTAGCAATAATGATCTGCTTCTCAAAATTTACTAACAACCTGAAAAAAAATCAATTTCATATTTCAGCCTTTAAGTCAGCATGATTCAAAATAATTTGTCTTTATATGGATAGACTTTGTCTCATCTTGATCAATGTCAACTCCATTGTAACTCTACCTCGACATGACTACCTCCTGGAGACCACTGTCAAGCAAAAGCCTGAAAGTATACTTCTCACTGAAATCCACTTCAATTCATGGCAATCAAAGGTATTCAAGGATTTGGAATTTGTTAGAAACGAAACGGGTAAATGTTGATGGAGAAGGCAGCACCATGATATTACTAAAAAGACCTTCTCGTTTCCAAAAAATTGATAAACTTGAATTCGAAAACTTTAATTTCTTGAAAAGTCCGTTATCAAAAATTCGCTGCAAGATAGGGATATCATTTTTAGAATATTGGCCTGTGCAACGGGAAGAAATGTTCTCAAATTCCAAGAGGAATTAAATTTTTTGTTTGAAATAATTGAGTTGAACAGACTACGCAGTTATTTTATTCTTGCTAACAATATTCACACTCGGAATACATCATAGCAGAACGCTAACAATCGCCCAAGAGATATATTACTGAAATCGTGGATAGTACAGAACTAAATTAAATACAGTTGCAATCTACTCGTATATGGGTCGGAGCTCACAACAGATCTGCTACGTTTAGCATTTATTGCATGCTAACGTATTTTTGAAGGCTCCTGTCAATAATCTTTAAAAATTAGACTTATATTTCAAAACGTCACCGAAATTATTTTTTTTATTATAAAAACTTATGACATCGTTGAATTATTCGAACAGTTTATTAACTATCTGAATTTTACTTGCAGAAATGTTTCAAAAAGTTAGAAAAAACCGAAAATTTTTTTCACCGGGGGCTTGGAGGAGTCCGACGGCTTCCCCTCACTGGAAAACTCAAGACCGGGGTTTCCAAACACAATTAATGAAAAAATAATATAAAAGAAAATTGAACAAGAAAATTTTGAACAAATAGAGCATATTACGCTGCCACACGAAGAACTAGAAAGAGTTACGAGAGAAAATGAAGAAATGAGACGATAGGGGAAATGATTCGAAAATTACCAAACGCTTAAGCCACAAAATATGACCAAAAAACAAAAAGCCATGACACTTAAGACGAGCAAAAAGAAAATGGCCACGCAAAAGGCTCAACAAACAACAGTACTAGATGTGAAAAAGACAACAATTCGTGATGCCAGTATCATATTGATCGCGGGAGGAGATAACGACAGCGTAAATCACTGTGCAGAATGATATAGATAACGAAATGGATTGCCAAGAAAATATAGGTAATATTAATTATTCCACGGATAACTTTATCGAATATTTAATATCAAAAACTATGGAGAAAGAGAAGAAGCCAACCGGTGTGTCTGCTGGTTCTTCTATTAAAATTAAGACTATCGAAAAAGTTCCATCAATTGATGTCTTTGGGCAGTGCAGAGGGGATATGGTTCGGCTATTGACAGCCGAACAAAAGACGAATAATTTCGAAGCAAAGAGAGTGGCCACGGGTAAACTCGCAATAACAAGTTGGGTAAACAGACCTACGCTCATGTCAGAAGGATTTTGTATTCAATTTACAAAATGCGGTTACCAGATCGAATCAAATCAAGAAACATGTCAAAGATGATTTTATTGGAGAATATATGAAATACGAAGATCATACTATTATTGACAAAGTTGAACGAATTTCGACTTCTGAGGTTTTTGGTATTGTTATACTCATAGATATCTCCCTTGAAAATTATTTCAGATGTCCATCCGCGACGGTGGAAACACATTTTTCATGTATTTCCCCCCTGTGCCCCCACTGAAGCAAAAACTGACAGTTTAACAACTGTTTTGAAAAGCTCCCATGAAAACTTTTATTTCATACTCATATCGGCTAAGTTTGATGAATTTTTTTTTTCAGGGGCCACTCTCCTGTACCGTTATCATCGATTAATGATCAATTTTTTCGAATCCTAGAATGGTTACAAGACCCTTATGCTAAGAGCTCTCTCCCACCTTCTTGACTTGTTTCACTTATGAGCATTAATTGTAGGTACTCATCTTCAGTCATTCATTAAATTGAATCAAGTGTTCAAAGCATGCACCTTAAACGTTGAAGTTGGGAAAAATAACTCAAAATTATTCAATCTTCGCATTTAAAACAGCCACTATTTTGTTTTACGATTACTGATACCACTAGCTGAACCAATTCTCAAAGATATACATGACACCTATCATTCCTGAAATTTTCATGCAAATCCTAGCAAAACTGTAGTGTCTGCGCGTATTGTTCCATAGCCATATGTTGCCATAGTAATCAATGCAGCTCATATTGTTCCATAGTAATACAGGAAAATTCAAACCGCTATAACTTCGGGAAATATGATTCAATCTTTATGAAACTTTCAGGGTATATCAATCTTATAAATAGGCATCTACGTAATGAATTTCATTGAATTTAAGGGTACCGTTAAGATTTTATCCAGGAAAACATAAAATCGATAAATCATACTATTACTAACAAAGTTGAGTGAATTGTGAGCTCTAACATATTTGTTGTTGTTGTACTCACCAAGGCCTACATTCTTGATTTTTTTTTCAGATTTTTCAGATTACAGGTGTCCAATCGCGAGGGGGGGGACACAAATTTTTCGTGTATTTCCCCTCTCTGTGCGCCCCTTGAAGCAAACTTTGCCAAACTAAGACCTGTTTTGAAAAACTCTCGTCAAGACCTTTCATTTGATACCCATATTGGCTACCTTCAATGAATTTTTTTTTTCGGGGGGTCACTCTCCTATATGGGGAGACTCCTCTTAAATACCTTATAAATTTTTTTTTGTAATTGAACTTTGAAGAGATCATCACTTTACACCTACACACAAAATTTGATGTTTCTAGCTTAAGTAGTTTCCGAGAAAAACTGCTGTGACACACGGACGGACGGACGGACGGACAGACTGGTCGCGAAACTAGTAGGGTTTTGTAAAATTATTTTACAAAACCCTAAAAACGAAAACACTGACTGATTTCAAGCTTGGCAAAGATGATTTAAATAGTGTGAAAGCTCCGCACTTCACAAACACGCCAATGACGGAAAAAAATCAGACCTCTCTGTTGAAGGGCCTGGACTGTTCAGCTCATATAGTTGATCTCCTTCAAATGTTCTAAGAAGCAATACAGGCTGTCTGATTCATAAGTGTAAACAATTTTCTATAAAGGAGATCCACTATTGAAATGCAAAACGTTACCATCTTATTTGCTACAAATTCAAACGATAGCAGTCCAAGTGTCCTCCAACAGGTAAGGTCGAGTTGTGAGGTGGAAGCGACTTCAAAAAAATGAGGCTAACCTGTGGTTCAGGTGTCAAAGATTTGGCCATTTGGTTACCAATTGTGCCATGCACTATGAGTGCGTTAAATGTAAAGATTTCTATGCTCCTGGTGAGTCCAAATCGGGTGAGATGGAACCAAGAGAAAAAGTATACTGTTTTTATTCGGTCATCCAACATCATATCGAGGATGTCAAAGTACACCGCAGTATAACATCTTCTACATCTGTCAAGCTTGGGATATTATTTGCACTTATTAATAAAGGACCAGCAGAAAACAATGTAAATAAAATAAATAATGCAAGTGACAATAATTAGCTGCTTCTCAAAATTTACAAACAGCTTGAACCTCTTTCGGTAAGAATTAATAGATAAGATCAAAAGATCAATTTCGTATTTCAACGTTAAGCCCAACATGGACCAAAATAACTTGCCATTTAGTCACATTTTTATGGATATGTTATATCTCATCCCAATCAACGTCAACTCCATTGATACTCTATATCGACGTTACTTCCTCCTGGGAATCAATGCCTAGCAAAAGTTTGACATCCTGCTTCTCACTAAAATCCCCTTCAATTCATGGCATTCCATGACATTGCTGATTTTGGATTCATAAGAAACGAGAGGGTAGATGGTGATAAGGAAGGTGGCACCAGGATATTGATTAGAAAACCCTATTGTTTCTAAAATATTGCTAAAGCCGAATTTAAAAACTTTGAATTTCTTGAAGTGTCCGCTATCAAAATATCACTGCCGGGCGAGAATAACTTCTTCGTTGTCTTTGTCTTTGCGACAACATTCTCAAGTTCAAGGAGGGGCTCGATTCCTTGTTTGAAATACTTAAATTGAAAAGGCTGCAAAGTTACTATATTCTTGCCGGTAACCTGAATACCTGTCATACATCATGGCTGAACGCCACCAATAATCCAAGAGGAGTGTTACTGAAATCGTGGATAACAGAGAACTACATTGATTACCGATGGAATTCATATGGGTAGGAGCTCCCAACATACTCTAGGACAAATTGACATTTGGACTTCTGCTTGCTGACGCAAGATATGAATTCAGCTTGAATAGTGCTCAACGGAAACTGTAGGTACTTCCTTATGACATTGACCATAACGCAATCGTAATGGAAATCAATCATTAAAAGGATAATATCTTCCTCATTCCAGTTCAATATGAATATCATCGGTTGAATTTCAAAGAAACGGATTGGAAAAAGTTCCAAACGAAGTTTTATCAAGATTACCAGAAGCAGTGCTCTCTTTCTGATGATGGCAGCTCTTTTACAATGGTTCCTAATGCAGGAATCTAGCTAACGATGTAATATACCTCTATTTGTTGAAATTAGATCAGCTGACGTTGGGAACCATTGCAATCCATCATAAGGCAGAAAAGATTGAAAAACCTTCTTACATGCATCACCAGTATTTATCGGCGTTTTTGGACTACAACCATCCCTTATTGACTTTGTTGAAGAAATTGCACCTAAAGAATGTGTGAATATTAATCCCATCATATTTCAGGTGTTAGATTAGCAATCAATGGGCGGAAAACCTAAGGAGTGTATGCCCACAGGATCCAGATGGCGTTTTTATGAATTTGAGTAGCATATTCAGTAAAAACTTTGGTATCGAATCATGAAGCCGCTAGTTATGAGATAAATCTTCTCGATAGGGCTGGTATCGAAATTGATAGTGCGACTCCGGATAGAAGTGGAAATAGGATTATTTATGACGGGTTGTAGAAACTTGTCCTGATTGGAAGTCGTTTTGAATTGGTGTATTAACCAAATCATGAGAGAAGAAATCAAATATTTTCAGAGGTCATAGAAGCAAAAGTTTCCGACTTCAAATCAAGCCTGAACGGTGAAACACTTCTTCCATTCAATGACACATTAGCATCTGACCTCAAACCGAGCTTGAATCTTATTGATTATTTTGTCTGCTATGCAGACTTGTGCTTTATAATTGGTAGGATAAATAGCAAGATATCATGTGGTATTGACGGTATTCTAAATGTAGCTCTCCAACATTTGCCTAAGAATTATTGCATATTGTTCAACAACATGTTGAGAAATTAATATTTCCCAAATGAGTGGAAAAAGGCTAAGGTACTTCCAATCTTGAAGAAAGAAAAGGCATCTTTGAATCCTAAACGCTATTACGCAATCAGCTTGCTGCCTAACATAAGACAGGTGTTTGAAGTGATACTCAACAAAGCATTTAACACCCACATTGAGAAATATGAGCTGATACCGAATTGCCAAATTGGTTTTCGTGCCAGCCATTCGACCATACAAGTGATAACGAAAGTAACCTCAGACATCTGTTGGAAACTCAACAACTGAGAATATGTAGGGGCGTGTCTCATTAACAAGGAGAAAGGCTTCGATACGGTGTGATCAGGTGGACTAATTTTTCAACTCTTTCAGGACATGTTCCTCAGACACCTTGTCGCCATGATGTGCAATAAGTTACACGGGAAATCATTGGTTGTAACTGATGGAAATCTGACAGCTATGCGCGAATTAAGGTCTTGAATGGTTTACAGCAGGGAATAGTTACTGCGCCTCTGCTCTTCACAATATACATTTGTAAGCTATTGAACGGCTTTGATTTTAAAGTCTCATCAACGAGATCATTGGTAGCGTTTGCTGATAATAAGGTCATCTATATGGCAGACCGAAAAGCTAGAACAGTTCAGAGCAATCTTCGAATAATGTTCAATGATGTGCAGCTCTACAACGACAATTGGCGAATAAAAATCAATGCGCAGGACAATTTTGTTTCAGACAACGCTGCAGGGGGCCAGTTAAGACCTGAAACGTAATTGGAAGAATTTCCATATCATGGCTTGTGAAGGTAGTTCAGGACGGGTTCCACATGAATCCTGTGTTCGATACCTTGGTGTTCGTCTCGAGCACTATCTGTAGTATACTGAACATGTCAAAATTATGCTCAGTAAAGCATAAAAAGTAGTCATGCCCCTTCGACGACTCTTCCATTCCAGATACATCGATCAGAAGGTAAAAGTTATCTGTTACAAGACCTTGGTTAGACCAGTTTGGACATATGAATGTCAGATCTGGTACAACTAGAGTGTCTTCGTGCATGTACTAGTATGTACAAGAAGCCTGAGGTGGATTGGAAGCACTATATATTGAATACAAGACTTTATCAAACTGCGAGAGTGACAGGAATCGATATCTTCATCTTGAAACTGCTTCGGAATCATATCGCCAGATCTGTAGCTGAGAGTGAAAACCCCTGGATTTCACAGCCATTCTGCCCTACAGACCGTAATATGGTGAGTTGCCTCGCTACTAGCTTCTTTTCTCCAGAAACAATACGTATTTGATTTCAACGGATATATGGACGGACCACGGATAAGAAGATAACATATCCTCCTTATTTGAGTTCACAAGACCAAAATTTCCAATAGAAATGCTCATTTGCTAGACTCGTTGAGGCTGACTTCGCTGAGATGGAGTAATCTAGGTATTGGTGGCTGAATAATATTCTGGAATATTCCAGTATTTCTCCTGCCAGCCCAGAAGAGGTGCAGGTAAAGCAATTTATATGAAAAATACAATTAATTCCATGACAAAGGGAGTAACATCTGACATACTCGTATATAGTATTATAATAATTGTTCAATGGATGAGGCCGTTACTTGGTGAAAGTTAATTGTATAAGTAATAAAATTTCACTATTTCACTAAATAGTGAAAGTAAACCAAAAAGTGTTTTTATTACTTATAATATTAATTGAAATAACCTGCGCGTGTAGAAAACTACAAATCAGTACTTACTATTATCCCAATCGTCTCAATGCGCATGACTTCTGCTCAATAGTAGATGCAATATACTCTACTGAAAAAAATCTAATCATAGTTGCTGACACAAACAAAGACGTGATTGCAGAATCTCCAGAATTGAGGATGTACAAGGGAACTCTGGATACAAGCGGGGTGGTCATGTCAATAAGGACAAAATAACTTGCCCGACTTTAAGTATCTGCCTGGATCACAAAGCAACAAATGAGAAAAAAATTGCTGAAAACATTAAATTCACACTTGAAGACTGGCTCGAGTCAGATCATCGTGTTCCAAAAATTGTCGTCCGTGGTCATAGTTTCAGGAAGCAAAAACCTACCCACAAAATATTTAGATATTTGGACAAGGATCCCTTGAAATTGAAATTTCAACAGTTGCTAGCGATCCGCAAACCTGAAAATCTAATGGAGCTCAAAAATATGATTACAGAGTCCAGGCATGACTCTACCATTGAGAAAAAGATCAGATGTCAACAACATGCATGGATAATCAAGAAAGTTATTGAGGCTAGTATTAACGAAAATATAAGAAAAACGCTGAAGATCACGCACTTAAATATCTGTGTAACCCAGCCTTTAAAGAATCAAAATGTCTCATAAAAGAAGCTAAGTTTTCATATTACTCCAGGAGATTGGAAACAGCGGCGGACGACTCGCACGAAATATGGAAAATAGTAAATGAAGTGAAAGATAACTCATCATTCTGGATCATGTCATCGAATGCTGGATTTTCTGGCTTTGACTCTAATAATGCAGCACAACCATGTGGAACAGCAAACTCGCTAAACCACTTTTTTTCAACAATTGGTGAAAAAATTACCAAGGAGCTTGGTGACTAGTCAACTAGCTATTTCAGTATCCCAAATAGCTCACCTAAGTCCATATTTCATATTCATCAAACGAATAAAAGAGAATGTTAAGTACAATCGAAGATTTGAAAAAAATGCAGCACCAGGTATTGACAACATCACCACACATGAAATTATTCTAGTCAACGAGGAGATCGCTGAACTGGTGGGAAATTTTATAAACAAGCAAACGGAACATTTCCAGACGGCGAGAAGCTGGTAGGAATAATTCCAATATTCAAAGGAGGAGATCATCTGGACCCGAATAATTACCGCCCTGTTGCTCTTTTGACAGCATTTAGTAAAATAATCTAAGAATTTGTAAAAAATGGTTTAAAATCTTTCTTGATAGACAGATCTGTTATAAATCCGAAGCAGTTTATCTTGCAAAAGAACAAGAATACTTTCGATGCGTTACTTTTTGTCTCACGTTTTATCAATGAAAGTCTTGATAAAAGAGATTATGTTATTGCAAGAAAGTTTTTAATAAGATTGATCATGCCCTGTTACTTCAAAAACTTGAATCGTATGATATTCAAGGCAAACCGAAACAACTTTTTAAAAGTTAATTGGAAGGAAGATTCCAAAGAACATCAGTTAGAATGCCTTGAGCAATTTAGTACCAATGAAATCCGAGGTTCCTCAAGGATCCATACTTTGTCCAACCTTGTTTTTACTATCTACTAATAATTTGGGTATATGTAAACTGACACCTCACATTATATGCTGATGATATTGCACTTCTTTATTCAGAACATGATAAAGTTACCATGGGGAATATCGTCATTGAGGATCTAGAAAAATATCGTTCAGCCTTATTAAAGACAAGCTAGCATTGAGTACCACAAAGACAAAACACATTATTTTTAAACAAAAGAATAAGGAAGACATAGAAGTTGAACTAAAACATAGCGGCGAAAAATTGCAAAGAGTGCTTGAAATTAAATATCTCGGTCTTACCATAGATCATCGTTTGTCATGGTTGAGGAGACAACTTGCACCAATAATAGGAGCGTTGAGAAGATAAGGAGATTTTCCAATGCATATAAAGCAACTTGTATTAAATGCATTTGTACTGACATAGCTACATTATGCGGTGGTATTTGGAGTCAATTGTAAAAGCAAAACCTTGATATTATATCCAGAATGCTTACTAAATCTTCAAATTCTCACTCCAAAAACAGCAGTGCATCAACCGACCAATACATTCTTCTTCTTCTTCTTTGTAGCACTACAGCCCTCTCGGGCCTTCGCTCCCTGCAAACAGTGCCTCCAACTGTCTCAGTCCATTGACTGTGTCCTCTAATTTCGAAGCCTGAGTAGCGATGAACCGTCTTCGCCGACCGAGTCAGATCACCGTTTCCTCGGTTTTGCCACTGACCTCCGGGGTTTAGTTCCCCCACGAATACCTTTTTGGGTATCCGTTGTTTATCCATACGATTCACGTGCAGTCCATTGCAGTCTCCGCAGTCTTACAGTCGTTGAGACCTTCGGTTCGTCAAAAATTTCATACAGCTCATGGTTGTATTGGATTCGTCACTCAAAGACTTTCAATATGTTTTCGGAGGCTTGGGTTAGGGTCCATGTTTCACACTCATAATACAGGTCTTATCACAAATTTGTATACTTTGAGCTTTGTTATCCTGTATATGCAGCTGGTCCTCACGATCGTCAAAACTGAATAAAGTACTTTATTTTCAAGCTGTATTCTTCGGCGTATTTCGTGTCTTTCCTCGCCCGTTTTCGTTATTTTTGCACCCGAATACACAAATTCACTCACATTTTCGATACTGTATTCGCCAAGTGTGATATTCAGTGTATTAGAGGTATTTTTTCTCGACTGCGGCATGAGCTTTTGTTCGCTGTCGAGTTTCAGGAAGAGGTCTTTGACAGTTGTTAATGACCGGGACAAAATGTTGATTTCGTTTGCATAGGGTACTACTTGGCTCGACTTGTATAGTAATGTACCTCATGCATCGACAAGTAGCTTCCTTATGACGTACTCCGGAACCAAGTTGAATAGTAATGAGACCAGCCCATATCCATGCTTTAGTCCGATATTTGTGTTAAAGGCATCGATGAGTTGGTTATTGGGAGGCCGTCAACGTCATTGTCATTTTGGTAAGATGGACTAATTTGGCTGGGGTGCCAAAGCAAAGCATTATTTGGTACAGTAAATTACGATCAATACGTCGTATGCCTGCTTAAAGTCAACGAGAATTTGGCGAACGTCTATGTTGAACTCCCTGGCATTTTACAAATATATTGTCTGCTTGACAGTGACCAATTGGTCTATTGTCAATCTCCCTGCTCTTAAACCAGCTTGATGCTCCGCAATAATATTGTTGGCGTAATGATCCGATTTTATTTTCTAAGATTTTTGAAAATATTTTGTACGTAGTACAAAGTAGTGATATGTTTCTTTAATTTTCGCACTTCAGCTTGCCACCTATTTTGTCGATAGAGAATATAATTGAGTGCCAACACTCTTTTGAAATATGTTCTTGTTGCAAAATTTGCTGAATGATTTTATGAATGCTGCTAACAATACTAGAATTAAAACGCTTGGTTGCAAACATCTTCAAGTTAGTTTTGGTTTACAAAGAACATTTATTTGGAATTTCATTATCACTGATATCGTTATACGAGTTATTGGAGCCAATTTTTTAAATCATTACGGGTTAATTGTTGTTATTAAACAAAAATCTTTGATAGGCACTTTAAAAAATGTTCTCATTAAATACTTCAATTTAGAAGCGTTACTCAAGAAATTCAGCAGCGTTGTTGTTAACGATAGTTCACTCAGACCAACCAAGCATGTTGTTACACATAAAATCATAGCTTATGGTCATCCAATATTTTCCAAAGTCAGAAGGTTCAATGTAAAAAGATGGCAAGAAATCAAAAAAGATTTTGATAAAATGCTTGCTGCTGGGGATTTTCGTCCCTCTAAAAGTTCATGATCTTCATCCATACATTTAGTGAAAAAAAGAATGGCGAGTCAGGACCATGCGGTGATTACAGGCGTTTAAACAACGCCACCGTTCCAGAAATTATCAAACACCACATATTCATTATTTTACAAATGATTTTTTTAGTCTATTATTTCATTTATTTGGTATCCGCAAGCCAATTTTTTTTCTTTAAAAGCCGTCGGGCCTTTTTTTTTGTGCAAGCAGATATCCTTTAGATACTCAAGATGACTCAAAGGAATCAAAATGACTCTGCGCATACAACAAAGCAAGGCTCGACAGCTTTTAAAGAGAAAAAAGATTTTTTTGGTTGTAAAATTTTTTCAACATTATATTTTGGTAAAAGCCTATCATCTAGTGGTCTAGTGGTTAGAGCATGAACCCATAAGCCAAAGGTCCTAGGTTCAAATCTCGTTAGGAGCAACGTGATTTAGGGGATTTTTCGAACAGACTATGAGTGTTCACTCAGTGGTGATATGTACTGATTTAATCAGATCATATCATAGCTGAGCAGGCACACGGGAGCATGGTTCTGACCGAACGGACTCCCGAACAAATCAATACGGTCACGAAAATGAGATAATCTAACTATCTCAAAGCGAAGGTCCGAGAGGGACTGCAGTGCTACAAAGAAGAAGAAGAAGAAAAGCCTATAATCAAATTCCAATTGAACTATCAGATATAGAGAAAACTGCGATTTTTACTCTTTTTGGGATTTTTAGTTCCCAAGAATAAGTTTCGGACTAGGGAATGCAATCTCTTTCTCGTGAGATCTCGGCCTTTTTTAGCGAGATTGATCTCGGACAAAAAAAGAACGAGATGTCGCGAGTTTAACGAGATTGCACTCGAGCATAAAAACGTCTTATTCGAAGCACGGATTGGCACGGATGGAGTTGCGACTCGTCAGTTTCGTTCAGTGCGGGGGAGGTGGTGGCCTGAGGTAGCGCTTGCCAGACGAGGTGTCTCTCAGATCCGTTCGAGCGAGCGATTGATCGAAAACTGAGTCAGCGTGCAGCTAGCTAACGTGATTGAGTTTGATTGCATCCGAGTATTTTTTGGTTTTTTATGCAAAAAAAGATTTTTATGTGATTTACGAGTGGAATAACGAACGATGGCGAGTAATATAGTTTATAAAGACTATGAGAGTGTCCCGGAAGTATGGAAATGATTTTTGAGTGCAGAAAATAGATTGAGTGCTAAGTGAAAATTTTGTAAGAAGATTCGTAAAACCAAAGATCGATCTCCGCGCGGCTTTCAATTAAAATTGATTCATAAAATTGACACGAAAATGAAGAATGTCATATCACCCCCGCCATTGCCGTTGCCACCACCATCATCAAATACTGGGGCTACTAATCAAAATATGGAATTAGTAACAGCATCTGCATCTACGTCGAATGATAGTCCAGAATCACCAGGATCGAGAGAGAAGAGGCAAAAAATTAGTGATCATTTTCCTTCCGCTTGAAGATACTTCTATGGAGAAAAAAGTATCAAGAATGGTAGCTAAATATGGACTACTTTTTCGTGTTTTCCGCACTCCCAAAGTTATGAGAGATCTCTTCAATTCGTCGGGACGAAAACTGCCTATGTCCCCAAACACAGTTAAACTTATACTCGTAGTTATGAATTATGGCTCAACTGAAGGAGAATGATAACAGATTTACGCTAAGATTTGAAGAGTCGACTTCTTCTATGAACAAGCAATACATTGTAGTGAATAATGGGTTTTCATAAAGTCCGTGAAGGACCGCAGCGATGTTCTGCTTCCTCGGCAGAGGAAGGGGTTGGTTCCTGCCGAGAATGCCCTCGTCCGGAGACGCGTGAATGCGCTGGCAGGCTAGCATTGCGGTGTCGTGGGGCGGGTTCGTTTCCCCGGCACGAGGACTCACTACAAAACATTTCGCATTCACGAATTGCTTGCAGAGATCAAGAGGACGACCGAAGTCGCAAATCTGTAGATAACCTCCACGAAGGAATTACGACTTGTTGCGAGAACAAGTGCAACCTGACAAGAAAGACTAACTTGGGGTTGACCTCGTCTTTACCCAAATACATTCAGGGCCCACAAATGAAAGAGGGGCAACCGGGTGGTGGTGGAGCTCCTTCATGCCCACCCAACCGGAATAAATCCAATGTTAAATCGTTGAAGTGGCCAGATATTCCTCTTCTGAGTGGAAAACTCATACAACTTGAATTATATGAACTTTTCCAGCAGAAGGGGAGTACCCCGGTGACCAATTTATGTCATAGAATTATACAATTGAATTGCATAACTCTATGTCATAAAAAGGCACTTGGCTTGGGCCACTCAACCCATAATGTCACCTGAAACAGAAAAATTATTAAGTACCCGGTGGCTGACTCATATTTTGGGGTGGAAGCCTGCCACCGTACCGGGTCCTATACCCGATTAGAAAAAACCGGAAGGGAAAGACCGATTTTACGTTTAACAATTCATTTTATTTGAATTAAATTTCGATTCAAAAGAAAAGAGCATGACAATATCCATTGACAATTAATTACAGGCAAAAGTAGGCAAATGGAATTTTCCCGGTTTTGAAATGGTTTACTCAGTTTTAATTTGATTTCTCATCAATAATTTTCGACTTGATAATATTTACTAATCCATACAATCTAGTAGCCTTAGCAGCATGTTTCTGTTTATTTTCCTTCTCTTTTGTTGTTTATATTAATGTGAATCAAAATATGAAAATAATATTATATTAACAAAACGTCGAAAAACTTTTAACATAATTGTTTCATTTTAATGATTTTTATAGTTATGTGTTGAGTAAATTGTATTTTTATGAATAATAAATTACCACAATGCATGTTAGTTCAAATTAACCGAGTATAATTTCTGTATCATATTCAAAAAAAATTCAATATTGAACCGTCCATAAATTGAAGGTTGTTCAATGAAAACCAAAAAAAAACCAAAATTGAATGTTGATGTCAGATATATGGTGGCATTCGAAAAATGGTTCGAAGCATATTTTAAATAAAATGCCAACTGCGGAACATTTCACAATCGTATCTATTGATTGTTTTACAAGCGCACAAATTTAAAATACCCTTCCGAATCAAGTGGGCAAGCTGCTCTATTAAAGAAATTTTTATTTCCTTGGATTTAATGCTCTGTTGATAATTTCAACAAACATAACCAGTCTGGGTTCAGTATAAAAAAAAATACAACCAAAATCCAATGTTTCAGAATGATGCGCGATTTGATTTGGATTTAATTATGCTAATACGTTCAATCGCGTTGAATTCTAAGCTGAATACATACAAACGATAGTTTACATACACATGATGAAAGTGTTAATAGCTTATAGGTTGTGAAGTGTTTTTGACAATTATATTAAGCATGTCAATAACTGTAGATTCAAAAGTGAAACAGCATCAAAAGAAATATGCAGAGATGGTTGGAGCCAAAAAACAGACTCGCTTTGATGGCTTCATAGTTGGGAAAGAATAAAGATCAATCAACCAAAAAAACTCTTCAATAGATTCAAAATCAAAAGGAATCTGTGTAACATAAAACACTCAAGAAAAGTCTGATGACTTGAAATGTAATTGAGTAAACTTCTATTGTTTCTCTGTATACCAATGCAATAGTGTTTTAATGTATTGTTCGTGACGTGTTGCGATATTCAAAAAATCTGAATATGCCGAATTAAAGCAATTTTCCCATTTGCATTTATACAAGAATTATTATTATTATTTTTTTTTTTTTCAAATATAAATATTAATAAATATATAATTTTATAAATAATTAAAAGATATTTAGTTCACAATGAATCGGTAGATAATAAAAATTTAAATTAAAATGGTACTTACAATACCTTTCCCTCGACGACGAGCGCTCGTTGACTATTTGGAGGTACTTGTGTATAAAATCCTATAAAAATTCGGCTATCAAAGTGTAAATACATGCAAACTTCTTTGAATATCACAACCGTATTGTCTTCGAACGTGTTAATGCTCGCTGCTACTTATTCTACTGCTTCCTATTTCATCGATAAATTGCTTTGACGTTTAGGCGCGGAGAAATTCATAAGTAGTTTAGTTCCTCTAGACACATGCACGAATGGTTTAAAATTACTTTCCCACTTCACCGTGTTCCGTATAAGACAACGCACAATTTATGTTTGCTAGCATTAAAAATATACTTTAAAAAAAATATTCGAAATAATTCCACTCGAGTGAAATATTCTAAACTGACAGATAAACTACAGTATCCGAAAATCTGTAATTCGGCACCTCCTCATCTTTCATAACCTTTCACAACTTGACAATCGGTCGGGTCTCGTCCAATCCAGCTCGCCGCTCTTCACAAATTGAATAGAAGTCGTGGTTCCTTCAATATCGCATAGAATTGCTGTCGCTGCAATTGTTTGCGGCATATCACTAGAAGTGTGTACTTCTCTAATCTTAACTAGCAATTCACCACGAATAATTTTCATTGGCTCTGTAATGTAGGAGTCCAGCTAGATGATAAGGTTTGTCCAGCAGAGGGTTCATTCTCACTCACAACACCCAATGCATCCACACTCCATCATAACCTACTCCAAGGCGAACGACCTTTCCTGTTTTCCGCTGCATTAATTTTTGCCATTATCCACTGTTATTTTTCCATGTACTCTGCGCAGTAAAAGTACAAATCCTATAAAACAAACGAATGCTTCGCGAGACGGAAAAAGAAATGATATCACTGACGCACGAGCGGGCCAAATACACTAATCGTTGTAAGATTTTGGTTTACAGAGGTGAAAATTTTCCGGCCGCTAGTTTGAACGCTTTAAACAAAATCTTTTCCGACAGCCATTACTAGCTCTACCCGTAGAGCAATCGATTGCACGTCTTTTTTTTTTTTTTATCGGTTTGCCATTTATGCGATTAATTTACTGCAAAACTGAAAGAACTTTCAATTGGTACGAAGAACGAAGATAACACTTTTTCAGTCACAATTTCTTAAAAATCGACCGTGCGGCTAATGCAAGCAGATTTTGTTCCCGCTTATTTGTGACACTCGGAATAACCTCGCTCGTACTATGTTATAGGGATGGTTAATAAGCGGTGCACGATGTTGACTCGTCGGAGGTTGCGAACGAAGTGCGCGTCTCGTTGACATGAGTTGTGAAATTCACTAATTCACTAACTGCTTGATGCGCTCCTTGCAGTGAGCGTGTGGACGCCACAATGTGGAAATAGAATTGCCATCTATGTGTGAACCCGAGGTGGTGATAATGCACACTCGTTTCGGTTGTTTCTTTTTAAAATTCCAAATCATCTTTTTGTAGATTCGATTAAGTTTTCAATTGAAAGCAATTTATGTTTATAATTATTAGGCGTAATTAAGGAGGAAATAAATCGAAAGAAAAAAGACAGGCACGCGTTAATTACCGACAAACGAAATAATTTTTAATTACTATTATGGTTGGAATGGGTGGAATTTGACAAATTTTGTGGGGTTTAAATGATACAATGATTTTATCGGTCATATAATTTAAGCAGTTAACCGTTTCGTTCTAAGCATTTGCATACCGCGTTACACCGCAATTAGTTAAATTATATTCAAAAGATATTGAAATAAAATCACTACACAGTAGAAATGTTAAACAGTTTTAGAATTTTGTTTCCCGGGTGTTAAGTACAAAAGAAATTTTTCACTTATTTTTCATGCGAAAAAAAAAACGAGTGTTGCGATGGGGAAGGTGACTGAATCGACTGAATCCTTATTAAATTGCGTTCGTGCTGTGTGCCTGTGTCAGCGCTGCTTTTAGAGCCATAGTTCTTAGATTACTACAGGGCAGCTAATTTTCTCGTGATCCCTAGGCAATGCGGATTACGAAAAAGGAGCTGAAGGATATTTCTATGTATCATGGGTTGGCTTCGGCGTCGGGACTAGAGATGACGGACAATAAAAGAAAAACACAATTGACAGACGGACGGACTGACTTAGGTTTATGTTTGCCCGGAAATATACAACCCTTGTGCGTTTTTTGAAAATATATGCGGACGGACAAACAGACGTGACTAATTATCTATCGGCGCAGGTCTTTCGCGTGGTATATCCCCACTTCTTTTCCCGATGGATCCGTTATCAAGTAACGGTTAGGTCCCATCACCTTCTTTATGCGGCTTTTCAGGAATCGCCTGTCCAGCTTGGCGTTGTAATGCCCCGCGGCGTCACTTTGGCGGAAATTTCGCCGGAAAACTTCATCTCCTTCTTTGAAATTAGCAGATCGTGACCGGAGATTGTACTGCGCTTCATTTGCACTACCTGCAGGCTTAATCTTCCGTCCGATTTGTTGGCGGAGGTCTCCTAGACGTTTGTGGGGCTCCAGCGCAACGACGGGGTCTCCCAAACACTTTAATTGCCGTAACAGCCGGTATGATTTACCGTGGCAAATCATGTGCTGTCCAAAGGCGGCAAAGTAAGGGGCGACACCGGTGACGGAATGATACGAGGATCGCAGGGCGCATGTGATGGCAGACAATCGCCGATCCCAATCCTTTTGAGATGGGTGGACGTAGGAACGGATCGCGGCCAATAGAGTACGGTTCAACCGTTCTGATGCGTTGGACTGAGGAGAGTATATGGGCGTCAGTTGGTGTTCAACGCCATACTGCTCAAGTAGGCTCTTAAACTGCCGAACCCATAAGCCAAAGGTCCCAGGTTCAAATCTCGTTAGGAGCAACGTGATTTAGGGGATTTTTCGAACAGACTATGAGTGTTCACTCAGTGGTGATATGTACTGATTTAATCAGATCATATCATAGCTGAGCAGGCACACGGGAGCATGGTTCTGACCGAACGGACTCCCGAACAAATCAATACGGTCACGAAAATGAGATAATCTAACTATCTCAAAGCGAAGGTCCGAGAGGGACTGCAGTGCTACAAAGAAGAAGAAGAAGAAAAGCCTATAATCAAATTCCAATTGAACTATCAGATATAGAGAAAACTGCGATTTTTACTCTTTTTGGGATTTTTAGTTCCCAAGAATAAGTTTCGGACTAGGGAATGCAATCTCTTTCTCGTGAGATCTCGGCCTTTTTTAGCGAGATTGATCTCGGACAAAAAAAGAACGAGATGTCGCGAGTTTAACGAGATTGCACTCGAGCATAAAAACGTCTTATTCGAAGCACGGATTGGCACGGATGGAGTTGCGACTCGTCAGTTTCGTTCAGTGCGGGGGAGGTGGTGGCCTGAGGTAGCGCTTGCCAGACGAGGTGTCTCTCAGATCCGTTCGAGCGAGCGATTGATCGAAAACTGAGTCAGCGTGCAGCTAGCTAACGTGATTGAGTTTGATTGCATCCGAGTATTTTTTGGTTTTTTATGCAAAAAAAGATTTTTATGTGATGTACGAGTGGAATAACGAACGATGGCGAGTAATATAGTTTATAAAGACTATGAGAGTGTCCCGGAAGTATGGAAATGATTTTTGAGTGCAGAAAATAGATTGAGTGCTAAGTGCAAATTTTGTAAGAAGATTCGTAAAACCAAAGATCGATCTCCGCGCGGCTTTCAATTAAAATTGATTCATAAAATTGACACGAAAATGAAGAATGTCATATCACCCCCGCCATTGCCGTTGCCACCACCATCATCAAATACTGGGGCTACTAATCAAAATATGGAATTAGTAACAGCATCTGCATCTACGTCGAATGATAGTCCAGAATCACCAGGATCGAGAGAGAAGAGGCAAAAAATTAGTGATCATTTTCCTTCCGCTTGAAGATACTTCTATGGAGAAAAAAGTATCAAGAATGGTAGCTAAATATGGACTACTTTTCCGTGTTTTCCGCACTCCCAAAGTTATGAGAGATCTCTTCAATTCGTCGGGACGAAAACTGCCTATGTCCCCAAACACAGTTAAACTTATACTCGTAGTCATGAATTATGGCTCAACTGAAGGAGAATGATAACAGATTTACGCTAAGATTTGAAGAGTCGACTTCTTCTATGAACAAGCAATACATGAATCTAATTGTACACACATTTTTGAACGGCAATACTCTCTTTTGAAACTTGGGACTGATAAACGTCTTTAGCAGTATGTCTGTTGAAAGTGGTGTCAAAATTTCGAAAACAAAGTTAATCGAATTTGGCCTTATTCTGGAAAAAGATATTATCCATATTACTACAGATGGGGCAAGTGTGATGAAAAAGTTGGGTCGATTTATTTCAAATTCACATCAGCATGGAGTTCTATTTGGTATAATAAATACTATTAATAATAAACAAACTGATGTTGAGGAACCTGTGATAGAATCTGAAAAAAAAGGAAAACGACGATGAGATTCCTTTGGAAATGGACGAAATTTCTAGCACAGGCTCTCACTCAGAAGATGTTTTTTTTTCATTGCTCTATGCCCAAGAACAGAAGCAGACGTAGATGCAAAATATGCGGATATTATTGAGAAAATTAGGAAATTGGTGAAACTTTTTAAAAGATAACCTTTTAAAAATGATACTCTGCAAATATACGTGAATCGAGAATTTGGAACAAGATATCAAGTTACAACTTGATTATGAAACTCGATGTTCGAGCCCAGCAGACATGATTTCTTAATTTATTAAAATCAAGCTGTGTATCAGCAAAGGTTTGATTAACCTCAGCCTGGAAGGTGATCCGAACCACTCTTTGAATGCGGAAAAATGTGCGGTTTTAGCGAACTCAGACAAGGCATTTCAACCTGTAAAACTGGCTGTGGAGGTGTTATATCGTCCAGATACAGACTTAGCTATCGCAAAAACCACTGTTAGGTGTATGATTTTCATACTGGAATAGCTAAAAACTACATTGGCAGAAAAACTAGCTGGCTCCTTGAGAAATCGCATTGTTGAGGGTCGGACGAATTTGACAGCAAGCATGTATATATATATATATATATATATATATATATATATATATATATATATATATATATATATATATATATATATATATATATATATATATATATATATATATATATAAGTTATGTTTGAGCCTAAGCGGTTGTTCAAAAAAAAATAAAACGCGAGTAATTTTATTCTTTAAGATCTTTATTGTTGAAAACTCAGCTTAGAACTAACTTACAATTTCGTTTCAACTTAAAACGTAATCTCGGTTTACAAAGAAAATTCTTTAGCGAACGTGTCATCTTTTAAGATGCGATAGTGAGCCGGATGTTGTTTGCAAAACAATTTTGATATGAGATTCTTTTCTTGCGAATTGCATACAAAGTTGCAGTTTAAAAAATACAATGTTGTATCTTGCTTTGAATACGTAATGAATGATGCAATACGGTAAGTATTTACAGGTGGATCTTACGTCACTCCTCCCCGCTAAGATTCGAATTACCCCTGGAATTCGTCATTTTTGGAATTAATTCATTACCAATTAAACTCAAAATTTTAATTTTATTTCTAATCATTTTTCTATAAATTGCTAAGAATGTTACTACTCCGAGAGTTATTATTATTGTCCAAAATATTAAATCTGATGTCAAATGATAGAATGTTTTATGCTCTAATAATTCTGTTTTTTCAAGATTCTTTGTGAAATTCAATTTAATATCTTCAAAATTAATTCGATTGGCTTTTATGGGGTATACATTTGTTTTCGGTATAATTACTCTTTGTATAAATTCTCTTTTGATGTTTGAAAATTCTTTCTCATTGATTTTTATTGTACAATTGTTAAAATTCAATAGATAATTTTCGTTTAATACGGTTTTTCTTTCATCGCATGTAGAGGAGAGTATACAATTTTTGCAATTTTTTACAATTATTAATCCATCATCAATTAATTCTATTGATTCGTCTTTCATGGTTACATAGGTACAAGTATTTGAAATATTACAATAATAGTATCTTTGCATCTTTTTTAATTCTAATTCAGGGTCATATTTATATGTTTTATTTTCATATTTAACAAGTTCGCGTTTATCTTCCAGTAATTCGACATTTTCACTGTTTGGGATAGGATTAAATAGGATTGTATTTGTGGTTATTGTATTATTAGGGATTTTTATTATAAAAATAATGTTATTATTATTGAAAGTTGCTAGCCCCAATCTTATCTGGGATAGTTTATGAAAGTCTATATCGTATTCAGTTATTTCTTCGGTTGTTAACACATTGTCTACCATTAATCCTAATCTAGCTGAAGCAATATTATTTTGAATATGCGTTATGTGGTCCTGTAAAGTATTAAGTTGGGTGAGTAAGGCTATATGCGTTATATCTGCTCTAAGATTTATTAGTTCCGAATCTACTTCTTCTGCCCAAATTGAAATTTTCTTTTGATCCTGGCTAATTATGTCTTGAAGGGTTTCTATAGATTTGTTAAAGTTTTCGTTTATTCTTATTTGCTGATTGAAAGTATTTGCGATTTTGACTTGATTTTCGTTTGTTTCTTTAAAATAGGTTTCTAGTTCTTCCTTATCGTCAGAGTCTAGGGTTCCGAATAAATATTTATATGCTTTTCCTACGAAATTGAATAATCCGCGTTTAGCTCTATGGGGAATTAATGTGGATATTTTATGTCTGATTATTGATATTTGTGCAAATAATTGTTGCTCGATTTCCTTATTTATGATTGCTTCTCTTTTACTATTAACATCTATGATAGTTATATTTGGGTTAGTATTATCTGATTTATTCTTATATTTAGCATGAAGGTAGGTTTCTAATGCGTGAGTATTATCGTTAAGAATAAGTTCTGCCAAAGTTTGGTTGTTACACTCGTTTTTTAGGATATTCTTCCTTTGTTTCTCGTTTATACTGTTGAAAGTTCTTGTTTTCGAAATTCTCTTTCTACAAATTGCTTTTGTTGACTGCGTATTTCCGCTTTGATTTATTTTGCCAGATGCCAAATTTACGTTGAATTCGATCATGTCTAGAGTTTGCTCTAATTCTTCCAAATTCATAGTATGTAGGATTAAAGTATGGTCAATTGGGATTTTCACGTGTCTTAATGTAATTTCCGTGAATCCTGCTTCTTCTTTAATTTCCTCTATTGATAGTCTGCTTTCTGCTCAAGGTATCAGGCTCAGTGCGATTATCATCATTGTTACTCGCATTACGTTCTGCGTTTTGCGCCGTTTATCTTCCTTTCCTGTAAAGGGCTTTACCGCTGCCATGACTCTTGCTGTCGTATCTGCTACTGCATGCATATTTGCTGCTCCGTTGGCTTGATTCGCTTGATTTGCTTGATTCGCTTGATTCGCTTGATTTGCTTGATTAGCTGCTTCAATATTTAGATTTTGAATTTGTTGCCTGATTGCTTCCATTTTTCACTTTTTGTATTGTATCACTTTTAGTTTTTAATTACGCTGCCGATTTTTTTTATTCTGAGTTATTGCAGGCTTCTCAGTTTGTTATTTTTAACTGGTTATAAGTTAGCTTTTGGATTTCTTACGGGAGTCTCCCCGTAGTCTTTTTAAGATTCCTTGTTTAAGGCGCAGCCCCCAGTGAAACTGAAAATTTGGGTAAACTTTACAGCCGTTCACCTCAGAAACGTTACGAATATTTGTAAAAATTTTTTAGCAAGAAGTTAGAATGAACCTTTGATTATCGAATCAACTCATTACATTTTGCAAAAAGTTTGCTGCAAAAGTTATTAAATTCAAACAAAATAGCATGTTTTTGTTAAAAAATGTAGTAGATCTCGGAAACTACTTAACGTACCGAGATGATTTAAGCTACGGAGGTTAGATCTAAATTATTTGCAGTGAATTAACTCATCAAAAATTTAAAAATGTTTTTTGCAAAAAATTTCCTAGAACAAAATGTGGAAATTTGATACAAATTAATGTGCATGCATGATATCCATTCAATGTGTGCAAATTACACATTTTGTTCTAGAAAATTTGTTGCAAAAAACTTTTTTAAATTTTTGATGAGTTAATTCACTGCAAATAATTTAGATCTAACATCCGTAGCTTAAATCATCTCGGTACGTTAAGTAGTTTCCGAGATCTACTACATTTTTTAACAAAAACATGCTATTTTGTTTGAATTTAATAACTTTTGCAGCAAACTTTTTGCAAAATGTAATGAGTTGATTCGATAATCAAAGGTTCATTCTAACTTCTTGCTAAAAAATTTTTGCAAATATTCGTAACGTTTCTGAGGTGAACGGCTGTAAAGTTTACCCAAATTTTCAGTTTCACTGGGGGCTGCGCCTTAAAGGCTTATCGGAATCTCCAAAAGTTTCACTTCACTCGTTTTGTTAGATACTTTTGTTAATTACGTGCGTTTTTTATTATTACTGCACTATTAACTGTTCACTTTACGAGTATTTTCACTTTATTTTGCTTGCCAAGTCCGTGCGGCTCACAAAATGCACTATTCCGGCCTATTGCACTTCTAAAGGCAGCTATTTTGATCGCGGATTTTACTTTTCGCGACACTACTTTCGAGCGTATTTTAGAAACTATTCCGAGTAAATTAGTTTCACGATACGAACGCCGACTGCGCCAGTTATGTTTGAGCCTAAGCGGTTGTTCAAAAAAAAATAAAACGCGAGTAATTTTATTCTTTAAGATCTTTATTGTTGAAAACTCAGCTTAGAACTAACTTACAATTTCGTTTCAACTTAAAACGTAATCTCAGTTTACAAAGAAAATTCTTTAGCGAACGTGTCATCTTTTAAGATGCGATAGTGAGCCGGATGTTGTTTGCAAAACAATTTTGATATGAGATTCTTTTCTTGCGAATTGCATACAAAGTTGCAGTTTAAAAAATACAATGTTGTATCTTGCTTTGAATACATAATGAATGATGCAATACGGTAAGTATTTACAGGTGGATCTTACGTCACTTATATATATATATATATATATATATATATATATATATATATATATATATATGTATATATATATATATTTATATATATTTTTTTTTTTTTGTGGCAGGGGAGTTGAATGCCATTAATGCACAGAGTGTGGGACTGGAATTCCCACTAAACACCTCCCCTGTCAACCTGAGAAGCCAGCCGGGAACCGTTTGATACATAACTTCGAGCCAGGTCTCGTTTTGTTACACCGTGAGGTGCCTTCAAGCTTGGGAATCCGTTTCCTAGAAGGAGTATAGAGGGAAAGAGGAAGTGCAAGAAAAGCGATCCCCCAGTCCCAACGCCCCCAGGTGTGTGAGCCCCTTTTATATTTTAGGACTGCCCGAGCATAATGTGCCACCTGGTTCCGTTTGTCAACTGATTCGAGCATCACCGCAACTATTATTCCGGGGTGAGCTCTCCCGTCTCCCTGTAAAGGTTCCTTTACAGCCTGTCCCATTTTTTGCACGTAAAAGTTGTGTGGCAGCCTCTGTCTTCCGCTCCTGGGCAATACCGACACCGTGACTTACCAATCATGTGCACATAAGACTAAAAACATCTATGCCCGCTCAAAAGCTGCATCAGATAGAAGTCGGTCTCATCATGCCTTTGATTTAGCCACAGTCTGATATCCGGGGTGAGCCGCGCAGTCCACCTTTCCTTCGTCCGATTCACCCAGGACTGCTGCCAATCGTTGAATGAGTGCAGTCTCTTCTCGCGGACAACCATCTCCCTCACATCCTCGTTTTGGCGCAGGTAAATAGCGCGGCACTCTCTAGCAAGGAGGGCGACAGGTTTCACGCCTGCAACGACTCTCACCGCCGAATCAGAGTCTGTCAGATACGAAGATGCAGTACTCAGTGCTCCTCTTCTCTGCACCTATACCAACCGTTCTCGGTATATCTCCTTGCTGAAAGCACCACTCCATACTTCTGCTCCCTATAGTAGCACTGACCCTACAGCACTCATCAAGAGGCGTCTTCTTGATGAGCTGGGGCCTCCTACGTTGGCTATAAGTCGATTCGATTTGTATATCTCCAATACTGATCACCCTTACTCTAGGGATTCTCTTTTTTGTCAAGATGACCACTTTGGTTTTCTTCAGTGCTAAATTGATCCCGCAAGCAGTCATCCAGTCCCTCACTTGGTGCATTAGCATACCTAGCCAAAGTTGCACCGGTTCAACGGTATGTCCAGTGGCCAGAGCCGCAGCATTATCTGCATAGCCGACCAAGCGCAACTCATCTGGCATCTCCAGTCTCAGTAGCCCGTCGCAAAATACGTTCTACAGGTCCGGACCAAAGATACATCCCTGGGCAACACCCAATGTAATTTCCATCCTTCGTTGGCCCTGTGTCGTGTCATAGAGCAGGCTTTGATCCTTTAGTTACTCCCTCAAAAGCCACATTAGATATTCTGGAACTTGAAAAGGGTTTTCCAGTGTATCCAGAATATCCCCCCATCTAGCGGAGTTGAAGGCGTTCCTGACGTCAAGTGTCACCAACAGGACGATTCGTCGCTTGGTGCGACTATATGCCTCTTCATCTGCAATCGCATCAATGGTAGAACGTCCTTCTCTGAAGCTGTACTGCCGAGGAGATTCTCCAGCACTTTCCCAGCCGTGTCTAGCATGCATAATGGGCGGTATGCAGACGGTGATTCGGAATATCCCTTCCCCTTGCTGATCAGCACAAGCCTCGCCACCTTCCATTCAATCGGGAAAACCCCATCCTGAAGGCAAGCGTTGAATGTGCTGAGCAGCAAGTCAGGGCAATGGTGATAGACAAGCCGCAACACCTAAGCGCGAACATCATCTGGACCTGGAGCCTTCCTCGCTCTCAACGAAAGGACTGCCTCTTCCAGTTCTGGCTGGGTAAAGAGTGGATACTCGACTGCTGTTACACCTTGGACAGCGTTAACACAGACGGGACGGGCGGAGAAAAGTGCTCGCACTATCTCGTTCATCTTTTCCGCGTCATTTATACAAGGTTTCCGTAGTGCACCGAGCTTCCGCATAACTACCTTGTAGCCAAGGTCCCGCGGATACTTGTTCATATTGTCCACTAGATCTTGCCAGCAGGGAGCCTTGCTATTGTTGATCAATTTGTGAAGGCATTTCTTGGCTGACTTATATGCTGCTGCGCGGTTGCATGCTCGTTGAACCTCACACCAAAGCTTGTGATACTCCTTTCGTTTTTCAGCGATTTCAGTTGACTACCAGTACACTGGGGGCTTGCCGTGCCGGGGTCTTTGACGGGGCATAGAAGCTTTGCAAGCAGTCGTGATGATGCTCATAGTTGATTCACCATGTCTTGGGCTGCCAGTTCTCCCCTGCAGCGGTGGACCTGCTGTGAGAATCTCGATGAACCTCTCGACGTCCATCCTTCCGATTTTCCATCCAATTGTAGAAAGCCGAGAGCTCGGACGTCAAGAGAGAACATCGCTTATCTCAAGCAAAATGCACTGATGATCACTGGCTGAGTAGCTATGTTATGTTTCCTCCGTACTAAGTACTCCGAGGCGAATGTCTCGTCCGGTATGATTCCTTCACAGCCAGTACGGCGAAAAATTGGCGTGAAACACGCCGACTTTTCACTGTAATTGGTGTTTAGTACGACGAACGCCGTCCTTGCCGCCATTTCTAGGACTCGTTTTCCCCGCGGATCTGTTTGAGGCATGCCCCATTTGATTGCTTTCGCGTTGAAGTCTCCCCCAACGAGCACGCTCCCGTATGAGATCGAAACAGCGCCCTTCAAAGCCTAAAACTTGGCTTGGAAAGATGATATCGATCTCGAAAATATACGAGATCTCGCAGTATTGTTATTCGTAAACTCGCGGAATCTCGCTTGAGCCCCAATCTCCCGAGAGTTACATTCCCTATTTCGGATTGTGCAATGCAATACAGACCTTTCAAAGATTTATTCATTCTGTATTAAAGGATCTTGCCTTCTGTTTTGTTTATTTAGATGATTTTTAGTCGCATCTTAAAGCGAAAGTATCGATCTGGAACATTTAAACACATTAATTACTAAATGAGCAAAATTTGGAAAAGTGATTATTTTTCAAAGACAAAGTCAAATTTTTGGGACATTGGATTTCAAAAGAAGGAATTGAACCTTGTCCAATTCTATAATTAAGGTGGTACAGCGAAAGACAAGGATGAATTTTAATAGCAAAGTAAATATAAATAATTAGCATCTGTATTGAACTTCAGCACTACCTCGAATTTAAATGTACATATAGTTTTTTGTAGAACAGAATTAATGCAAATCATAATGTTTCCAGTATCTGTAAAAGTGTGTTGTTTCATTCAATTTGACATAGGCAACAGATGATTTAGTTGAACAAATGAAATGCAAGCAATTAACAAAGCAAGCAAATATTTGAAGGGGTATTTGGAAAAACAACCAATCTCAAAAAAGGAAAAAAACTATATTTTGATGTCTTATAGTTTCTATATAATCAATCAAACCTAAAACACAGTTTTTCGTAAAAGCGCATTAGTCGAACGATATTCTGGGTAAAAGTTTGTTTGATATTTGGAAAAACAACCAAAGTCAAGGCAATTTCAGACAAACCGCCTAAATCAATGAGTCTACTCATAACAATGGTTGGTTTTCCAACAAAAATGGGAAAACTGCTTGTTTGACGTATTTCATATGTTTGCCAATTCTGTTCTAGTTTTCTTTCTCGGTGGGATTGAAAGTTGTTGTACTGTTATGTATTTTTTTTTTTTAAATGGATAAAATACCACGAGATGAATCTAGCAGTATACATCGGAAGGCCAAAAGAAAGAAAATAATTTCTAAACGCGAAAGAATAAAAAGATGCAAGGTTGGCAGAGAGCCCCACATTGATCACGTTGGTCGTCTAAGAAGTTGTGTTGTGACGCGCCCTGAATGCGGGTAGGTACTGTGTTTTAATATTATATTGATAACAATATTATGTTGATAACTTTTGGCTATCGCCTTCGCTACGTACGATGACCTATAAAGATCTTCATTGTTTTTAGCTGCAAAATATTGCAATGTTTCACAAAATTGACGACTGAACAAAAAAAAGAAATACTAAGAACCTTTTACAACTATTAAAGTAAAATTGACCAATACGCGCATCTTACAGGACTAGTATCGTACAGAAGTGTCCAACAAAGAAGACCTGGACATAACCGTGATGAAGAGGATGATTCGTTCAGCCATGATTTAGCATATTACTACAAAGTGCGAACTAATGATGAAGAGTTGCCAGTGTCCTCCATAGCATTTAGAAATCTGCATGGAATTACCAGAGGAAGGCTGCGTTCAATTCAGGCTAAAATATCTTCAGGTCAGTTACCCAAAGATGGCAGAGGTAAGCATACCACAAGACCTCATGCAGTCTCAGATCCAATACTGGAGTTAATAAAGTTACACATCAAGAGCTTCAAAGGAAGGCAGTCTCACTACTCTTTACGTAATAACCCAAACACAACATATTTGCCAGAAGAGTTTAGCGTAAGGAAAATGCATGAGTTGTTTTTAAACGAAGTACAGATCAGGATTTCTTATATTTCATATTACACAGTATTTACAAAACATTTTAATATTGAATTTGGCCTTCCAAGATCTGACACCTGCAGTATTTGTGACGAGCTGAATTCAAAAATAATGAGTGAAAATGATGCTACTAAAAAAGTGAACTAAATATTCAAAAAACGTTACATTTAAAGAAAGCTACAAAAATTCCATGAATTGAAAAATATAAGTAAAGAGAAGGCAAGGCAAGGAGAGTGCATGTTGCTATCATTTGATTTTATGCAGAATCTTCCCCTACCACACATTAAAACAGGCGACGTGTTTTACTCCCGACAGATGTGGTATTATGTGTTCGGAGTGCATAACTTGTCAAACGATGATGCAACAATTTACTGTTACACGGAAATGACAGGAAAAAAGGTTGCATCTGAGGTCACTTCACTGTTACTTAACTATTTAAATAATAATGACATAACATCAGACAATCTTATTTTACTCAGTGATGGGTGCAGTGGGCAAAACAAGAACCACGTAATGGTATATTTTCAATACTTTTTAGTACATGTACTAAAGGTATTTAAAACTGTAAAGCATGTATTTCCTGTAAGAGGTCACACATACCTGCCAAATGATGCAGATTTTGCATTAATTGGAAAGAAAAAAGGAGTGTATTCTCCGGAAGTACCAGCAGACTGGGATGAAATCATAAAAACAGCTAGAACACACCTTTCTCCATTCAAAGTGATTCCTGTCACACACGACCTACTTTTTAATATGAAAGATGCATTGACTCCTTACTTCCTTAATTATAATAATTATCATGACTAATGAAAAATACCAGTAAATAAAAGTAAAAGAAACATTTTCAGGACCTTCTACTTGTAATCAAGTTCGTAGAAAATTAACTTTGCCTTCTGAACTTGCACTGAACCCTTTTTATAGTGAACCAATAAAAATGACTGCTGGAAAAATTGAGAATTTATTAAGTCTCAGTAAATATTTAACTAAGCCTGAAAATCGCAATTACTACCATCAAATCTGTGGTGAAGGTGTCATTGATGATCACAACGAACTTGATGAAGAGGATAATAGCGATGGTTGTGAGTAATAATGAATAAATATTTGATATAATAATAAGCCATTGAATTTGTTTTATTTGATTTTAATATTCAATCATTTGGAAAAAATGCCTATGTCAACATTTTATTTACCTTTTTCGGAAAAAGTGCCTATGTCAAAGTTATTTTTAACATTTTTTATTACTTAAAAAGAAATTTTTTCGTAACTACACTCATAAAGTACATGTTGATATATGACTTTCCTAGCGAGTACCTGTACTTAATTCCATAAGAAGCTATCGTTCTTAAAAACGTTTTTTACTTCTTGTCCAAAATTTAATAATACTGACAGTGGCGGCTTTTCCGAAAAGCCCTTCATTTGTAATCGGTTTTATAATTAATCTGAAGAGTTGTCCATACGTAAATTAACTGCAACTCATTCGCTTAAAACTTTTCACCAACGGGTTTTATTATCATCTCGTGAATCTACAAAACACAATATTTAATGGAATATATTAAATTTCACCTAAAACATTACTTGAACATGAGGTGGTGTACTTAAAACGTATAAAATAGCATTTGATATATCTTCAGACCTCAATATAGGGTTGCCTGCATTCTTGAATCCTTCTACATCTGGAATAATTTCTGTTTCCACCAATCCTGGACTAATGCTCTAAAATGAGAAGTATAAAAAAGTATTCTAGTAACGGTTAGTTAAAGTTTAAGGTTTTGTTGGTTTTAAACAGCGTATTTTACCATTTAGGTAGTTTAAGCGAAGTTTATTTGATAAAATAGATAAAAATAGCATAATTGCTTAAGTTTCCGAAAGATATTGCCTACGAGGGTTGAAAAAAACTCACGGTCACTTTAACTTTTGTTCCAGCATTTGCAAACTCCTGCCGATAAGTTTCGGTCATGGCAGTGACTGCATATTTGGTAGCAGGATAAATATTCAATAAAAATCCTTCAACTATGGGGACATGATGTCCTGCAATGCTATTAATAAACACAATGTGTCCGTCGAAATTGCGCTTCTTCATGGAATTGAAAGCTTCACGTACGCAATTAACGACAGCCATAAGATTTGTATCCACAATGCTCCGAATAGAATCTGTGTTGTTAGGAGTAATTAAGTTTATATCGAAATGAGCTGTTCCTGCATTGTTGATTAGAACATCAGTCCCTCCCAATTTCTTTTCAATTAAATCGAAAGCAGACTTCACTTGATCTTCCTTGGAGACATCGCACTTGAAGGGATGATACCGTGACCGGAGATTTGTTGGGAGTTTCGACTGATTTTCTCGAAGACGTTCTTCACGTCTCGCAAGAGCAGCTACTATAAATCCTGCGTTAACTAAATCTTCTGCAATGGCTGCTCCTATTCCAGAACTAGCACCGGTAACTACAGCTACTTTATTTTGCCAGCGTTCCATTCCAAACTCAATAAAAACTAAAACTTATAATAGATTCTAAGTAGACGATACTGCTAGAACTGATCCTTTCAAATCGATTGATTTGAAAGCACCTTAAATAATCTGTCTGATATTTTTTAACAAGAGTGAGAATGAACATGCGAATTCAATAAAGTAATCAATTACTACTGCGCAATCCAATTTTTTGGCATTGCGGGGTATCACTATTAGATACTGCGAAAAAGTAATCATATCTATAAATAAATGATTTGCATTGTCATCAACGATGAGCTGATAGAGCACATCATAGGCCTGAGTAGCGAACACCTTTTTAAAATTCGAGCAGTTCTACAATCGGTAATGAAATTTTCATATCATCAATAAAAAATGTTGATCAAATGCTGTGAGTTTAAAACTTTTTATGGGTGTGAAACCAATAAAGATTTGAAGACTGAGTCAACTTTCAAGTACTTGCAAGTATTATCTAATATAGAGAGAGGTCAAGGAAGTAAATTAAGATAGCGTGACAATGCAATCAAACAAATAAGACTAGAAATTAGAAATAAAAAAAAACATTAAAAATATTGAAGCAGTCGGAAAAACAAGATGGGAAAAATATGCTTATGGTAAATGTAATATAGAAAACCTGACCTCATTTGTACATCTAGTCGCTAAATTTGATAAACAATGGCAATTACATTACAGAAATTAAGGAATGAACACAGCTTACTTATAAATGTTTCAGTTAGATTTCTTCCGAAGAAATTTCAGCTTTTTCCTTTATATGATGTCTTTTACTTGCACCATTTGATTTGCGTCGCTCCAATTAACTCTAAAGAAATTTATACATTTGTCCACCTCCTGGATAAATCAATACAAATAAGAAAGAGAAACCATAACATCCATAAATAAAAATCCAACGACCCGACATTTGGAAAAATTTAAAATCTCCTTTGTCGCAATACAGCCCCTCTCGGGCCTTCGCTTCCTGCAAATAGTGCTTCCAACTGTCTCGGTCCATTGACTACGTCCTCCATTTTCGAAACTCGAACAGCAATGAACTGTCTTCGCCGAGTCAGACCAGTGTTTCCACGGTTTCCCTACTGATCTCCAGCCTTCAGTTCTCCCAAAAAATACTTTCATTTGGCCGGTCAATTGCAGCTTCCGCAGTCTTACAATCGTTGAGACCTGCGATTTGTCAAAAATTTCATACAGCTCATGGTTGTTTAGGGATATGAAATGGTACTTCATTAACACTAATAAATTTTTTTGCGAACAAAAACTACAATTTATATTTCACAATTCACAAGTTAGGCTAGGATGAATGTAGAATGAAAGGCGCGTCTTGCTGCTCATTCAATGAACTACCACATGCTGCGACGCATGTATCGCTATTTTCTTTTCACTCGATACTCTCTGCAAAGCATCCAAGCGTCGCCAAGGAACGAATGACGATCAAAAGGAAAACGTGTCTATGATGCCTGAAACGACGTGTCCACACTCTGCATGTGCGTGTGTTAGCATCTCAACCAAGCCACGTGAAAATCTCCCTTGGTATAATTCTTTGCTTACGCCGAGACTGTGGAAGCAGATGCGCTGCAGCTACTCCGCCCCTAATGAGTTTCACGGGGTGCGAAGGGAATGAAAATTTAACGTGCTTTTTGACCTCCGGTATATTTGCCGGTGATGGAAGCTGAGCAGGTAACGAAGGAGCGACGGCTGTTGGCGAATTAGGCGGTGAGCTGCTAAGCTGTGGCGTAGGCTGTGAAGTCTCAGGCTCTGGTATGGAGCCTGGTGAATCAACTGGAGTGGACGTTTGTGAATCTGTGATTGCTGGATGCCTTAAATCTACCGCAGCGATATAAGTGGGCTTCAGCTGATCGGTCGATAGTATTTTTACTATGCCATTGACGTCTACGACGAAAGTGTGCTCGTCGATATGCTTTATCACTCGATAAGGGCTGGAGTATGGTTGCTACAGTGGCTTTTTGATCGAGTCTATTCGGCAGAAAACGTATTCGCAAATGGCTAAGTCCCTGAAAACGAAAGGGCGATAGTTAACATGTCTAGAAGCTCGGATTGGGCGAATGGCTTTGAACAGGCGACGGAAGTCGGTAACAAAATCTGCCGAGTACAAACAGGAACAGGACGAGCATCAATGAATTCTCCTGGGATGCGAAGTGATGTCCCAAAGGCTAGTTCTGTTGACAAGGCCTGAAGGTCCTCCTTGAAAGTCGTTCGCAAAACAAGGAGTACGGTAGGAAGTACTTTCGGCCACAAGATTTCTGGAGCACAGTCGAAGACTGCAAACAATGTACATCGGAGAGAAGCTTTGAGCGCGCGTTGCATGCACTCTACCATGCCGTTTGGTTTGGGATGGTTAGAGCTCCTAGGAGGCGAGATAGTTCAGGGTGAAGCTCAGCTCGAACTGCATGCTCTGAATGGTAGTAATTTAGAGCGGCGTTCCAAAGCAGGATACCCAATTGTCAACGAGAGCACGGGTGACGGTTGCAGCTGTCATGCTACGTACTGGTATTGCCTACGGCCAACGGGTGTAGCGGTCTATAATAGTTAGACAGTGTTCAAAATTTTCAGCGAGTGGCATTTTGATCAGGCCCAAATCGATGTGGTCGAGTCTTTGTTCCAGTACTGTGAAGCTAATTAGCTCCACTCTGTTGTGGCGATGAACTTTTGACTTTTGGCAGGGGATGCACTGCTAGGCGCACCAAAATATGTCTCTACGAAGGCTTGGCCAAAAATATTTGAGGGCGATGCGCTTAGCAGTAGCACGCCCACTCGGATGCGAGCGACAAATTGTTAGCTGCGTAGAAAGCTTGTTTGCGCAATGAGACTGGCAAGTAGGACTTGATAGTGCTGTCGTGTTTGGTGCAAATCAATGAATATCCGTTGAGCTTGAGGCGTCGAAGCTTGAAACGAGGGGTAGCTAATAGGTGAAGTAGCGTTTCATCTTTCTTTTGCCCAGCGCTAATGGTTCTGAGGTTGCAAGTGGCAGAAATGATGACAGAATCCACGTGGAAGAGTGCGTCGGCTACAGCGTTTTCTTCCCCAGGTGTGTATTCCAGTTGGGTATTAAACTGTGATATAAAATCTAATTGCCAAATCTGCTGAGGCGATGCTTTTTTCTGATCGTTGCTTGAGTATATGAGTGAGCGGCCGATGATCTGTATAGGTGATGAACTGCCTGCCTTCGAGAATGCGCTAGAAATGCCTGATTGTAGCGTAGGTCGAATATTTCTGTTCCGTATCTGAGAGCTTTCTTGAGAAGAATCCTAGTGGGACGTAGGTACCATCAGTTAGCGTTGATTCAAAACTGCGCCTATGGTGGTGTTGGATGCATCCGTGCCGCTGAGTGGATAAGAGAAAAGCTGAGGTTATCACAGAAGCTATATATATGAAAGAATCATTTGCCTGCTCAGACCAGGCAAGCTTAGCTTTCTTTTTCGTAGTCATTTAAGTAAGTCGGTGGGAGGGGCTTACAACATAGCAGTTTGTCGAATGCAGCGCCGGTAAAAGTTCAGCGTTCCCAAGAAACGTCTGAGCTGCGTAGTATCCTCGGGTCTTTGGAAGTCGATGATGGTCTGGGTCTTTGGCAGAGGTGGGCGAAACCCTTCTTTTGACACGTGATAGCTGGAAAATGTTACCTATGGCTGGGAAATCTGACATTTAGTCCAGTTAATTTAGAGGCGTGCTTTGTTTAAAGTCGAGAGAAATTCAGCTAGGTGCGCCTGATGCTCTTCGTGGCTGTCTAAGCTGACGAGAAGATCATCCTGATATTTACGCCCAAATGGTAGTTTTCTGAGGACATGATTAATTGTACGCTACATGGTTTGAGTCGCACTCTTCCGACCGAGTGGCATGCCAAAAAACTCGAACAATCCAAAAAGCGTCGTGACTGCTGTCTTTTTAATGTCTTCCGGTGCCATCGGGATCTGGTAAAAGGCTTTGTGAAAGTCGTCGTTGACCGTTAACACTTTGCCTTGAGCATCCTGCAGCTAGTCCTCTATTACTGGTAGTGAGCAACGGCAGCTCGCCAACCTCCATAGTCCTTCGGCACCATGTAAGGGGCGGATGATTTTTCACTCTAGCAATTCGCTGAGTGCGCTTTTAGCTGCACTAAGTCTTTCACCTGACAGTCGACGTGGTTGGACAAATACTGGCGGGCTACTAGAAACGAGGTAGTGCTGAACGGGTAGATCAGGAATGTGTGTCATCTCTCCAGAGCGAGCAGAGCTTTTGGCGAAATTGTCGATAAGCTTTGCGTAGACCTCTTTTAGAGATCCGTGGGGCATGATTTTGGGTGCAGCAATAATAAAAGAGTGCGCTTCCGGAACTGGACCAATTGAGCAAGGTGCTTAAATGCTGATACGACCATCTAGTACGCGGTGATTTCGAAGATCTTTGAGAAGTCCGCGGCGTTTAAAAGCGTCTGCCCCACTGAAAAAGATGGCGTATACCAAGGTTTAAGCTGAGCTATCTCACTCCGAAGGTTACAATAGGCGTTCCGTTGGCTGTGGTAAGAGTCGAACTCTGTTTTTGAAGCGGTTTTTTGATAATGCTTTTGGGAATGATAGAGTTCAGATCCTGAGTCGATGAGAAATCGGATCGAGGAATTTCGATCCAAGACGTAAAAGCGGCTTTCTGAAGAGTTGCTGGGGGACGGCCACCAAAAGTATCGCCGGCTTCTTCAGTTCCCCGGAGACGGCTGTGCCTGAGTGGAGAAGGAATAAGGCTATCTGCAATATTGCGCGCGTCTGCCTTGCCTCGTGTGGTATCAACAGTGCCTCGCTCTTTCGTTGGAGCCTGGTGTAGCGGGGCGGGCTTGAAGCTTACGGTTGCTGTGTGATACTGAATGGCTTCCCTAATCTGGATCTCTCGTATTTAATTGGGGCTCACAAGTGATGTTCGTGAGCTGGGCGATGGCCAGGCGTAGGCTGCGGAGATCCATGGCTGGACGAAGGCGTTGAAATTCGAAATTGATAAGTCACCATGACAGATGGTCCTATGTCATGAGCCTCATCATCTAAAGCAGCGCGCTCTTCGAGTGTCTTGCCTTTTATAAGAAGAAGCAGCGTCTGCTGTCGTTAAGGATCTAACCACTTGACTCATAAGACGTCATCCCCAAGACGTGTGCTGGCAAGTGTTCGCATGTGGCGCAGTGGTTGCGACGGCCTTTTATCCCCGAGCTCTACCCCAGTCAAGAGCTTATGGAACTGCATACCTGGTGAATCAGTGAGACGCAAAACTATGGCTTTCTTCAGCGTGTTATAACTGTCTACCACCGGCAACGTACGAAGAATGTCAGAAATGTCCACAACTGTTTCAAAGTCCAGTGCTCCGACAACGAGGTGATTCTTTGTTGAGTCTAAAGCTGTTCTGTGTACGTGAAACTGTGACTCAATCTGAAAAAACCATAGTTCGGGATTCGACCGCCAAAATGACGGCGATTCACAGCTACTCACGACGTTAACCTGTTGCTGCCCAGCGGGCTCTAGAGCCAAATGATATCGTTCCTCGGCTACGATCTACTCGGCGTGGTTTTCCACACTCATTTTGGAAGTACTGAGTACAATTCACACTGCCGAATGAGTTCACAGTATTTTCCATTTCTATTGTTCTTTTGTTTTAAATACGGGGTCACCACTTTACGGATATGAGATGGTACTTCATTAACACTACTAAATTTATTCGCGAACAGAAACTACAATATACATTTCACAAGATACAAGTTAGGCTAGCATGAATGTAGAATGAAAGGCGCGTTTTGCCACTCTCTTTTCACTCGATGTTCGCTGCAAAGAATCCATGCGTCGCCAAGGAACGAATGACGATTAAAAGGAAAACGCGTCTATGATGCCTGAAACGACGTGTCCATACTCTGCATGTGCGTGCACTTGCGTCTCAACCAAGGCACGTGAAAACCTCCCTTGGTATTATTCTTTGTTTACGCCGAGACTGTGGAAGCGGATGTGGTACAGTTGTATCTAATCCACCTTTCATCCCCATCTGGCTTCGCTCTTTATCTCTCTAAATTTATGTAAGCAAATTAAAATGGTGGGTTTTTCTAATTAATTTTATTGAAACAAATAAAAAATACGATATAACAAATGGTATCCCGTTTTGCTGAACGACACGGGATGACTGGCCCCGTGACAATTAGTGATCCTTATGTATAAGATGCTAAGAGTATGATAAAATATTTACAAAGGATTAAGGATGCGAAAAGTGTCATAAAACAATTACAAAGGCTTAGTCATTATTCAAAAAAAGAAGGCTAAGATGAAAAGGATGCCATAATATTAGGGTGTAAAGGAATAATATAACGTGCAAAAATTCTTTGGTTGAACATTGAAAAAAGCTATACAAAGAACTGTTATGGAATGAATTGTAAAACTAGTAAATAAATAGTAATGAAGACTAATGATGGTATTTTCCAAAGACTAAAAATGTGTTCAGCAGTAAGATTTTATGGCTAACTATAACTATAGGCGTTCCATTTTATCTATTAGTATGGTGACGCTACGCTCTAATTAGTCGTCTCAAGACCCAAGTCTCGAAGGCGTTAAATATGTTCGCAGTTGTTTGGGTTAGGGTCTATGTTTTACACTCATAGCATAACACAAGTTTTAACACAGGTTTTAACACAGACTTGTATATTTGTAGCTTTGTTTTCCTGTGCATGCAGCTGGTCTTCAAGATCACTAAAACATCATCTTTCATTATCAGTTCTCGTTACTTTGCTCACGTTTTTGAAACTGTATTCGGCAAGTGTGATATTTTGTGTACTCAAGGTATTTTCCCTCGACTGCATTATGAGCTTTATTTGTTTTTAATCGATTTGTAGCCCTACTGGTTTGGCTTTGGACTGATTTGGCTAGGATGCTAAAATAACGCATTTTTTGTTACAGTACATTGTGATCAATACTATCGTTTGCTTGCTTAATGTCAACAAAACTTTGGTGTTCGTCTATGTGGAATTCCTAGCATTTTTTGACTACATACTTGACAGTGAACAAGTGGTCTATTGTCAATTTACATGGTCTAAGACCTCCTTAATACTACCCAATAATCTTCTTCTTCTTAGCACATCAGCCCCTTTCGGGCCTTCGCTTCCTACAAACAGCGCCTCCAACTGTCTCGGTCCGTTGACCGCGTCTTCCAATTCTGAAATCCGAGCAGCGATGAACTGTCTTCGTCGACCGAGTCAGACCAGCATTTCCTCGGTTTCCCCACTGGCCGCCGGCCTTCAAATCTCCCAACGAATACCTTCTTGGGTATCCGTTGTTCGTCCATACGATTCATGTGTCCAGCCCATTGCAACTTCCGCAGTCCTACAATCCTTGAGACCTCCATTTCGTACAAAATTTTATAGAGTTCATGGTTGTATCGAATTCGCCATTGGTCTCCGTCTAGCTTCGCTCCGATTATTTGCCTCAGGACCCGTCACTCAAAGGCGTTCAATATATTTTCGGATGCTTGGGTTACGGTCCATGTTTCACACACATAGCATAACACAGGTCTTATCACAGATTTGTATACTTGGAGCTTTGTTTTCCTGTGTATGCAGCTGGTCTTCAAGATCGTCAAAACTGAATAAAATAATTTATTTGCGAGCTGTGTTCTTTGACGTATTTTGTCTCTTTCACTTCCCATCTTCGTTATTCTGGCACCTAAATACACAAATTCGCTAACATTCTCGATACTGCATTCGCCAAGTGTGATGTTCTGTGTATTTGAGGTATTTTCCCTGGACTGTGTCGTGAGCTTTGTTTTATTTTCATTGATTTGTAGCCCTACTAGTGTCAAGAAGAGTTCTTTGGTGGTTGTTAATGACCGTGACAAAATGTGGATGTCATCCGCATAGACTACTACTTGGCTTAACTTGTATAGTAGCGTACCTCGTGTAACGAGAGGTAGCTTCCTTATGATATCCTCTAGAGCCAAATTGAATAGCAATGGGGCCAGCCCATATCCCTGCTTTAGTCCGATATTTGCGTCAAAGGCATCGATGAGTTTGTTATTGATGCGGGCTTTAGAAGCCGTTGACGTCAACGTCATTTTGGTAAGATGGACTATTTGGCAGGGATGCCAAAGTAAAGCATTACTTGGAACAGTACATTACGATCAATACTGTCGTATGCTTGCTCAAAGTCAATGAAAATTTGGCGAACGTCTATGTTGATCTCCCAACATTTTTCAAGTACTTGCTTGACTGTGAACAATTGATACCTATCATTCTTGAAACTTTCATGCAAATTCTAGCAAAGCTGTAGTATCTAAGCCGGTAAAAAGCGCATATTGTTCTATAGCCTTATGTTTCCAGAGTAATACAGTGCATATTTTTCCATAGTAATTCAGGAAAATTTAAGGGTACCCTTTAGATTTTATTCAAATAAAATGTAAAATTGATAAATCATACTCTAAGTAATAAAATTGAGTGAATTTTGACCTCTCACGTATTTGTTGTTGCTGTACTCATAAATGTCTAGGTCCATGATTTTTTTTCAGATTTTCCGGATGAAAGGTGTCCATTTGGGGAGTACGTGAAAAGTTCGTACATTTCATCTTCCCCTGGCTCCTACGGTACTGATAAGGCAATTTCGTTACTTGTTTTTAAAAGCTCTCACTGAGACCTTTACAACGATACCCAATTCGACTACCAATTGTGTACAGTTTTTTGAAGTGTCACCTCCCTACATGGGGAGACCCCCTTAAAACCATTTGAAAAAAATTTTCACCCTTGAACTTTCAAGAAGTCACCACTTCTAACCTTTACACAGAGTTTCATGGCTATCGCTTTTATAGTTTCGGAGAAAAAGTGCTGTGGCATACAGATGGACGGACAGACGGATGGACGCAGGTCGTGATTTCAATATGGGTTTGGCTTTTAGTACAAAACGCCAAAAATGGATACAATCACAGACCCTCAGGAATACTTCGATTTATTTTCTGTTTGGGACCGTTCGACGGGTTAGTGAAGAGATACAGATATACGACTGGAAATGAGCTGTTTCATCTGTCCTGAAAACTCCGTTTCAAATTTACGCCTTCCAAGCGAATCAATTTTTGAAAAAATGCTCAAAGTCTTAAGTTGGTAAGAGGAGAATTCAATTATAGGTCTAACTTAGGAGTTGCAAAAGAGATATTAAAAATAAGAAAGCAATTAAGCCAAATCAAGCCACAGTCTTTAGCAAACGTGGTTAGTATTAAACCAGAGAAGCTGAAAGATGTTGATAATCTGCCGAGGAAGCATTTCGGTAACGAGTGGAGAGCCATTGATTCATTGAAATATTACACACGAGTTCTCGATATATCTGCCACAGACGAGGGAAACGATGAACAACAGGATGATAATGTCGTTATTATTGAAGAAGTTGATAGCCTTAGGATTAAGTCTTTTTGTAACTTTTTTGTAGTCAGATGTCTTATATCAATATGTTGATATTTTTGAAAATTCATCAAAACAAAAAAAATTGTTATGTTTTAAGTCAGTGGATGATATTATTTTGTAAGATGTTACCGAATTTCTTAAGAAAGTGGTTGTGAACCTAAATGAATATTACTTATTAAAAAAAAACTTCGCCTTTGTTTTGTTCACCTAATATTATTATCTTTATTGGAAGAGCAACTTATGCTGTGTAAATAACTCGTTCGTTCCAGTATGGTATGCAGCAAAAGCCTTTCCTTTGAACATTTTGTTGCAAAACTTTCCCTTTTCATACTTTGGTAATGTTTGTTACCTTTAAATCAGTATTTTTTTTCATTCCAAGCTCACTTCCATACGTGCTATGTTTCTTGATTTTCTTGAAAAACGCGTTCCTGTGAAACGCACGAGTTTTGCACCCCACCTCCTCATATGTCCAAGGATTTTTATCTATCGTTTAAAACTCCTAGCAATGACTTTTCACCCTGGAACCTTTAGTGAAACTTTGTGACTTGATGCATCTCTTTAGAGTTGTTTTCGGTATGTCGCTGCAGTATTCACTCCCATTTCCATAGTTTCAATAGCTTTGACTGCATTTTTAGGGTATTGTAAAATCATTTTACAATAACCCACTAAAATCGCGTCCTGTGTGTCCGTCTGTCCGTCCGTCCCTCCATCCGTCCGTCCGTCCGTGTGTCACACCACTTTTTCTCGGAAACTACATAAGCTAGGAACATACGATTTTTTAAGTAGGTGCGAAGTGACGCCCTCTTGAAAGTTTCAACACGAAATAAAATTTATGAGGTCTTTAAGAGGGGTCTCCCCATATAGGGGAGTTGCCCCTGAAAAAAAAGTTTTCATTGCATGTAAGCAATATGGGTATCAAATAAAAGGTCTTAATCAGAACTTTTCAAAACAGGTCTTAAAATGACAAATTTTGCTTTGAGGGGTGCAGGGGAAGGGGAAATGTACGAAAATTTTGTGTCCCCCCTCTCGCGATTGGACACCTTTGATCCGAAAAATCTGAAAAAAATCACAAATATAGGCCTTTATGAGTACAACAACAACAAATACGTGAGAAGTCAAAATTCACTGAACTTTGTTAGTAATAGTATGATTTATTGATTTTATGTTTTCTTGAATAAAATCTTAACGATGCCCTTAAATTTAATGAAATTCAGTACACTGATGACCATTTATGAGATTAATCTGTCCTGAAAGTTTCATAAAGATTGAATTGTATTTAATGAAGTTATAGCGATTTGAATTTTCCTGCATTACTATGGAACAATATGCGCTTTATTACCATGGAAACATATGGCTATGGAACAATATGTGCTTTTTACCGACTCAGATACTACAGCTTTGTTAGGATTTGCATGAACATTTCAGGAATGATAGGTGTCATGAATGTCTTTGAGAATTGGCTCAGCTAGCGGTATTAGTAATGGTAAAGCAAAATAGTGGCTGTTTCAAATGCGAAGATTGAATAATTTTGATGTATTTTACCCCAACTTGAATGCCTGAAGATGAGTACCTACAATTGATACTCATAGGTGAAACAAGTCGAGGAGGCAGGAGAGAGCTCCTAGTAAATGGGCCTTGTAACCATTCTAGGATTCGAAAATTAGGCCATGAATCGATGATTACAGTACAGGGGAGTGGCCGCTGGACAAAAATTTCATCAAAGGTAGCCGATATGAATATGAAATGAAAGTTCATTATGAGAGCTTTTCAAAATAGTACTCAAACTGACAATTTTTCCTTAACAAGGGCAACAAAAACCTTAGAAGTCAAAATTTGATCAACTTTGTGAATAATAGTTCATTTGATAAATTTTGCTTTTTTGTCTATAAAATCAAGATGGGACCCTTGAAGTTCCCATAGTCTACGATTTAAGTGTTTTGAACAATAAACAGCTAAGTTACAGCCGATTGAATATCTAACAATTACAACAACATTAACACGTGATACTAAGGAGATACACGTTTGCAACGGACCTAGACACTACAAATGTGTAGGAATTTTGATAAAAATTTTAGGAATAGTTTGTAATATCCATGTGTTATCACGACTAATCAAGCAATGGGGTCAAAACACTTGAAACAAAATTGTGGCAAGTTTAAAATCATAAAAACCAAAATAATTTTTCGAACTCAATTTATGGAAGCTGTATATTAGTCATGTTTTGATCTGCAGGGTATATTGTTTGATTTACGAGTTGTTTTACAATACCCTTCTGGCAAGAGCATCCTCCTGCTACATCAACTTGTTTAAACTGTGTTCAGACCATTCTCCTCTCCCAGACGTGCCTTTTCTGGTGTAATAAAAAACTTTTAGAAAAAAAAGAAAACCGACTTTGAAATGCCCTAAAAAGGATGAAATAAATTTTATGGAAGCGGTGCCATATCATGTTTTCCCCCATTCTTTTGTGATGGGGCAAGTTTTGGAAGTATCTCTGTTGAAATGGGCAAATTGATTTGGTACCGCTTCCATAAAATTTATTTCATCCTTTTTAGGGCATTCCAAAGTCGGTTTTTTTTTTCTAAAAGTATTTTATTTCACCCTTTTTAGTGGCAAATTTTTTCATTGCAAACATTTCAAAACTGAGTTTCTTGAATACATTGTTTCATGTATTCGTTTGTTAAAATATAATTTTTTACTGCAATGCGAAAACCACCACGGCTAAAATTTGCAGCGTTCATAGGAATCGAATTTAATTCTGGCACATTTACTACATGATCTCATCAACCTCTACCTTGATTTGAGATTTCATAAAAATCCAATAAGGATTGTAGCTTTGAGAAATTTTCGAATTTCGAACTTGGCCTAGCCGCCATTTTTATATTCTGGACTGACCCTTAATTGCTTTTTTACCGTTCAACTTTTTTCGACGTTTCAGCGGCCGCCATTTTGTTTCGAATCGTTCCACTTTGGATTCACTATTGTGAGCTTTATCATACAATTGAATAAATTCTTGTACCAGTTTTGTTACAAACCGAGGCCATACTATGGTCAGAACAGAAATATTTCTGAAAATTTGGCGAAAATCTAAGCAAAGTTGCGAGCTCCAGGCGCAAATTTTTTATATCCTATCTACATACAACCTACCATACACACACACACACACACGCACATACACACACACACACACACACATATATATATATATATATATATATATATATATATATATATATATACATATATATATATATATACATATATATATATATATATATATATATATATATATATATATATATATATATATATATATATATATATAAATATATATATATATATATATATATGTATATATATAAATATATATATATATATATATATATATATATATATATGTATATATATGTATATATATAAATATATATATATATATATATATATATATATATATATATATATATATATATATATAGATATATATATATAGCTATGTATACTTATATATATATATATATATATATATATATATATATATATATATATGTATATATATACTCGTATATATATATATATATATATATATATATATATATATATATATATATATGTATATACTCGTATATATATATATATATATATATATATATATATATATACTCGTATATATACATATATATATATATATATATATATATATATATATATATATATATATATATATATATATATGTGTGTATGTATGTGTGTATAGACATATGTATTTAAATATTTAAACATAAAGTTCACTCCGCAATCAATTTCAAGAAATTTACTTAAAAAGATCCTTCTTAGCCGTATCACATTTTCACGTTTATTCGATACCCATCGCCTTCGTTTTTAGATAACTATAGCACCTAATTGTCATGAAAGTTTCAAGATAATTATATTCTACAGTTCAATGAAAACTCAGCTATGCATTTTCATCTTCATCTGTAAAGTTATGATCAGTTATAGAAGGAAAAGTATCTCATGTTATGTTGCGGTTCTTGCCAGTCTTTAGTATGGAAATTACGAATTTTAGATTTCTGGGCATACGAGTATGTTATAATGTATAATATTAACTGGAAAGTAACAAATCAACTCTATAATTTGCAATCACTCAGTCCCTATTATTTCTTCGGGGAATTTTATAAATCCTATGTGTAACGTTTACATCTAAGGATGTAAGAAGGATCCTTTACTAAGCTCATCGGTAAGCAAAGAATGAATTCGGAAGAGAAAAGCATCCTGAAAAGTTCCCTCTAACTTTTGTTGAATTGTATTTATGCCACATTCAGAAGTAATTTATTGGTTTTTTTCGGTAGAAATTATTGACTAAAATATACCGTTTATGCAGCAGATTAAGGATACTGATCATTTTTATCATCCGTCACTAGAGGATTCGGTATCTTTATCAAATTCTTGAGGAGGGCCAACTAATTGGCACTCTTCGTGCAAAAGATTATTTAGATTCAATTTCTCGAAATCAATGTATCATATTGAACTGTTAATATCTACAGAGTCCATGGAAGGATTTCAATTCTGTTCCGATACATTTTAGATCAATATGTTGTCCTTCAGTAGAAACATCTACATTCAAAATCCTTACACCCGTCGATCAGTTATGCTGAAGAATCCGGGTGAAAATCGGAAATTTTTTAGTTTTAACGGTAAAAGTCCTTTACCGTTACTTGAATTTCTTATCATTCAAACGGGACCAAACTGGGAAAAAGAGGCATCTATTGCTAAAAACAGGACTCTTCTATCTATCTCCGTTTAAAAGTTATGCGTGAACATACAAAAAAAAATATACGCGATGAATTGATAACATTCTTTCTTTTGGAAGTCGGTTAAAAAGTAGGCATTTTCTTATAATATAAAAACCAGCGTATCGGGACACAACTTTATATTCACAATAATTTTTTCATGAGTATCATTTAATTTATGTAAGAAGTAAAGTCCTAATAGGAAAAATGGTCCAACTATCCCAGGTTTTTCCAAGTGGGCCAACTTTCCAAAATATCAGTGATCCATGCATCCTAATTGTTAGGAATAGACGAAGCAGCTTCTCGTTCAGACAAACAACGACACTGGCATCCAATTTTAGGTTAAGATCATACTTAACTATACACTTGAGTTATAGCACTGACCTTACGTCGAAGTAATACAAACTAACTTAACCACATAATCACAAAATCCAGTGAAAAAACTTTTCAACTGACAAAAAGAAATAAATGAAGTTTTTTTTTTTTCCTAGAAGATATATGAAGCTCACGAGCAAAAGTAAGCGTGTTTGCGTCTGCTCAAGTAGAAAGCCACTAAACAATGAACATGGCGCTGATATGACAGACCAGCGAAATATTCGAACAGTCCATCTACATCGGTTGTCCATCTACCCCGAATTTCCCCTAAATGAATTTAAATTGAAATTTATATTTTATATCTCTTTGTATACTCGTATTCTTCCATTCAGCAAATTTCAGGAAAATAATATACGCAGCAATGTTAGTATTTTTGTTCTTTAATCTTGGGGTCTACCTTTCGACTGCTGAAATTTTGTATCATTTCATATATTTTGCGGCTATTTTACGAAAATTGTGTATATTTCAATGAGAAGTACATACAAGATGTGTTCAAAAAATATCGCGAATTTTGTTTTTTTTCAAAAATTATTTATTTATTCATGAATATCTATTTTGTCCCCTTCAAAGTAATCCCCATGAGATATTATACACTTGTGCCAACGGTTTTCCCAATCTTCGAAGGACTTCAAAAAATCATTTTTTTTTAATCTTGTTCAGCTCCTCCTTCGATGCCGTCTTTATCTCGTCAAGCGTAGCGTAACGTCGTCCTTTCATGGGCCTCTTCAGTTTGGGAAACAAGAAAAAGTCACAGGGGGCCAGATCTGGGGAATACGGTGGCTGCGGCATCATTAGTGTGTTGTTTTTGGCCAAAAAGTCGCGCACAAGCAACGATGTGTGAGCAGGGGCGTTATCGTGGTGCAAAAGCCAATTTTTGTTCTCCCACAAATCCGGGCGTTTCCAGCAGATTGCTTCGCGCAAATTGCGCATAACTTGCAGGTAATATTCCTTATTGACCGTTCTTCCCTGTGGCAAGAACTCATGATGCACCACGCCCCTGCAATCGAGGAAAACTGTCAGCAAAACTTTCACATTCGACCGAACTTGGCGCGCTTTTTTCGGTCTTGGTTCATGCGGCAGCTTCCATTGAGATGATTGAGCTTTGGTTTCAACGTCATAACCATAAACCCACGATTCGTCACCAGTTATGACCCTCTGGAGCAAATTTGGTTCGTCGCGGACAGAGTTTAACATCTCATTAGCAATGTTCATGCGTTGCTGTTTTTGGTCGCAACTGAGCAATTTTGGTACGAATTTCGCGGCGACCCGTCTCATGCCCAAATCGTTGATAAAAATCGAATGGCACGAGCCAATTGATATGTTTAGGTCCTCAGCAACTTCTCTAACGGTGATTCGACGATTGGCCAATACCATTTTCTCCACTTCATTAATTTTTTCGTCTGTTGTTGAAGTGCTCGGGCGTCTGGCACGCTCTTCGTCGTTCACATCTTCTCGGCCTTCTAAAAACATTTTGTACCACCGATAAACGTTGCTTCGGTCCAAGGTAGCTTCTCCGTATACCACAGTCAACATTCGGAATGCATCCGCGCACTTAATTTCGTTTTTCACACAAAATTTGATACACGTTCTTTGATCCATTTTTTTGAATAAGTAAAAATCGAAGACGATTGAAAACACGTGCAAGTAAAGCAGCTATCACCAATTAAGTGAACATTCAAAATGGCCGAGCTTGTCAGCATAAGTGACAGACATGCGTACCAACATAACGCCACAAAAAAATCGAAATTCGAATATACGTAACCCGCGAAAATTCAAAATTCGCGATACTTTTTGAACACACCTCGTATATGCATATTTTCTTATATTCAACCGCAACTACTAAGATGGTAAGAATGCATTAAAGTCCATTTTGAGCAAATAATAATTTGTTAAAAATTTCACATACCTTTAAGCTATTTCTATTACATCTTTGATAAATAGTATCTCCTCATGGTATGAGGACTTCGGTGTTGATATATCATCTGCTGATGCTCTGCACCACTTCGTACTTTCAATTGCCCGAAAGTCTTTGTTAAAGTGTTTCCGCAACATGTTAGTTTCTTTTCGTAATTTTTCTACGGTAAACCATGGATTTGTATGAAATAACGCATTCACAATTCTTTTCAAAGCTATTTGCTTTGGTTAAAATACGATTTTGATTCAAGTTGCCCTAGCTCTGGCAAATAGCGATAAAGCGTAATTAAAAAAAATACGAACTCACGTTTACTCTGAGATTCATTTGCATCGGCCATCACATATATCAGTATTTACGCTTTACGATAATGCATAAAAATGTAGCCAATATTGATCAATATGAACTTCAATATATTTGAATTAAACGATCGATATAACCTTTCAATACAAATTGAATAATAATATTGACCGTTTAGAATTGTGCACAGGCAGAATAAGCTCCATCTTAATAAATCACTAGTCAAACTTGTGCTGTTATATGGAAGTGCAACATGGACCTCGACGAGCAAATCCAAAAAGGTAGTAGTTATAATTGAACACAAAGTGCTCTGGAAAATCTATGGCCCAGTGAAACAAGGAACTATTTAATGAACTACTTGTATCTGCTTACGTAAGTTACGCAAATCGCTATTGGCGGGCCGTGCGGAAAGAACGGAAGAATATCGGCAACTCCAAAGAATACAGACGGGTAGAAAACAATGTAGAAGTGTAGCAGGAAGCCCGAGAACGCAATAGGAAGACAAGGTAGAAGCTGACAGATGATCCTGGCTAGGAAGACTCTGTTGTGAATTTGGGTAGATAAAAATGTCCGTAAAAGACTGCAGCGATGATCTGCTGCTTTGGCGAAAGAGGATGGAAGGTTTCACCAGAATAGGCCTTGTCTGAGGACGCGTGAATGCACTGGCAGGCTAGTATTTTGGGAGTTCAATTCCGATACTTTTTTCCAATCCCGAGATTTCGGGATTGTCTCTCGATCCCGGAAAATTTAAAAAGGGAATAAAAGTAGGAGTGCTGTTCAAAAATCAAATTTTTTTTATTATCTTATGTTTACATAATAATCATAAATGCAGGGGAATTCAAAACAAAACACATCAACATAAATCTCTTACAATTAACGAACAACTTACTTACATAAAGCCTTGAAGCTCGCAATTAAAAAATTACTCAATTAATCTTAGATGTCCTCAATAAATTCATTATTTTTCTACTTAGATCAACTGTTATAATATAATAAAGTTATCAGATATAATACTTTGTCACTTAATTTCACAAAATTCGGCTTCAACTTCAGTGAATCAATTACTTTTTCTCATAGACACATTAATGTTTGACATTCTCAAACCAGCTTTTCAAATTTCCGTCTGTAATAAACAAAATATGTTCCAGATATCATGATTAATATTATTAAATTAACCAGGTAAATTTAAGGTATTAACCTTTTACATCTTATATGCATTGCGGAAATGAAATCTTAAAAAGACTAACGCATCCAATGTTTCGCCCCCAAGCCTAGTTCTCAATTTGTTGCACATATAAGAAGACGCTGAGAAATCGCGTTCCGCATCGATGGAAGTCGGAGGTATTGTCAACAAATATTTATAAATTTGTTCCACATTGTGACATCGAGTTTTAGTTGCTTCGCAAAGAGCCATTGCTTGCTTTTTCAATTTTGAAAAGTCTTTTTCTTGATATCCTCAGGTGTTAATATTTTCATACTTTTGTTGATTTCCAGCTGAAGCTTATCTTTTAATGTTAAAGTCGCCGTACTGCAAGATGTCGATTCCATTGGTATATTAGGATGATTTTCTTCACTATTTACACAGCAAATGATATCCAACCTTTCGAATAATGAAATTATCTGTTTTTTAATTTGGACTTTGCTTGGTCATCAAAATAAATCTTTTACATCATCATCTAAGCAACTAATCTCATTGTGAGGATTTTGTGAATAATTTAACTTGCCACTTATTCATTACGCCGGCGATGTTGTAAGCGTTTTAACAATTGTGATTTTAATCTAGTCGTCATAATTGACTCATTGTTACTCAATTGTTTGAAAAGAAACTTTAAAGTTACAGCAGCCGTGCACAAATTTGCGTCAGACAAAATGCTTCTACGGATCGCTTAACAGGCGCCAAGACATTGATTATTTTATTTATGATATCTAAATCAGATTCATCAAAAATCTCTAGATTATTCAGGTCTATAAGAGCTTTTTGAAAGGTTTTATTGGTAAAAACAAAGCGTTCAAGTATTGTGAAGAGGCTATTCTATCTTGTTTACAGTCAAGCAACAAGGTTAACTTTTTTCTACAGTATGTTCCTACTGTACATATTTTTGAAGAATCGTATCATTCTTCATAGGTGATCTTTTGAACAGAACAGCTGATCGAGGAACTTTTTTAACCACGTTTTTAATATTGCAATTGTTCGTCAAATCTCGAAACTGGCTTGATTCGATAATTGAACCTGATCTAAGATCTTCGTCATCATCATCTGAATCCACGTTCAAAGATTGGCCAATAAATCGTCAATATTTTAATACAGCAAATCGCAAACGGCGAAACGAATCCCATTTACAAGGCATACTTGTTGCTCTGCTTTCACAACCTTTCCAATCTTAAGCATAACCTTTGCACCATCAGTTATTATTGCAACAATACCAGAATCAAGAGAAATGTGTAGCTCAGAAAGGTGCTCCTTTCATATTCACACAGACCCCTCAGCTGTTAATGATGCATTTATGTGAACCAGTCTTAAATTCCAGGTTGTATTACATGGATGAATGTTTATATTCATGTATTTATTGTTTGAGCTCGAAGTCCATTCGTCAAAGCTTAAACTGAATTTTTTTCTTACATTTTTTAATGTAAATAATTCAGCTTTTATTTACGCTGTAATTTACCACGCAATTACGGATAGTTGCGGCAGATCTTGGTAAATCTGGATACCCTTTTTATAGGATCAAAGTCCTTAAATCATTTGACGTCACAAATGCCCTCATAGGAAAGCCGTCTAAAGTAGTCATCCGAGCTAAAACATCGTCGAGCGTATCAGCTTTACAAAAATAGTCCACGATCGAATTGATTTTTCGTTTCAAGGGTGGTTCGTCGACGTTATGAGATGTAGACGATATTGTCGTGCTTAATGTCAATGAATGTTTCGCTTGGAGATGGGTAAGCAATCTATTGGTAAGTCTTCCAAGTGTTTTTAAAACTACTGGGCAACGCTTACATTGCGCTGTATTTTCCTCTTTGGCAATCAAAAAATGCCTCCATATAGAGGAAGCATCGCCATCTTTTCAATGCTCAATATAGATACTGTTACGGATAAAATAGAAGGGCATCAACATTATATCATCCCGAACACTATCATAGCATTCTCGTGACTCGGTAAATTAAGTAAGCTGAGCCGCACTTGACTAGGGTTTTGTTTGACACTCCTAATTGTACTCACAACAGTAGGTTAAGTACGAATACATGTAATTTTGCGTGCTAATGAACGTGAAGGTCCAACGCCGTTAAAGACCGGAAGAACAAAGAAGATCCGTATCGTTTTGAAAAAAAAAATGTTCTAAATAAATGAGCTTTAACGAGCAGTTAGAATTGAAGCTACAGCAACAGACAGAGCACATTTCCTTTGATGATTCAGGCCTAATGTCATGTTACGATAGAATCAACGCAGCATATGCAGTTTTAGCCCACACGCAAAATTTCCTCCTGAATTCAAAGAGTACTGCTTTTCAGAGCCAAACCAAAGGAAGAAGCAACAACTGGAAAGAATACTCTCAGTTTAGTTGGAATTAGTGCACAAGTCAATTGAAATTGCAGTGTGTCGACGAGTTTTGATGTTTGGGTGATAGATCCAAGTTTTCACTCTTTTTTTCTTGCAATTATCCAAACTAAACAACCAAAAATGTCATCAGGCAAAGGGCAGGCTACCGATGATTTGAATCTGCAAAAGAAGGATCTATCACAATTGGATATCACCAAGTTGACGCCACTTTCGCCGACGTAATTTCCCACCAGACAACCATCAATATTGGCACTACCGGGCAGGTAGCGCATGGCAAATCAACTGTGGTCAAAGCCACTTCGCGCATTCAGACTGTTCGTTTCAAGAACGAACTCGAAAGGAATAACACTATCAAATTAGAACGTTTAACTGATAGTGAATTGACCGAATTGACAAATTCGCCGAGTAAACTTCGGAAGGTCATACAAAAACAGAACGAAATACGTCGCTACAACAAGAAAATCACAGCCCGAAACATAATCAACAATTACTTGAGCAATTGGTCACACGATGAGAAGGTGAAACAAGCAAAAATCTGCCGATTTCTCGACATTGCACCGAACGATGAGGATTTCGTGGGTCTATGCACCGCAACGCACCAAGCACCAAAATATGTCATAGACGAGAATACAATCACCAGAGATCTCAACTATTCAGACACGGTGAGCATTGTTTCCGTGTCGGGATCGAACAAACAGTCGTCGGAGTTCAGCGTTCCATTGAATTTGGTGTTCGATTTAAACGATTATGGAATAGACACAGCTGGGGATTACTCGGGCTCTCCAGCTGCAAAAAAGCGCAAGGAAGAATACACAGAGGAAGCCATTCGCTCCGTCGAGGAAATCAATACGGAGCCGCGTTTCCACATCAAATGGAAATATTACCCAGAAACACAAAACACATGGGAGCCACAGAGCAACGTTTGAGATTGTACAGCACTACAATTTGGAGAATTTTAGAGGAAATTATAAACACGATTGAAGTGGGAAATGAAACGGTGGATGTGACAAAAACTAACGAGTATGATTAGCGCGTGCAAAAGAAAAACATTTCACAGCACCTTAAACATATGTGTACACACCTGAGAAGTATATTTCAGCTCGAAATACAAATAATTCACCGTGAAAATTGTGGAAAATCGAGTAAACACCGTGACACTCAAAGTGCACTACTTTAGGGCAGATCTTGGAAAGAATGAAGCATATTACAACACCGACACGATTTTCCCGAAATAATAGTTCCGCTTAAAAACTAATGTAAGCAAGCATCACTGACGGTGCAAACTGTCAGTGAATCAGGTTCAGCCAAACTTGGAGTGATCACCACCAGAGTGGAGCGGAAATCACGTTACGGCAGAGAGAAACTACTTCGCGAGAATAGAAAGAACCATGCCGAAGACGTGGATGACCGAGGACAATGGTATTCGGTCGAAGAGTGGGACATTGGCCGTTAGAAGGAGATAATAAAAGCGCGTGAAGAATGACGCGCCTCCTCTTTCTTTCTTCTTGGGTGTGGCAGAGCAGAAGTACTGGTGAAGCAGCGAGCATAAAGAAGTGAACAAGCGGTAGATTTCAAGTAGAATCGTCAAGTGCGTTGAGGAAATAAGCAGGCGAACAAGCGGACAATTTCAGACGTTTAATCAAATGCGTTGAGGCGATAATCAGGTGAACAAGCGGACGATTTCAGACGTTTAATCAAGTGCGTTGAAGAAAACAAAAGTACTCCATCGGATGCGGACAGAGAAGGGGCCCCATTTAGGTAGGAGTAGTAATAAGTTTTTTTAGAACAAAAGTAGATCGAGAGTTTGTTTGAATTTGGATTTGGTTTGAATTCGGATAATGAAACTGAAATTGATTTATTGAATTTATGCCTTCAGAAATGAGGAAAAAAAAATATTTTTTTTTTAGATTGTAAGGGATGCGCCTTGAGTGGTTAGACGTGGTTTATTAAAAAAAAAGTGAAATCGGAAGTGAATAAAAGTGTTCGAGGGTGGTGTGGTAATATCGAAAGCTGGTCGGACGGTTATGATTAGTATTCGAGGGGAGTGTGGGAGGGTCTGATAGCGAAGTAAATAGTGTCGGATGGTGAAGTGAGTGTGGCAGCTAGTTTGTGCTCTGTAGCTAGGGATCAGGTGAAGGGAGTGAAGAGTGACGTTGGTTGTTTTGGCAAGCCGCATTCTCGCTTGGCGATTTATTGGGGCCTTGAGCGACAAGCGAGTGGCACCTCACGCCCATCTCCGGACGAGCTAAACCGGGTCCGTAAGCCCCGCCGGAGCACCCTAATTTATTTGGGGGCAATAGCGACTCCCGTGGAATAATTGGGGGTGTAACAACACTTTTTGTGGACATACTACTCCCTTTATGCTCTGTAGAAACAAACAAATGTATCTCATTTGCGACTACAAAACTTAGAAATCAATAGCTTTAAAGTAAAAGGAAAAAAATCAACGTCTGTTTGTTTCACTCTAACTATTCTAATGAAAGAATTTCTACAAGCAATAATGTTAATGTTTGAAAAAAACTTATTTTTGGTAAAGCGTGAATCCATCCAATTATCACTGCATTGAAAATCTAAGTGAATCAACAGGGCGAATAAACGGGAGATACAAAAGAGTGGACAAAATCATATTTGAAAAGAATTCCTCCAAACAACTCTGTTCACGTTTACAAGATACTTCCTTTTTGTACTTTCCCCTATTCTTTTTTGTACTTTTCCACTTAATCTGCTGGATTGTCAGGCAAGGCATAGACTAGTTGAATCTGTTTGGACAGCCTGAACTTGCTTGATCGTCACCGCACTCGAAAACTAATCGAATTGACTAGGAAAACTTTAAACAAGTTAAACAAATGAATACAAAAGAGTGGACAAATTGTAGGTGAAAGCGGAGGAGTTCATTTCAAGCAGCGTGTTTATTAAAAGTTCAAAAATGATTAATCAATCCCGCAGATCCTAGGGTTAACTAAATAAAATCCCGAAATTTGTAAGCCTGTGAAATAGTCCGGATCCCGGAATACTGGCATCGCGGTGTCATGAGGCGGGTTCTTTTCCCTATCCATCCACTACAAAAAAATTTCACACTCACAAATTGAACAGATATAATGCGGATCGACAGGCGTTGAGGCTGTGGTAACCTACTAAGGGTGGAAATCGCAAACGAAAATGACAAACCGGGCCAGGAGAAAACAGATGGACTTGGTAGGACTTCGTCATTACTGACGATATTTATGGCCCACAAATAACAGTGTGGCATCCGGGTGGAAGTGGTGTCCCCTTGCAGAGCCCCAGCCGGATCAAGACCCAATGTAAGTATGGCTATATATTTTCCGTTTAAGTGAAAATCTCATACAAACATAATTTGCATGAACTTTTTCCTTAAATAAAAACTATAAACGTGGTAAATTTATGTTATAGTATTATGCGAGGGAATCACTCAACCCTAAACCATAAATAGGCACACGAGCGGAAAGCCATCTTGGCTTGCAAGAGCACCTGTTAATGATTCGAAAGGGCTGAGCTGGCCCGATGGCTAGCTGATTAAAGTCGAGGGGCCAGCCAACGTTTTGAGTCTCATATCCGGTAAAGTTCTAGATAAAGGGAAAGACCGAGTTCGGATTTTAACTTATCATTCTATTTTATTTCTGTACAATAAATTAACAATTATATGCAAATGGTCGAAAAAATTTACAAAAAAAATCAACTTAATCAACAATTAATGAAAATCTTCACTTATACCCCACATTTTGAAATGAATTTAAATTCATAGCCAAAACAAATAGTGCACTTCACAATTCTTTTAAACTATTATAAAGTTGCTTTGATAGAATCCACTTCACCATTCATGTCAAATATAACATTTTCTAGCAAATTTTAAATTCATTGCAAGAGAAAATGGTGCGCTTCACAATTCTTCTATACAATTGTAAAATTACTTTAATAGCATTCACTTTAAAACTTATTTTTTTTCGCTAATGTGAATTGAAAGGCCATACATAAAGAAATATGAACACGTATAAATATACATACAATAATAGGGCGTAAAGTAATAAGTTATGATACGTGCTGGTTTAAAATCAAAACGTATCACAACTGGGTGGAGGGACACACGGCCAAAGCGTGGTACTGACCATATCACCTTGTGGAGTTGTAATAAACATAAGCAGTCGAGCAGCCCCGTGGTGATCAGGAGTGGCTGCTCCTGAAGAGATAAGGTGGTCACCCCGTCGAAACTGTTTAGTTTGTTGTTTTACTAGTGTATAGTAAACTACATCCGTCAAGTTTCCATCCTTTAGGCAGAGATGAGTGGTTCACTTCAGCCACTTTAACATCTTTAGGTTTGACGTTCCCCTTGTAATGCAACGACCTTCTTCGGTGAAAGTAACGGTTACTTTTTGTGTAATGTTTGCGTTTGTTTGAAGCCTCCGTGTCCGCTAACTTTAACGAGGCAAAAAAATATTGAATTCCTGTAGGGTAGCTTAATTGACACCTAATAGAACTTTTCCAAAGACAATAAAAATTGATCGGTACGTCTTGTAGAGTAGAGTACGCGTGATAAGTATTTTGTAGTGTAGCTTCGTGGCTCGACAACAACCCGCCTCATATGATCCCGCAAATGCTAGTCGTCAAGCACGCGTACGCGGTCGTTAAGCGAAGCTAGTTAGCTAAGCTCGGTGTTGTTTATAGCTCGCTGACGCTTACGCAAGACCATCGGCACCCGTGTCCTACACGGGCAGACAAAAAAATCATAACAAATGGCGCCCAACGTGGGGCCCGAAGGGGAAACAACATCACTCTCCTTCGAGTTCTCACATTTTTAATTTTGCTGTCGGCAGATGAACCGATTCAATTTTTATTGTCGCCCTCACCATTTGATATTAACGTAGCATACTTTGGAGGGATCCGTGAAGTAAAGATAGAGTCACCGATAAACTTTCTTTTGGTGTTGTTTGTCTTGTCTTCGGTATAATAAGGTCTTTAGCATCTTCTGGAGTTCTTCGTTCATGGTGGCTCTGCCGCCTGAACATGCCGATGATGTTATAGAGTAGTTCGTCCCTTACTGTTACCGAAAGAAGGGTTTGCACATTTTTATAAAGTTTGTAGTCGGACAGTTCTAATTTTGAACATGCTGATGGTACCAGGGGTTTTCAAATACACTGCTTGGAGTTGCGTCAGTTTTTGCTGGGAGCTAATCTGATGACCGGCAGTGATAAAATCCGCATCATCAATTAGTTCTGACTGACACCCGATTTGTTTTTATGATTGGTTAGCGGTTTTTATTAGCATACTTTCGTTGAATACAGGGACTTGTATTCAAGGAGAGGGGCCTAAAATTATAACAACCATCTCTCCACTGCAGAAACAATTGTTTCTTTACTAGTGAAGAGCGAAACCCTTCAGTCTCTCCATGCCTGGGTTGGCATCGAAGAGCCTGTCCTGTAATAAACATAAGCAGTCGAGCAGCCCCGTGGTGATCAGGTGTGGTTGCTCCTGAAGAGATAAGGTGGTCAGCCCGTCGGAACTGCTTAGTTTGTTGTTTTACTAGTGTATAGTAAACTACATCCGTCAAGTTTCCATCCTTTAGGCAGAGATGAGTGGTTCACTTCAGCCACTTTAACATCTTAAGGTTTGACATTCCCCTTGTAATGCAACAACCTTCTTCGGGGAAAGTAACGGTTGCTATTTGTGTAATGTTTGCGTTTGTCTGAAGCCTCCGTGTCCGCTAACTTTAACGACGCAAAAAAATATTGAATTCCTGTAGAGTAGCTTAATTGACACCTAATAGAACTTTTCCAAAGACAATAAAAATTGATCGGTGCGTCTTGTAGAGTAGAGTACGCGTGATAAGTATTTTGTAGTGTAGCTTCGTGGCTCGACAAGAACCCGCCTCATATGATCCCGCAAATGCTAGTCGTCAAGCACGCGTACGCGGTCGATAAGCGAAGCTAGTTAGCTGAGCTCGGTGTTGTTTATAGCTCGCTGACACTTATGCCAGACCATCGGCACCCGTGTCCTACACGGGCAGACTAAAAAATCATGACAGAGTGCCGAAACATTCGATCAAGGTAATGAGATACTCTAACTATCTCTAAGTGAAGGCCGGAAAGGGGTTGTAGTGCTAAAGCAAAAAGTAATAACTGTAGCAGGTCGGCATAGTAAATAAAATGTGCTAGTAACAGTGGTCAATATAATTAATACCATAAAAATATAAAAAAACCAATAGAGTACTCACCAAATATCCTCGCCGTGGGGCCCACTGAGAATGTGAATGAACTGTTAAATCTAATCGTTTTCTCCTTTGTTTTCTTGTTTAAATTTGAATTAAACTTCATCGACACATCATGATAAATTTTAAGTAAATGATTACATGCCCTTTAATTTAGACTATATCGAATTGTGATAGCACTTTAAGTAACTCCATGCACGCAAGGATGTAATCCACAATGAAAATTTGATAAAATTCGCCAACAGAATAATTGTAACCCACACTTTTATTGTGATGTTGAACAATCGAAGGAAGAAAACTTGCCTATCTCCTTGTGCTGTGCTACTTGCTGAGTTAAACAAAGCCGGTACAGCGTGTGTGGACAATTGTCCCAGCAACGAAAGGGAAGAAACCTCTAAACATAACATTTAAGCAGTGTATTCAAAAGCAAAGCTGAAGGTTGACACCAGTAATAAATTAAAATTTTGATGGTATGTAACAATACAGTACACAATTAGCACTCAATCAGAATATCAAATCGTCATAAAGTGTGAAATTTTTGGCTTTGAAAGTAATATTTGCTCACAGCACTTTTTGCTTGTTTCAATCAAGAAAGGAAGATACCGCGTCTTTTCCACATTTAAAATCAGATTCACACTCATCGCAGTTTACTCTCGAAATATCGTCAGTAACAACTGTAACGCAAAAAAAAAACGTTTCATCGCAAAGTACCTCTTAGAATGCTTCCACCTTTTGTATGATGATTGGACCCGGTAAAGGTTCCGTTAATCACTTCGGGTTCCCTATTAAGTTTGAATTTGGAACGTGTCTTTCAACGGGAGTCACCTTTATGTCAATCGAACCATATGCTTGATCATCGCGTCCATATTTGAAATCCGTCTCATTTCAAACACTTTACCGAGCAAACTCAGACAACAGCGATTGCTATATCACGCTTTCCGTTTTCTCTAGTTTAACGCAAAACTTAGCAGGAATGCTGCACACATATGTGCATGTACGAGGTGAAAGTGAATTCACTCCGTATAGTTTTAAAGTGACAGTTCAGGCAGCTTCTCTGCACTTCCCTCTTTATTCTTGCAGCATTCACACTGTGTGGCGATCCGTTATAGACCCCGTGATCCACGTAAGCAGATCTGCTTGCTTCATTCCAATCGCCACCGTACGATCAAATGCCGCAAGGGCGGTTTGTGATGAGCCTTTCATCCATACACTATAGATTGCATTCAGCAATGCAATTCGTGGATGAGCTGCATAATAAAGGTGTTGCCATGTGCGAATTTTAATTACAGATCTGCATTATTAAAGTAATATAAGAAAATAATATAGAAAATTTTAAATCATAATAAAAAGATAAATATCATAAAGAATGTAAATATGAAGAGAAATTTAAATTTAAGATATAGTGAAATGGGTGGATAAGAATGTCCGTTCAGGACTGTAGCGATAGTCTGCTGCCTGGACGAAAGCGGATGGTAGGATCCGCCGAAATTGGCTTTGTCTGAGTACGCGTGAATGCGCTGGTAGGCTAGCATTGTGGTGTTGTGAGGCGGGTTCTTTTCCCCAGCACAAGACCCACTACAAAAATTTTTTCGCATCCACGAATTTCAGAGAAAGGTGTGGCTATTAAATTGCTGAGTCCGAGGACAAATCGGGCCTGGAGAAAACGGACAGACTTAAAGGGACTTCATCGTTATAAATAATAGTGGGGCATCCAGGTGGAAGCGGTGCTCCCTCGCACCCTCCCAACCGTCTCAATATCCAAATGTAGACGTAGCCATACGAGTATATTCCCCAGTTAAGTGAAAAACTCATACAAACATAATTTGCATGAATTTTTCCATTAAATAAGAAACATAAACGTGGCCAATTAATGGTATAGTATTATGCGACGGAATCACATAGCCCTATAGTATAGGGCGGGTCGCTAAATGGCGGACCGCCGACCCATTTTCTGCGGACCGCGAGAACACAGCAACTTGCACTACAGAGTACGTAGTCCGCATTATCTTTGTCGACGTCAATTCCAAAAGCGCGGCAGTGAAGCGCGCGGGGTGGGGGTAATCGTGCGATCGCGCTGCCGCGGGCCGCCAGTGTTTTGTTTCAATTTTGAGTGACGAGCGCAACGTTGACACACGTGCTTGAAATATTACGTTTGCTTGTTTACTTTACGAGTTTAAGTACCTACCTAAAAAGAAAAGTTGAAGATGAAAACAGACAGTTTTTGCCAGATTCGACCGATATATATTGTTTCACGCTGCCAAATCGTGCTGGAGCGGTACCAATGTACTTGGTTTGTAACCAAACAGTGGCGTTAATTAAAAGATCAAATATAAAACGAAATTATGATACCAACCACAAATCATTTGCCGAAAACTTTCCACTTGGTAGTGATCTTCGTTAGTCTAAAATTGCAAGTTTACTATCAAGTTACTCGTCTTCGATCCAGATCATAAGTCGCTCATTGACTGGGCAGGAAAAATGTGGTGAAGCTTCTTTACGTATTTCTTGGACTCTTGCTAAACATATGAAACCATTTACTGATGCTGACATGGTTAAAGAATGCTTTCTCGAGGTGGGTAATGCCTTGTTTCAGAACAAAAAGGATGTTGTTGAGACGATAAGCTGAATCCCGTTATCTGCTTCTACTAGCACCAGAAATACACACATTGTGGCAGATGAAAATCATTGTGATGTCAAGCAGCAGTTAAATAATGCGAACTTTTACGCCTTGGCTTTGGATGAATCATGTGATGTCACTGATATGGCACAATTAATTATTTTCGTACGCTACCTGGACTAAACGAGACAAACTTTTGTTGAGGAGATATTGGCTATTTTGCCACTATTAGGAAGAACCCGAGGAGAAGACATGATCAAAGCAGTGATTAATCATTTTGATAAAGATGAGTTAGACTTAAAAAAGCTTTTATCGGTAACTACTAATGGTGCGCCAGCAATGGTTGGGAGGAAAAATGGACTAGTGCACCTGTTGAGTAGTAATGCAAGATATAATGAAAATTTGATTTCCCACCACTGTATTATTGACCAAACTGTACTTTGCTGCAAACTCAATCATGATTTTGAACGTATTATGCAAGAAGTGATGAAAAAAATCAATTTTCTTCGTGCGAAATCATCACTGCAACATCGTGAATTGAAATTATTTCTTGAAGAAGTTGACGCACAATATTATGATCAACTGTTGCATAATAATGTGAGATGGGTAAGCAAAGGCTGCATTTTAGAAAGATTCTTCAGCATTTTAGAACACTTGAAGACATAAATTTTCAACAGTGATCGGATCAGCAAACGCCTACTTAAGTTTTTTAAACGAAAAAGAAAATGTAGCTGCCATTGCTTTCTTGACGGATATTTTTAAACATATCAATGACCTGAACCTTAAACTTCAAGGCAAGGGAAAGCTTGTATGGGAGCTCATGTCAGAAGTAAAAACTTTTTCGCGAAAACTCGATCTCTTTATTAATGATCTTGGTAATGAATGCTTACATTTCCCCAATTTAAATAAAATAATCACCAGAGACAACGAAATTGATGTCGGCCAATACAAGACGTTCATTAAGGATCTTAAATCGGAATTTAAAAACAGGTTCGCAGATTTTAAGAAAATTGAGAATGTTGTAGAAATCCTCAGCAGCGTTTACACTCTGCGTTCTGATGGTGAATGGAGCAACGAAATTGAAATAGTTTTTGGGAATGATAAAGCTACTCTGCAGACGGAAATGATCGATTTCCAAGAAAACACAGTGTTAAAGCACAAACATGCGGAAGTTTCCAGTGAAGAGGTTTAGATTAAATTTGTGTGTGGTAATAAATACCCAGAACTACAAAAATTAGCTTTAAAACTTCTTACTTTGTTTGGGTCAACATATTGTCGCGTGTTTTTGGTTCGCGGCCAATAATTTTAATGTTCCGAGAAAGTGAAAACGCAATGTCTTTTAATTTAAGTTAAAAGAGTTTATTTAATTACAAAAGTGCACAATGATCAATTTAACACTTTCACTAATTTTAATTTGCACTATGAAAAATCGAACACTTGTCCATAAATTTCTTATCGCAATTGTCTTCTAAATCACTTCACTATTACGAAAATCACTTTTCTACTACTCGGATAATATCGCTTCCCACACACTATCGCAGTTCTTATCGCGGTCGAATGAATGATCCCCCCATTCATTCAGCTCGCCTTTATATAGGGTCTCTACCTATTCACCCATTTCTCGTACATTGGCGAATGTTCTACCGAGAGGTACCTGGTAGATTCGAGTAAATTAATGAATGGAGTGACGTCACTTGCAGATGTTGATCATGCTTGTTGGGTTCTCGTGGAGTCGAGTAAATTCATTTGTTGACGTTCTTAATGATTATGAAAACAATTGCGACAGTAGCTCGCAGAATTATTTGTACATGTAATTATTTGTACATGTAACACTGCCCCCACCTCAGTTATTTTCGCCCCGAAAAGATGTGTCGCTATTTGTAGTCAATTCTCCCTGGGTGTAATATGGGGCAAGACGGTCCAGATGCACGATTTTCATTTTAGCTCTCGGCTTACGATGTTCCTGTATTCGGTATACGACGTCGTTGATTCGCTTTGTAACTCGGTATGGTCCCTCCCAATTATGTTGCAACTTTGGAGACCTACCCTTTCGCCGTTGCGGGTTATAAAGCCACACCAAGTCATCTTGCTGGAAGCCAGTAGAATTAGCCTTTAGATCATACCTGGTCTTCATGCGGTCAGTAGCTGATTCGAGGTGTTTTCGCACTGTCCGATGTATCTGGTTCAACCGTTGTCTTAGATCACTTGCGTACTCTGAGACCGTTTGGGGTTTCTCAGGGGGTGTTCCGAACTTTATATCGGCTGGCAAACGAATAGTCTTTCCAAAAATGACTTTGGCTGGGGCTTGGCCCGTCGATGCATGTTCGGCAGCTCTGTACGCCATCAAGAATAATGGGATATGTCGGTCTCAGTCCCTTTGGTTCTCGTCAACCATCTTGGCCAGATGTTTATTGAGCGTGCCGTTGAACCGTTCGACCATTCCATCGGATTGGGGATGCAGCGGTGTTGTCCTCGTTTTCCGTATTCCTAGTAGTTCAAACATTTCGCCAAAAACTAGTGACTCAAAGTTTCGGCCTTGATCTGAATGTAATTCGCAAGGTACGCCGTACCTACTGACCCAATTTAACACTAGCTGTTCAGCTACGGTAGTTGCTTCCTGGTTGGGAATGGGGTAGACCTCGGGCCACTTGCTGAAATAATCGGCTACAACCAGCATATATCGATTTCCCCACTCAGATTCAGGAAAGGGTCCTGCGATGTCAACAGCAACACTTTCGAATGGCACGCCTACGTTATAGGTTTGCATTTGTCCTCTCAGTCGTCGCTTTGGGCCTCTGACGGAAGCGCGAATTGTGCATCTGCGACACCAGTCCTCGACGTCTTCTCGAGCGTGGAGCCAGTAGAACCTTTCCCGCAATTTCGCTAAGGTCTTGTTAACACCACGGTGGCCTCCCGAGGATCCGTCATGCATTTCCTTAACCACATCGTAGATTCGGCTTTTGGGTAGTATAGTTTGCATCCTATAGGAGCTGCCATCCGCCGTTTCCCATTTCTGCTTGAGCACGCCACCCTCCACCTGAAGGGAGTTCCATTGTGCCCAATAGCTTTTCAGGGTTGCGCTATGCGTTGAAACGTCCTTCCACTCAGGTCGCCCAGTCGTTTCCTTCCATACGAGCAATGGTCCGATGTCTTCATTGGCTAGCTGGGCATTTCGAATATCCCCGAATGACCAACCTTCATCGAATTCAGCCGTTATCAGTCGCAGATCAACGGGCGGTTCCTTTTCCTCAATCCGTCGGCAATGCTTGCAGTTAGCCGGACATGGATGACGAGATAGGGCGTCAGCATTTCCATGAACTCCGCTCTCAGGGTCTGTTTTGATCCCTTCTGCTGATACGACATGCCCCAGGTATTTTACTTCAGCTGCGAAAAGGGTACACTTGTCGGGACTAAGTTTCAAATTTGCCAGTCGCAGTCGGGAGAAAACCTCTTCTAAGTTCCGCACATGCTCTTCGAACGTTCTCCCGATGACGATGATGTCATCTAGGTATACCAAGCAGGTTTTCCAGGTTAGACCACGTAGCACATATTCCATCAAGCGTTCGAAAGTGGCTGGAGCATTGCAAAGCCCAAACGGCATCACCACAAATTGCCACAATCCGGTCCCAACTGAAAATGCGGTCTTCTCTCGGTCCTTCTTGTCAATTTCTACCTGCCAGTAGCCACTCTTGAGATCGAGTGTAGAAAACCATTTTGCGTTGGCTAAAGTGTCCATGATGTCATCGATGCGTGGAAGCGGGTAACTATCTTTCTTAGTGACGTCATTAAGCTGCCTATAGTCGACACAAAAGCGAGTGCTACCATCCTTTTTCTTTACTAGAACTACAGGCGCGGCCCATGGACTGACAGAAGGTTCAATAACGCCTTGTTTTTCCATGTCCGAGATCAGCGCGCTCACTTCTCCTTGTTTGGCTACAGGGAGACGTCTCGGTGCTTGTCGAATCGGCTTGGCTCAGTGTGTCTCTATGACGTGAGCTACCATACTCGTTCGGCCTTGGTCATCCGGGCTTGTTGAGAAGATGTCACTGTACTTGGTGACCAGATCAGAGGCTCGTTTGAATAGCTGCACTGGCAATTTGACCTGCTTCAATATTGCAGACGTGGACTCCCGGGCTTTGTCTGTGTCTTGCCTCATTTTCCAATGATGGTCAAGAGTAGCTTCCAAAGAGGTGATGGTGGAAACAAGCTGGCAGCTGCCGATGACTTCTCCCGCTTTGATGCTCGTGGTTGAGTCTGCGGTGTTAAGGACTCTAACCGGCACATATCCGTTCCTTAAAGATCTTACAAGGCTTCGTCCTACAATCAAACTGCGCAATGCGGATGTCTTCGTTGGCTCTATCAGATAAGATCGGTGGTCTCCAGAATCACCATCCAGCTTGGCGCATACACTGCTTTCGGAAGAATTCGGTACATCAGTGTCAGTACATACCACTACATTCATCTTGGGGACTTGGACGCTGGGATCCTCCATCAGTACTTCTACATTCTGCCATTTCAATACACGTTTGCCCAAATCCAACGTGATTCCATGTGGTCGCAGAAAATCCATTCCGAGAATGCAGTCATCCATAATGTTCGCGACCTGAAAATTATGTCGGAACACAAGGTCTCCCAACTGTATCTGGAGGTTGACCTCTCCATGAACAGGTGCAGCTTCTCCCGTAGCTGTCCATAGTGAGAAAATTCTGCCCTTGTGAAGTTGTTGCTGTCTAACTAGGTCTGGTCGGATAATCGATCGGGTTGCACCAGTGTCGATTGTTATGGTGTAGTGTTCTCCGTTAATTTGACCCGGAAGGCATAAGTCCGCTTCTCCACGATGTAGTCTTGACACGGTGATGGTGGTGCTGGGGACGTCGATCCTCCTAGCCAACCGCTGCCCCACGAAGTTTGCTCTTACATGTTTCCCGACCCCTCTGTTTGAAGGGCTTCCATTCTGGGCTCCTGACTCGGTCTGGATCTCCTCCTAGCTGTACACCCTGGACAATAGCTCGGTTTTCTTCGCTTCTTGCAGTCTCTTTGCCGGTGCCCCTTCTCTCCGCAATTCCAGCATCTAGGCGCACCATTTACATGCGGGTCTCGCTCAATTTCCACGCGTTCACACCTGCACTCGTCTGTCACTACCTCACGAACCCGGACAGTGGTACGAGTCACATTTTTTGCTGCCTCAATGTTCAGACTGTAAGCCAATGCGTCCTTAACCGTTTGCTTTTGAGCTAAACGCACGGCTTGTTGCGATTCCGGGTCCTTTAGTGCGCTGATGAATGCCTCTGTCGCTGCATCATCTCGATGTTCTTGGTCGTAGGCTGGATAAGCCAAAAGTGCCAGTCGCTCAATGTCTTGGGCTAGCTGCTGTAGGGTTTCACCAGACTTCTGCATTCGATGCCTTAGCTGTGACCGATAAATCTGCTTTAGATGATCGTCTCCATAACGCATGCCGAGCGCATTCATTATAGCATTCGAGTTTGATTGCGATTCAACGGGGATCGTCTGCAAAAGCTCGGCAGCTGGGCCTCTTAGAGCAAGAATCAGCGCAGTTGCTCGGTCCTGTTCATTCCACTGATTTGCCCTTGCAGTAGCTTCAAACTAGGTCTTGTAAATAGTCCAGACTTTGCGCTGCGGTTATAAGCGGGGCTGGTGAAGTGGTTACTACTGCCTTCGCTGCTTCCAATTCTTTTTTCACTTTTTCCATCTCGTGGTTCATTCTCTCTGACCTGGCTGATCTCATAGTTGATTCTCTCCTCAACCTGGCTGACCTTCTCCTCGACCTGGTATACCTTTTCCTCGACGCATTTAATTTGATTGTTCAGGCTACCGAGATCCGCTTTTATTTCGGTTGACTGTTTTTGCACTTCCTTGATTTCGATCGCTTGTTGGTCTAGCTTCGCTGATTGTTCATCTAGCTTCGTAGTTAAATTGGACGACTGTTCATTGAGCTTCACTGATTGTTCATCTAGCTTCGGAGTTAAACTGGATGACATCAGCATTAACATTTGCATCAGCGCATTTTCTGGCTCCTTTGATTTTGGTGTTTCTACTTCTCCACCTTCTGCGCCTTTTTCCGCATCTGAGAGCTCACCCGAACCCAAATTCATGCCTTCCGACTCGATCGCATCACGCAAGCGTGAAATCTGTATGGCCTTTGTACCTTGTGTGGCCAGATTTCGTTGTTCCAACTCCTCTTTGAGCTCCGATATGCTCAATTAATTAATTTTTAAATGTAAATTTCCTGGCATTTTTATTGTTTCGGCTATTTTCTACCAGTTTCCACGTTAATTCTCACTATTGTGCACTTCGAAAATGTTCAAATTTTCACTTTCAAAATTTTTCTTTCGCACTTCTTGACACCACTGTCGCGTGTTTTTGGTTCGCGGCCAATAATTTTAATGTTCCGGGAAAGTGAAAACGCAATGTCTTTTAATTTAAGTTAAAAGAGTTTATTTAATTACAAAAGTGCACAATGATCAATTTAACACTTTCACCAATTTTAATTTGCACTATGAAAAATCTAACACTTGTCCATAAATACCTTATCGCAATTGTCTTCTAAATCACTTCACTATTACGAAAATCACTTTTCTACTACTCGAATAATATCGCTTCCCACACACAATCGCAGTTCTTATCGCGGTCGAATGAATGATCCCCCCATTCATTCAGCTCGCCTTTATATAGGGTCTCTACCTATTCACCCATTTCTCGTACATTGGCGAATGTTCTACCGAGAGGTACCTGGTAGATTCGAGCAAATTAATGAATGGAGTGACGTCACTTGCAGATGTTGATCATGCTTGTTGGGTTCTCGTGGGTTCGAGTAAATTCATTTGTTGACGTTCTTAATGATTATGAAAACAATTGCGACAGCAGCTCGCAGAATTATTTGTACATGTAATTATTTGTACATGTGACAATATGTTTGTGAAGCAGCATTTTCAAAGATGAACTTCGTTAAGAATAAATTTCGATCTCGACTTACTGATGAACATCTCAAGGATTTAATGTCAATATCTTGCACCAATTATACACCAAACTTCAGACAGATAGTCCGCAACAAAAAATGTCATTTTTCTCATTGATGTAAAAAAAATACGTTTGTAATTTCCGTAATAACATTTGTATAATAAAGATTTTTTTCTATAAAATTTATCAACGGTTGTGCGGACCGCGATGGTCATTTCATTTCTTAAAACGGACCCGGAGCGAAACTAATTGGCGACAAGAGCACCTGAAGCGTATCACAAGGGGAGAGCTCACTCGATGGCTAGCTCATTGGAATAGAGTCGCCGGCCATCGTCACGGGTCCCATACCTGGTCAGGTGTTAGAAAGACCGAATGGAAAAACCGAGTTTGCAATTTTTATTTGCAAAACATTATTTTATTTCATATGTTTAAATTTATTTCTCATTTGAGTGACACTTATCTATACAATAACAAATAAAAGTGAACCCAAATATTCTCCAATTGGAAGTTTGATTGACATGTAAAAACCTTACGAAATTCGGTTGAAAAACATTCGCATTGGACTATTTTCCAACTAACCTTTAGAGACCTTTACATTAAACATGTCTATATCCAAAGTGGGTTAAATTTAATTCCATATTTCGGTAGAATTTAAGTTGTAAGTTTGTGCGTTAAACGCCCAATATTGATTTTAGAAAATATCATATCACTATATAATAAGGAATCAATAAATACATAAATAAATGATGTGTAAAAATAAGAGAAGGGCCCAAGAGGGTAGTTGCTCAACATCCTCGTCGGGCGCCCACTGGTGACGTGGGTGTATTCCCATGATGGATGTACATTACGAGTGCTTGCACCACAATGGCAACGTTTCACAAATACTTGAGATGAGAAGGAAAATTCTAAATCAAACTTTTGCACTGTATATAAATTAATTTTTTTAATCATATATGATGTAGAGACAAGTTGCTTTGGGTCACTACATCAACAAGTGGTTCCGTGTAGAGTTTTGATTTTTAAGCTTCGCAATCCGTTGTATCTATTGAGTAGGACCGACACGGTATAGTGACAAGTTTCACTTCAATCTAACCAAGATCGCAACAATTGAAATGCTCGCTGACGATGTTTGAAATAAAATCAAAGATTTGTCATAAAAATCCATTTTCGTACTTGATTTTTACTTTGTAATTGATGTTACGTTCATACTAATATTAATAAATCTTGAAGTTCAAGGAATACACATTACAGTCTGTTAAGTAAGAGCGTGTCCAGTATAATTTTGAAATAGTTTAGTTAACAACAGTTTTTGACTTATAGATACATTAAATACATTCTGAGGTAACGCGCTTTTAGTTTAATAGTGAGTCCAATCACCACCAGCATCAATTATTGCTTGGCATCTCCGAGGCATACTTTCCACTAAATTTTCGGCGTATTTAAGGAAAAGCGCCTTCCAAATGAGTCGAATTTGTCGGGAGAGCTCCTACAAAGTATAAACATGTTTTTCACAGAGCTTTTGCTTGATGTAAGCCCAGGCGTTTTCGATAGGATTTGCATCGGGCAATTGCGAAGGCCAATCAAGTGTCACAATGCATTTTTCTCGTTTCGACTCTGTACACAGCCGGCTCCGGTGTTTGGGATCATTATCGGTACTCCGCTATTTTACATTGTTTGCGCACATATGTTCCCGAACGGCGACGTGTGATAACTTAAGACTTTTTTCTTCAATTTCACTTGTCTTTGACGTGAGGACATGCCAGGATTGCGCAACAACAAAGCCACGATTCGCTTTTCGTCCTTTTTGGTCACTTTTCCTACCGAACTCTTTAAATCGTTGAACCCACTTCTTGACAAATAATACAGACTTTTTAACGCATTAAGCCGCCACTACATAGTTCATATTTTGTCCTTTAGGGTGTGTGCAAAGGAACACGGCATCGAAGCGCTTTGCATAAATGGCACTCAATGCGATTTCAGTGTTATCCCAACGGAAGATTGACTTCGACTGAATTTTTTTTTTCAAAGTGCCGATCACAAAAAATTTGAAGTTGATATCACTTACCGATCGCAAGCTATGCTGGATACGCTGGTACTTAACAGACTGTATGATAAAAGCAATGACTCTGCTTCGCTATAGGAGCGCATTTTCAGCTAACAGTATGTTGAATATATTATTATCTGATCTAATTAAGGTACACTATTAGCAAATATTTTAAATATATGTACTAGTTTTCTTCTCTGGAATATTAATACAGTATCTTTAGTTTTCCAGATATAAGTATTTCAACTTATTTATAAGCAACAAATTAAGTGATGCGTACAAATGTAGAAAAATGAATATTTTTGAATTCTTAAATTGTGAGACAAACGTAATAGTCAATGTGATCTTTTTCAGCAAGCATAAATGATTTTCAGGGGTTCATTAATTTTAAAACATTATTTAATTCGAATTCAAGGACAATCAACGAGACACGTAGCGTTCTCATTGACGAATCCTATGGCATTTTTATGAACTCAAATATTGCAAAAATAAATTGCATGCTCCTTTATTTTTTAAAGGTAATTCGGTTTTCCTACATATTATTAATATCACATAGCTATCATGGAGATGTTTTCCTCACTTTTTTATATCTTCCTTTATATTTAATCTTGCACATGTTTAAACTCAGTTTGAGTCGAAAATATGTTTTGCATCTATGAAACACTTCTTTGGCTTTACTATTAAGATCAATATTTGTAGATTAAAATATTAAATTCTGAATACACCCGGCACTCAGATGATATAACATTTATCGATCCATCCGGATCGATCCATGTGATGTCACAAAAGCTTTAAATGGCGATCGAGCTTTCGTGAGCGAGGATACCTTGTCATTCTTTATACCATGCATTACTGGTATCTCTCTCTCGACTCGCTACTTCAACCGAAGATAATTTTTCGCTTTTCGCCAGCTTGCTGAGTACGAGTAAGGTTTATTTAAAGGTGGAAGTGGTTGCAGCAATTGCAGCAAAATTGATGACTTCAATCACAGTTATGCGATTTCAATGCACTTTGACCGGAACGGCACCCACTTCTGCCAAGAAATCGCCAATTTTCTTCCTCTGTCTGCTTTCCACGAGTCAGAGTCACCGCACCTCTAATAGGTTGGTGTTTCACGTATTACATAAAAGAATGTCTTGATCAATCTCTGATTCACTGTTTAAACTGTTAGTGTTAACCGCCTATACAACTTCGTTATATCTAAAAGATTGACTCTTCTTCTTTTTAACACCTTCAATCTTACAGCACTTTTAAATAAACTTCAAGGAACCACCATTCATGATCTCACACATAGGAATATCCTTGTATATCATTTGCATCTATTATCCGCGTCATCTCTTATCTTCCTTCACTCCACATTCTTCAATCACAATCCGATTAGTGCACTCAACTATTCCGCTAATATATTCGCTTGCCGGCACGATTCTACCGACGTGTCTCTGTCACGATCAAAAGTAGACATTTCAATCTCGATTCCGGTAGCGGTTTTCACTTGTAGTAGGAAAGTAGAAGACCACTCGGGCGTTGCGACGTGTTCGCAGTGACGATTCATAACAGGCTCTCCGCCTCCTTTCCAATCCCAGCCGAATCTGCATGCCACATCGGTGGTTTTCTAGCGCCCAAGCAGATTTTCCTCTTCTCTTGTCTGTTGTCTACCGTTTTGTCACGCTGCTACGGTGGATGAGGACAAGCTCTTTGCTCAGCCACTGTAGATGGCATTTGCAATGTAATCCGTGGAATGCTGTATTATATCAGTGTTCTCGTGTTAGAATTTTCAATTTCAAATTTGAGTTATTAAGTTAATAAAAACAAGTTGGGTAAACAGATCTACGCTCATGTCAGAAGGGTTTTGTATTCAATTTACAAAATGCAGTCACCAGATCGAATCAAATCAAGAAACATGTCAATGACGATTTTATTGGAGAAAATATGAAATACGGAGATCATACTATTATTAACAAAGTTGAACGAATTTCGACTTCTGAGGTTTTCTGTATTGTTATACTCATAAATATCTCCCTTGATAATTATTTCAGATGTCCATCCGCGACGGAGGAAACACATTTTTCATGTATTTCCCCCCTGTGCCCCCACTGAAGCAAAAACTGACAGTTTAAGAACTGTTTTGAAAAGCTACCATGAAAACTTTTATTTCATACTCATATCGGCTACGTTTAATGAATTTTTTTTTCAGGGGCCACTCTCCTGTACTGTTATCATCGATTAATAGCCAATTTTTTCAAATCCTAGAATGGTTACAAAACCCTTTTGCTAGGAGCTCTCTCCCACCTCCTTGACTTGTTTCACTTATGAGCATTAATTGTAGGTACTCATCATCATTAAATTGAATCAAGTGTTTAAAGCATGCACCTTAACCGTTGAAGTTGGGAAAAAATAACTCAAAATTATTCAATCTTCGCATTTAAAACAGCCACTATTTTGTTTTACGATTGCTGATACCACTAGCTGAACCGATTCTCAAAGATATTCATGACACCTATCATTCCTGAAATTTTCATGCAAATCCTAGCAAAACTGCGGTGTCTGAGTCGGTAAAAAGCGCATGTTGTTCCATAGCCATACAGGTATGTTGCCATAGTAATAAATGCAGCGCATATTGTTCCATAGTAATACAGGAAAATTCAAACCGCTATAACTTCGCTAAATATGATTCAATCTTTATGAAACTTTCAGGATAGATCAATCTTATAAACACCCACGTACTGAATTTTATTGAATTTAAGGGTACCGTTAAGATTTTATTCAAGAAAATATAAAATCGATAAATCATACTATTACTAACAAAGTTGAGTGAATAGCGACTTCTCACGTATTTGTTGTTGTTGTACTCACCAAGGCCTACATTCCTGATTTTTTTCAGATTTTTCGGATCACTGGTGTCCAATCGCGAGGGGGGGGGGGGACACAAATTTTTCGTGTATTTCCCCTCCCTGTGCGCCCCTCGAAGCAAGTTTTGCCAAACTAAGACCTGTTATGAAAAGTTCTTATCAAGACCTTTCATTTGATACCCATATCGGCCACCTTCAATGAAATTTTTTTTTCGGGGGGTCACTCTCCTATATGGGGGGACCCCCTTAAATACCTTATAAAATTTTTTTGTAGTTGAACTTTCAAGAGATCACCACTTTACACCTACACACAAAATTTGATGTTTCTAGCTTAATTAGTTTCCGAGAAAAACTGCTGTGACACACGGACGGACGGACGGACGGACGGACGGACGGACGGACGGACGGACAGACGGACAGACGGACAGACTGGTCGCGAAACTAGTAGGGTCTTGTAAAATTATTTTACAAAACCCTAAAAATAGCAATGTATAGAAAAGTTAAATCATAATGAAAAGATTAATTTCATGAAGAACGTTAATGCAGAGAAAATGTAAAATAATATAAATTTACATTTAAAATAAAACTTAATTTTTTTTTTCTTTCTAAGTTTTATAATTTACAAAGATTTAACTTTGAGTAATTAAATTTTTCAAATCTGAAATTGAAATTTCACAACAGTGTTATGCCAGTTTTTGGGCAGTTTGCTTGGGTGACTGCTCGATTACTACAAAGATATAAAAAATAATATAAAATTTATATTTATAATAAAAAATAATTTTTTTTAAATAAATTTTATAATTTATAAAACTATAAATGTGCATAATTAAATTTTTCAAATCTGCGATAAAAATTTGGATCAGTGTTATGCCAGTTTTCGAGTAGTTTGCTTAGGCGACTGCTCGATTACTATAAATGGCGTACAAGGTCGCAGAACCGTGATGATTTGAGGAGATTAATACTGGAAGCCAACGCCTAGCTTGGGCTGTCACGCGATAGATGAAGAAGAAGTGTGAATTTCAATATATGTGGAGTACTTATTTTTATTGGAGCAATAATATATCTTCTGCAAGAAATTATACCTGCTAAACATTTAATTATATTTGATGCAGGTAGAATTGGTGATCTTTATTTTTTCAGTGTACACCGTCAAACTTCAAATGTACTTCAAGGCCCGCCAAGCTTTTACGAAAACAAAAAAAGTATTGTGCATCGATTCGAGCTGTCCACGTAAATTTTGTGCTGATGGTACTATGCTAAGCTACAAAATATCATATCACCAAAACAATGATTAAAAGAACCATGAGAAGGAAGTGTAGATTACATTCTATTCATCTATTTTTGACCCCATGGAGTCACTATTATGAATATTGTATTTTTTAAGTTACATTGTTTTGTAAAAACTTATTTCCATTTGAGGACAAGTATGCAGACATATGAGCGAAAAGCTGTTTACGTGCTTAGCTAAGGATTTCTGACACACTCAGCAAGTTTTTTTGGACAATATTTGCAAAAACAATATTTGTTAGTACGAGTACGAGTATATTAAAGGCGTCAAGACTTCCTAGAAAAAATATAAATTGAATTGAGTAAGTTTAGTACCTTATTTCATATCCTTGTATGTTTTCTAAAGAAATTTACTTGTTTTGAACCCGAAATATCGAATATTCTTTAATGATTCTGTATATTAAAAAAAATTAAACAAAACAATTAATTAAACAAAATTAATTAAACAAAAAGCACAAGACACTTAAATGATTAACTTAATATCAACAGATAGTGAATAGTCTATGAAGAGCCTTGGATAAATTTAATAATTGATTACACTATTTCTGCTTTGATTACATATCTGCCATACATTGAACATTAGGTTATCTAATCTTTTCCGCATTACGTAATGCAACGTTTATCTGTGAAAACTGGACAATCAGTTTGCTAAAGCTTTTAATTGCACTACATGTTCAAAAGCTTGATAATTCTTGCCGATCAGTCAGTCAACAGCTATTAATCAAACTATAAGATTCGCCGCAAAAGTCGAGGAGAAGAAACTTTATAACTTTGCAAAGTAGATACTCGTATTTACAATCTTTAGTTGGAAAATGGAACGCTGGCAGAATAAGGTAGCCGTAGTTACAGGAGCTAGTTCTGGTATCGGTGCTGCAGTGGCTCTTGATCTAGTGAAAAATGGATTTATAGTCGCTGCCTTAGCACGTCGTGAAGAACGCTTGAGAGAAAATCAACAAACTCTTCCTGAAAACTTAAGATCGCGATATCATCCTATCAAGTGCGATGTATCGAAGGAAGAAGAAGTGAAATCCACCTTTGAATGGGTGGATAAAAATTTGGGAGGTACCGATGTACTCATCAATAATGCTGGAATCGGGCGCTCGGGCGTGGATTTGAGTGATTTGGACAATAGTCAAAAGATTCGAGAAGTGGTTGATACTAACGTGATGGCTGTTGTGTATTGTGTTCGTGAAGCTTTCAATTCAATGAAGAAACGAAATTTTGATGGGCATGTGGTGATAGTAAATAGCGTTGCAGGACATAAAGTACCCATATTGCCCGGGTTCAAATTTAATATCTATCCAGCTACCAAACACGCTGTGACTGCTATGACTGAAACTTACAGGCAGGAGTTTGCTAATGCTGAGACAAAAGTAAAAGTTACGGTAGTGTGATCACAAGGATTCGAGTGAATAAGATTGGTTTCTAAAGATTTGCCTTTACAGAGTATAAGTCCTGGCGCAGTTGAAACTGAAATCATTTCAGATCCTGAAGTGTTCAAAAAAGCTGGGTTTCCATTTTTGCAATCAGAAGACATTTCGAATGCTATTCTTTATGTATTAAGTACTCCACCTCACGTTCAGGTAATTACTCTTTCACTCTGTGTGTCTCTCTATCTAAAGTTTCATTCTTTCAGATTCACGAGTTAATGATAAAACCAGTTGGCGAAAAATTTTAAGTGTGGTTATATGAGCACCTGTGTAACATATTGTTTTCAGTATTTAATACTTCACATAGAAACTATCTGATATTGATAAATAGTATACATATGTTTATAATATATTGCACATAATATACATATATATAATAATATATAGAAAATATATCTAGCTTTCTTATGCAAAAATTTAGCTATTCCTAAACTGAATCACTACAATATATTATATACAGGGTCTGTTTAATAAGAAACCGGGCTGAGCCTGCCCCGCGCCGTCAAAGCGTCTGCTAACCGGTATCTGGTGCTGTAGTGGTGGTGGGGGTCTAGGTAAAGGGAACCAGCAGTTGCCTCCAAGCGCTTGGAGAGATAGCATTGAGCGAGAGCAAAGTGCGTGTTCAGTAACGTCGTCGGAGTGAAAATGGAGCGTACGATCGAGCAACCGAACTAGAGTTTTTTTAACCACGTTATTACAGGAGACGATACGTGGGTTTTTGAATACGATCCTGAGACGAAGTGGCAGAGTTCGGAGTGGCACACACCAGCGAGAATACAATGTCATTAATAATGTGGCGGAATACCCTGGACAAGCCTACGAAGAGAATCGATTTCCTTACCCACAACCGCACAGTTTTCCAGAATGTGAACGTTAGTTTGGATGCTTCTTGGGCCATTTGTTACATTTTGGGTACTAGGGATTGTAAAATCTGCCTTTCCCTTCTATAGCTGGGGAGATATGTTTACAATATACGAGAATAAACTAACTTTTATCGACAAGAAGTAATCAAAAAAATATATTTTTGCTTTTACAGGGTCGGTGCCCTGAACTTTATTATTCGCAGTTTTAAAATACAACTCAAATCATTTTCTCTAATTTCTAACTTAAATAACCTAAACCTGCTGACTCGATGTCTGCTATTTTCACAATTGCATATTTTCACATGAAAATAGGTTCCCATGAAAAGTGCAACACTGCACTTCTTGCACACTCGTTTATGTAAAGTATTTAATTTCGTAAGTTTTGCGAACCCGCTGTTAACTCCTTCCTTGCTAAATACAATTGTCCTCAGTTGTTTCTAGGAAAAGGGGAGATCGTTGAACTTAACTCGTGGGCATTTCCCTTCGTCTATGTATGGTTGCGAAGCTGCCAGGATGATGGGAGCTGCAGCTGTGGTCTTCTGTTCCTCCGAATTTATAACAGTATTGGTTTTATTTTTTGAGAGAAGCTTCAGGTACGTGAGTAAGATCAGGATGATCAGAAGAATTGCTGTGAGTGGCGATGTTGCATATTGATACACCCTTTTTTCATAAGTAGGTATAGAATGCGGGTTCTAATTCACTTTTTTCATACAAACTTCAAGTGTTGTCGAGGGTGTGTGTCTTTGGTGTGTAGGTGCGTGTATTAGGGTGGTACAGGTAGGTGTCTGAGAGAAGAAGGTGTGTTTTTGGGATATGTGTGGATGTCATGGATGGTTGCGGCGAGGGTGTATGTCTAGGGCATGTGGATATGTGTATCAGATTTGTGTAGGTGTGGGCCTCAGGTATGTGGGTATGTGTACAAGATTCGTATAGGTGGGTGCCAGGGATGAGAAGGTATGGGTCTTAGGTAAATATACATCTGTGTCTTTGCCAAGTAGTTAAGTGTTCCGGGTCTTAGTAGCCTCTAGCGGTTAATAGTGGAACTAGTCGTGTTGGTTGCATTCTAGAATAGACATATGTCTTTAGATTACATTCTATGCAAGTATTTCAGTTAATACGTGTAGATTAAAGACCTAGATTTCTCAGCGTGTTTATAAAGGGTCAATATAAATGTTTAAAATCAAGAGCCTTTGACACTTTTAGCGATAGATAATTATACTTTCTATGTTTTTTATTCATCCATAGCGGAAGGATTTTCCTGTTATTCATTGCTTCTAGTCTTGTCTTAGTTGTACAATAATAATCTTTCGAGGTTACATATCAATTTTGTTTATTCCTCCATTCATTTAATTGGTTGAATTTTTCTCATTACAAAGAGAATTTTTTTGGTGAGAATTTATGATGTTTCGTCTGCAGTGATGTTTAAGGACGGGACTAGAAATTCTAGGTTGCCATTAAATCGTGACAGGAGCATGCTATTAATTTATAATTCATGGCTTTGGAAAAGTATAAGAGGGAAGCTGAAGGATTAATGAAATCAATTCTGATCTAGCTCGTTTCTGCGACTGAATAACGCTTGAGTTTAGATCGGAATTAAGTTTGCGAAGTTATTTTTGCAACTATAGTAATTACGGCGTAGTAGATATGACTAATTTTCGGTCCTCGCCACTCTTTCTGCGGACTATCCGCTTGGCTAGGAAATTTTATTGAAAACAGCGATTCTTAGGAAAATATAAAGTAATCACGGCGTAGTGGACACGAACAATTTTTGGCCCTCGCCACTCTATCTGCGGAATACTCAAAATTTTTATTAGGCTCCTTAGACTACGCCACCATCTTTGGAAGAAGCGAATGGTTCACACATTTTTGTCAGCTTCATAGGAGCAAAAACCCCACTTCAACACACTTCTATGCAGGAGCAATAAAGTATTTGGACAACAAATCTCCAGTTTGAAGATTTCTATTGATTTAGAGCAACCACCCTCCGAGTCAAAACTTTCTTTGACAGCTTCAAAGGAGCAAAAAGTCTGCTTCAACACACTTGTATGCAGAAGCAATAAAGCGTTTGGACAACAAATCTCCAGTTTGAAGATTTCTATCGATTTAGGACAACCAACCTCCTTTTATCAGCTTCAAAGGAGCAAAAAGTCCAATTCAATACATTTCTACGCAGGAGCAATGAAGTATTTGGACAAAAAATCTCCAGTTTGAAGATTTCCTTTTCAATCAAGACATTTTTTGATAACCAACGTAAATTATATTCAGAAAAACGATTCTCCTAACCGTATATCTGTATACGAGTTCATCATAGCCAATCTTGGACCACGTCAGGAGTTGGCTAAGAATTCTTTAGATTATTTTAAATTAAGTTAGTAAAGTATAAGGAGTAAGATGTCTGTATCCATACATAAACCCTTGAAAAGAAAGTACAATAAAACTTCTTATAAACTAAACTGTCACTTTTGCGATGTTGAAGTTAGTCAACAATTTTTCAAGAGCCATTTGAGGAGTAATGAGCATTAAAAAAATGCATCCCAAATCAAAAGTGGTGATCAGGGAAAAGTGAAAAAAATTTCACAAGCATTTGCTACTCGAATAGCAACGTACCAAATCATTAACGAAAATAAGAAATTAAGTATTGAAGAGTTTTTAAAAAATGAGACCCATTTTTTCACAGATCTTATTAGTGCTCAACTTCAAGAGCTCACAGCTGTAAAAGTCAATTTAGAACTTTTTGCTGTTTTTATAAAATTTGATTTAAGTAGCCAGAATGATATAAGCGAGTTAAAATCATTCAATACAAAGAATGTAATCATTACCAAGGGTTGCGACCTTGAGTATGTTAACAAAGATTTTTTGCTGTTATCGTGAAAAAAGTGAAGAATTTCAAGAGAGAGATATTGGCTGGGCATCCGAATAGGTCCTTAATTTACAGGTTAACATAAATAAGTATACACCCTTCCATGGAGGATCTTATCTACCTCTACCAAAAGAGGTAATGTTAAAAAGAGCATGTGTGAATGTAAAAAATTCCGATGATGCATGTTTTGCTTGGGCTATCGTTTCTGCTCTACACCCTGCTGAGAAAAATTCTCATCGTATTAGCTCTTACCCCCATTACATCTATTTTAAACTTGGATGGTATTACGTTCCCTATTCCTTTCAAAGAGATTCCAATTTTCGAGGAAAAAAATAATGTGAGCGTAAATGTCTATGGTTGGAAAAAGGGGTCTGATGAGGGTCAATTATATTCTTCCAAAAACAGGCAAGCCTCTAGAAAACATATAAACCTGCTTTATATGGAAAATGAAAAAGGTACCATAGGACATTATTGCTGGATAAAAAATTTAAGTTGACTTGTGAATAGTGGAATGACTAAGCATGGTCGCATATCATACCTCTGTGATGGGTGCCTTATTAAATTTACCAGCGTTGAGCGATACAATGAGCATATCAAACATGATTGTAATAAAATCCACACAATTTTACCGTCAGAAGAGGAACAATATTTAAATTTTAAAAAGGTGGGAAAGCAGATAAAAGTTCCATTTATAGTCTATGCTGATTTTGAAGCATTATTGCAACCAATAGAGTCATGTTCTCCAGACCCTCCTAGTTCATTTACAGAGACTACACGCATTCATGTACCATATAGCGTTGCATATTATATAAAGTGCAGCTATGATCCATCCTTGAATAAATTAGAAATTTTCAGAGGCAGCGACTGCCCTAAGGTTTTCCTAAGTAGGTTGCAGGAAGATGCAAAACGTATATTTAGAATCTTAAAGGTGAATAAGCCCATGCAATTGTCCAATGAGCAAGAAGAGAAGTTTTTAAACGCAGTATCTTGTCATATTTGTGATGAAAAGTTTGAGTTAGACACCCGGAAAGTAAGCGATCATTGTCATTTGACAGGAGTCTTTAGAGATGCAGCTTGTAACAAATGTTATATTCTATATAGAGCTCCCAATTTCATACCCATAGTCTTCCATAATCTTAGTGGATATGATGCTCATTTCATATTTCAGATTTTTGGAGCAGACTCTGATAGCATTGAAGTTATTCCTAAAAATAAGGAAAAATACATTGGATTTTCTAAACATATGAGGGTTGATGATGAAACAATATCATTAAGATTTATTGATTCCTATCGTTTCATGGGCTGTGATTTAGATAAGCTTGCTAAGAACTTAAGTTCCGATAAATTCCTCGAGACAAAAAGGTATCATTCAGACGATAGTTTGTTCAACCTTGCGATAAGAGAAGGAGTTTTCCCATACGAGTATAAAGATTCCTTTACAAAACTTGATGGAACATGCTTGCCAGCCAAATCATTCTTTCACAGTACATCACAAAATAGTGGTATCAGTGATAGAGAGTATAAGCATGCTCAAAATGTATGGGAAAATTTCAATTGTCAGACACTGAGTCAGTACTCTGATGTTTATTTAATAACAGATGTGCTCCTTTTAACAGATATATTTGAAGAATTTAGAAATATATGCCAGCCAATCTATGGACTAGATCCAGCTCATTATTTTACGGCCCCTTCACTCAGCTGGGATAGCATGCTCAAAAGCACTAAAGTTGAGCCCGAATTGCTAACAGATATAGATATGTACAATTTCGTGAAGCAGGGAATTAGAGGAAGACTCTGTCAATGCACTTAGAGATACTCAAAGGCAAACAATAAATATGTAACTTCATACAACCCTGATCTTGAGATTAACTATATTCTGTATATTGATGCAAATAACCTATACGGTTGGGCAATGAGTCAATATTTACCCATCAATGGTTTTTGCTGGCTAAGCAATGAGGAAGTCCAATGTTTAGATGTTCTGAATGTTGAGGACACTGCTTCTAAAGGGTTAATTTTATCCGTTGATTTAGATTATCCAGAAGACCTCCATGAGCTACATAATGATCTTCCATTTTGCCACGAAAGTCGGATCCCACCTCTTGAAACCCCTAAATGTAAGAATTAAACGTAATTACATTATCCACTATAGAAATTTAAAACAGTGTTTACATGCAGGACTGAAATTAGTTAAAATACATCGTGCAATAGAGTTTAGTCAATCACCATGGTTAAAAAAATATATAAACTTAAATAATGAAATGCGTACTAAGGCCACAAATGATTTTGAAAAAGATTTCTACAAATTAATGAACAATAGTGTATTTGGAAAAACCATCGAAAATGTGGATAATTATGTAAGTCTTAAGGTCTCAACCCATTGGGATAATGTCGGAAAAAAGAAAGGAGCTCATTACTACATTTGTCGACCTAATTTTCATAGTTGTAAAGTAATTAACGAAGATTTAGTTCTCATTCAGATGGGTCGAATCAATGTTAAATATGATAAGCCAATCTATATCGGCATGGCAATTCTTGATGTGTCAAAAACGTTGATGTATGATTTTCATTATAGTTTTATCAAAAATAAGTACAATAGTCAGGCACATCTTTTATATATGGATACAGACTCTTTTATCTATAATGTAAAAACTGAATAGTAAGAATAATATAAATATATTTGATACTAGCAATTACCCTTAAAAATAATGCACATAATATTCCTCAAGTGAATAAAAAAGTATTGGGTAAATTTAAAGACATACATCCCATAGCAGAGTTTATTGGAACAAAAGCAAAGTCATATTGCATTATTACAGATAAGTCATGAATAAAAAAATTAAAGGTATAAAAAAATCGGTTGTAAATAATGAAATTGAGCCATCAGACTTTATAAAATGTGTAGAGGATACGAAAGTTAAATTATTTAGTGAAATGTATACATTTAGATGTGATAAGCACCTTATTTATACTAGGTTAGTTAATAAAATAAGTCTTTCAGGAGATGATGATAAGCGTTTTCTGATTCCAAATTCTTATAATACTTTAACTTGGGGCAATCATATGATAAATTCATTCAGACAGACAATATATTGTATTATCATTTAAGCAATTTTATTATAATATTTTTGTTACAATAAATCAATTTTGTTAATACATGAATTATGGTCTTTTGAAAATTATAACGATTTAACAACGATTTTTACACGTTTTGTCTTCAATACCTTGTCCACTAGGAAATCATTCGAATATTTGGTCCTACTCAGTTCCTAGTGGTCTGTTTAGCAGTCGCTTTTGCTCATGAGCTGTCTATCTTATGGGTAATGCTTTCTGTTGAGCAGTGTTTTCAGCGGATACCCGGTTTGTTTAGCTGCTTTGCTGTCTGTTGAGCCATCCGTCTAGCTGATAAACCCGTCTGTTTACCTGGTAAGCTGTCTATGTAGCTGTCTTCTTAGCTGATGCCCTGTCTATTTAGATGGTATGCAGTCTGTTGAGCTAATCGTTTAGCTGATAAAGCCGATTGTTAAGCTGGTATGCTATCTATCTCGCTGTCTTTTAAGCGGATGTCCTATCCGTTTTAGTTGAAATGCTATCTCTTGAGCGAGCTGTGTAGGCGTCCAAGTTGAGCGTTTGACCTAACGTGGTATCTTTCATTCAGTAAATTTATGCGTTGGTTGGTAAGTATTCATTTATGAGAAAATTCTTCTTGCTTTCCATACAGTTACATTCAGCATTTTTATACCTTACTTCAAATGTAATATGCTCATTATGATTTGCTTTAAGCCTATTGGTTATCAAGACTACATGTTCATCATCTCCCAAGTTATTTGCAGGCATATATGGGTCAGACAAGAATCTTCACGTCTAGGTTGCTGTTTTGGTAAGCAAATCTTGATTAGGAGGAAGCCATTGTTAGTTTCTCGAGAGTTAATTGATCGTATTTCATGCTGATATATTCTTCATAAAATTGAGTTAATACACCCTTCTTTTTTCATGTGCATTAGTTTTTCTCTTGACTCCTGTCTATCTAATATATAGGAGTCCCTTTCTATAGTAATTCGAGCTCATTTTTCAGTCTTTTCATGTCTTCATAAGACTTGCGGTCCGTCATTATTTTTGAGGTGAATAATGCTTGAGACTCTTACTGCCCACTATGATGTTCCGTTGCATTTGAATCATGCTGCTACACTTATGAACTTATCCAAAATGGTCAAAATCGTATGATGCCTTGGATTAGTCATTTGAATCATTTTGTAAAGCACAAACTTGTTGAGTAAATCTCTACTTCATGCAAACCATTGCTAGGGCCTTAACATGAATTAATTTAGCCTGTTGTTTAGTCGATGTATTAAGGGCTTATAGTGGAACTTATTAAGTATATTAAATCATCTTGGTGTTCTCATGTATGATCAACCCTTTCGGATTATCCGGGATATGCAGGAAGATCAGTATGTTATTACCTGAACGATTTTTCTCCGATCATTGAACAATTGAGTAAAATTTTGGTACCTCCAACTGACTAAAAATCTGTTATTGATGTTTTGATGACTTAGGCTGCATCATTACTCACAACCTGTGAAATGATGAAACATCACGGACAAATGCCTCTAGATATGAACGTTATTATAGCTGTCAAGTGTCGATGTACTAGCATCATATGATCGACTGGTCTCTGTATCATGCAAAGAATGTTATCAACAATCAACAATTAGTTGAGCCGTCAGCTAGGGTCATGAGTGGTTTGTTCTGTAGCTGAACAATGATCAACTTTACACCAATATTTTTTCGCTTTTGCACCTATTAATCCAATTGTCTAATGAACTCAAGGCAATTTTCTCTTTCATACCTACTACCCTAGTTGATTGGCGGGCAGAAGGTGGTGGAGGACCCCGCAGAGATGCAGAATAACCCATAATCCCAATTGGTTGAGCATTATGACGCGTCATAAAGCATGATGACAGGTCATTGATGTCTGCGTGGCATGGGTAGGCTGGGTGAAGCTTATTCTGCATCTCTACGGGGTCCTCGACCACCTTCTGCCAGCCAATCAACTCGGGTCGCTTCCATAAAATTTATTTCATCCTTTTTAGGACATTTCGAAGTCGGTTTTCTTTTTTTTTTTTCTAAAAGTTTTTTTATTTCACTCTTTTTAGTGACATATTTTTTCATTTCAAACCTTTCAAAACTCAGGTTCTTGAATACATTGTATCATGTACTCGTATATTAAAATATAATTTTTTACTCCAATGCAAAAACCACTAGGGCTAAAATCTGCAGCATTCATAGGAATCGAATTTAGTTCTGGTACACTTAATACATGATCTCATCAACATCTACCTTGATTTTAGATTTCATAAAAATCCAATATGGATTGTAGTTTTGAGAAATTTTTGAATTTCGAAATTTGCCTAGCCGCCATTTTTATATTCTGACCTGACTCTGAAGTGCTTTTTTATCTTTCAACTTTTTTCGACCTTCGAGCGGCCGCCATTTTGCTTCAAATTGTTCCACTGTGGATTTTTTTATTGTTAGCTTTATCACACAATTGAATAAATTCTTGTACCAGTTTTGGTACAAACCGGAGCTGTACTATGGTCAGAACAGAAATATTTCAGAAAATTTGGCGGAAATCGGAGCAAAGTTACGAGCTCCAGGCACAAATTTTTTTATATCCTATCTACATACAACCAACCATACGCACACACATATACAGTGGCTCACAGCTTATTTGATGCAGTAACATTTTCAAAGCTAAAAGCACTATAACTTCTGTATTAGAAAAAGTATTGAAAAAATTTAAACTGCAATAAATTAAAAAAAAGCCCTTTTTTAAAAATAACAATTTAATTTATTTCAACAATTGATTCTTAAATAACTAAATAACAAAAACAAAATTAAAGGCAAAATTTTATGTCACAGCTTAATTGATGCAGTCCACGTTTTCCTTAAATTTATCCATGCAGAGGATTTCCAGTTCAACACTAATATTTCGTATGGTTTCCTTTTTGGCTCAAGACAGCTTTGAGTCTATTTGGAACAGATTCAACCAGCTTTCCTGTCATTTCTGGCGTTATTTTACTCCATTCTTCTAAAAGAGCTTTCTTTAAATCAATTTTGTTGTAAATTGCGTGGTTACGAATTTTTTTCTCCAGAAAAGCCCATAAATTCTCAATTACATTTAAGTCGGGTGACTGTGCCGGGAGAGCCATCAAATGAGGACAATTCCAAATAAGCCAAGATTGCACGATTTCTGACTTATGTTTAGGGTCATTATCTTGGTAGAATCTGAATTCACGCCGGATTCCGAGTTCGTCAGCACTTTGCAGGAGATTTTCCTTTAGGATATTACTGTACATGATCTTGTCCATGTTTCCTTCAATAAAGGCTAGCTTCCCAACTCCGGCTGCTGACATACAGGCCCAAACCATTACACTGCCACCGCCGTGCTTAACAGTCTCATGTAAATTTGCTTTTTTGAGCTCTGTATTTGGCGTACGTACGTACGCCATTCCATCTGAGCCAAATATGTTGAATTTGGACTCGTCAGCGAAAATCACGGTTTTCCAAAAGTCCAAATCCTTTGAAATATGCTCCGTAGCAAAGTTCAGGCGGCTTTGTCGATTTTTGATACTGATGAACGGCTTCTTTCGTGCAACTCGGCCATTAAAATTATGCTTTCTTAGCACACGACGTATGGTTTCAGCACTGCATTCTTTACCAATTCCAGTGAACACTTCGTTCGCCAATTTAGGAGCTGATAACTTAGGGTTTTGCATTATTTTCCGGACGATCCACCGTTCATCAGACTCATTCAAAATTTTATTTGGTGCATTTCTACCCTTGTTTTCCAACCTTTTTTCATTGGTAAACCTTTCAATTATATGCTGAACTGTTGATGAACTTAGATTGACAACTTCGCTGATTTTGCAATGAGATTCACCATTTCTAAAATGATGAATTACTAATTCCCGCTGTTCAAGTGTTGTCCTACGGCCCATTTTAAATATTACACAATTTATCCGCTTTTAAACTATCAAGGTCAAATAACATTTTTAAAAATAAAATAAGAAACGCACTAAGTACAATATATCCAAAAAAAATCCGGTGAAAATCGTGCACTTTTAATGCTAGGATACAAAGAACTAACTGCATCAAATAAGCTGTGAGCTATCCTATGCAAATGATTTTGCTTCATTACTGCTAACGGGACATTTGAAACATTTTTTCTTACTTTCTTTTGTGCTTCGAATTTCAGTTATACTAACTGTAAAATCTGCATCAAAATATTTGTAAATTTTTATTTATCTGCATAAGGACAACAGTTTGTTTAATATTTATTGAAGTGCATCAAATAAGCTGTGAACCACTGTATATATTCACTTGCCAGAAAAATTATCCGTACATGCAAGATAACAAAGTTATCATTGTATTAAAAAGGATATGTCCACTTCATTTGAATGCTTTCGTTTATAATATCAAAAAACCTACACTTTTGCATGATTCCCAAATATAAAAACATGGCTCTACATCACTATATTGCAAACGTTGATTCCTTTTAAAATCTAACCATTGGAACACTTTAAACTTACCGAAACTTGCTGTCCAAAGTTTCATATACTCTATTGCTTCAGTGTAAGCAACTTTTACTCTCTCCATAAAATTATCACCAGCAGCATCTTTTCCATCTTTTCTGAATTTAGCTAAAATGGGCTTTACTCTTAAAGGAATAAAGTTGGATTTCGCTCTTTCATTTACTTTTTGGAGAAGGTAATCAAAAACTGAATTTATTTCCAACATGCGATTGGCCTTTTTAGGGTAAATTTCTCGAGAGAAATTTAACTATTGCGGAGAGTATCTTATATATATATATATATATATATATATATATATATAGATATATATATATATATATATATATATATATATATATATATATATATATATATATATATATATATATATATACGAGTATACATATGGGACATAACGAAATTTGTCACCACGCTAGAGGTTGCAATTTTGCTTCGATTTTCACCAAATTTTCAGGAAAGGTGTATTGGGTAAATATCTCAGGTAAGTTCGTGAACCAGCTATATCGGCCGGGAAAAAACAAAATGGCGGCCATTTTAGACGAAAAATCGTGATTTCTGTTTTGACCAAAGTGTAGCTCCGATTTGGATGAAATTTGGTACAAAGGTTCACTGATGTATGTGATGAATCTCACAATAAAAAATCCAAAGTCGGTACGGCTGAAACAAAATGGCGGGCGCTCAAATGTCGAAAAACGTGTAAAATTTTGTTGTTGTAATAGTGGTCAAAGCTTTCAATAGATTTTCATGAAATTCGGCAGTCAGATAGAAATTATAAGTATCTAAAGAATTACGTGAAGAAACTGGAGGTCAGGCTTCTGAAAGTCGCAATTTTGATTCGACATATATGAAGCTTGGTTTCGAGATAGGCATTGCTTAGATCTACAGACTTTGATATTTTGGTGATCATGCATGTACAAATTTAACATGGCGGTGGTTTAACTATGCGTTTTTTCAGGTTTTTGTGGCGCTCTAGTGGTCACATTTACCAGCGGATTTTGATGAAATTTGAGATTATGGATCTCTGTCCTATGTTCCCGTATTATGCAGAAAATTATTAAAATTAAATGGAAAATAAAAAAGTCGAAAATTTATAACCCAATATTTTTAGCCGCCATTTTCACTAAAAACTGAATTATTTTGCCCTGTCTAGAGTAAAACTCCGATTTGAACGAGATTTGGCACATTGATTGATGAGGTCCTAGCCCACAAAGATTTAAAATAGTCCAACATCAAATGCATGCTTTCAAAATGGCATCCCCCAAAGGTCAGAAGGCAAGCGCAATTCGCTATTTTAGTAGCAACTGAAAGAATGAATTTTTTTCATGGAAACGTTTTAAATTACTTAACTTGAAAGTATTTATAAATCAGATTATTTTTAACAATACCCTTAAAAATTATAAAATCGCGACTTGTTTTTCTGTCCGTCCGTCCAGTTGTTCGTGCGTCATAAGTTTTCTCGCAAACCACATACAGGGTCTGTATAATAAGTAACCGGACTGAGCCTGCTCCGCGCCGTCAAAGCGTCTGCTAACCAGTATCTGGTGCTGTATTGGTGGTGGGGGTCTAAGTAAAGGGAACTGGGCTGCAGCAGTTGCCCCTAATCACTTGGAGAGATAGCATCGAGCGAGAGCGGAGCGCGTGTTCAGTTACGTCGTCGGAGTGAAAATGGAGCGTATGATCGAGCAACCGAACCAGAGTTTTTAACCACGGTATTACAGGAGACGAGACGTGGGTTTTTGGATACGATCCTGAGACAAACCGCCAGAGTTCGGAGTGGCACACACCGGCGTCACCACGACCGAAAAAAGCGCGCATGAGCAAATCGAAGGTGAAGTCGATGCTCATTGCTTTTTTTGACGTGAAAGGCATTGTTCACAAAGAGTTTGTGCCACCCGGCCAAACAGTAAACGGCCAGTAAAACAGCGAGGTGCTCCGTCGACAAACCGCCCGGGTTCACCGAGTCCGTCCGGAGATTGCCGATTCCTGGATCCTCCATCACGACGATGCTCCGTCGCACACCTGCCTGCTCGTCACCGAGCAGTTGGCCAAACAGTCGAAGGCAACGTTGCCACAGCCTCCTTACAGCCCGGGTATGGCACCAGCAGACTTCTTTCTGTTCCCCAAGATCAAGAGTCACCTTAAGGGGACGCGGTTCAGGACTCTGGAAAACGTTCAACGTACTACGACGAGGGCTCTAGATAGCATCGAGGTTGCCGACTTCCAGGGAGCGTTCGGGGATTGGTAAATCCGGTATTAGCATATTATCCACTCCAATGGGGACTACTTTGAAGATTTCTAAAGAAAAATTGTACATATTTTGCCAATAAAAAATTTCCTGAGGTCAGTCCGGTTACTTATGATTCTGACCCTGTAAGCTATAATGAGGAAATTTTCTACGTAGGTCAAAAGTGGTGCCTCTTGAAATTTGCAGTCGAAGAAAATATTTTAAAGTGTTTAAGGGGGTCTCCCTATAAAGGGGGGTGACATAAACATTTTTTTTATTTCTGTAGCCCTCCAGTAGCCAAGTTTTTCAACAGATTCCGATAAAACTTGAAATTATAAGTTATTAAGGCAAGTTCATTTAATTTGATTATGCAAATCGGATGACAAATGAAACATTCGAAAATTTATAGCTTAGTATTTTTAGCAGCCGTTTTCAATAAAAATTCAAAATAACAGCCCCTGATGGTTCAGAAAAGAATCGAAAAGGTATATATTAATGGCACTGCATGTGCTGACTAAACTTTTATAGAAATCTTTTGAAATTAACTATTTGAGCTATTTAAGCCATAAAGTTATCACCTTTGTGTAGTAACCACTGTGAAATGTATAAACAGCAAATGTAAGAAGGGCAAAACCAGCATAAATATGTTTTTAACAATTTATTACCCGCCGATTTTCAGCAACTCAATTTAATTAGCAAAGTTTTTGCGCCTCTATGAAGGGTCACCAAATACGAACGGTGGCAGATTCTTTTTGTTAATAAATACCCATGTAGTGCTACAAAAATTGCAGTAAGAAGTCCAGTAGTAGATAAGCCAAATTCTTTTTCGAAACCTTACGCTACATACGAGAAATTTACCTTTCCGGCTGGTGCTGCCAACGGTGATTTTTTTCTATTAGTGCGATTTTCGTTTGAAATAAAGCTTTGAGTGAATGAACAAATATTAAAAAGCATTCACTAAGATCGTGCCAAAAGAAATTGTTGATCATAGGAGATGGATTAGTTTGTGATAAAAAGTAAAGTTTTAAGGCATCATACATTTGCAGCATCCTGTCTTTTGCAGGGAATAAGCTCAGCCAACGCGTTTTACAATAACTAAGTAGATCTCTACATTTCGACTCAATAAGCTCGCAGGAAGATTTGAGCTCCGTTGTTCACACAGTATATATTGAGAAGTATTGGGAGTACTTAAAAACGAGACAATCAACACCAAATCCATCAAGACCATGATGAACAGAATTGTGGATAGTATGGGCAGAGCATCCAATTTCAATTAATTCCGGATGCAATTGTTCTAGTGCATAAAAAATTTTATTTTCCCCCCAACGACTTACACCTCCGAGATTCGTGTTGGTGTTGTCGGCCACAAAAGCGGCTAGTTTTTCACTCAACACATACGTGTTCGGAGTCTGTTCAATAAAGGATGTTATTGTTGCTGCTTGCGCATTTTCAAGGTTAAAAAGTCTAGCAAACGGACTTGAACCCCTTTTTTATGAAAATATTGTAGAATTATCGGGAACAGTTTGACATTTCTATGGTTACATCCATCGGTTTCCAAGCCTATAAAAGGAATTTCGTGGACCTCTTGACAAATTATCTTCGTTGAATATGGCGATAAAACACCATTAATGATAGCAGCGTTTTTTGAAGTTGTTTCAGAGTCTTCAAAAAGAGACTTCAGAAGAGATGCTATGCAGTCCATTTGAGAGTCCGATAAGTGATGCATGGCTGTGTGAAAAGCGAGTACTTCCTCTGCAATGACAATTTTAGTGTCGAGAGAAGAATTCTTCTTCATTGAAAAATCATCCAGGGGTCTGGATGTTGACGCCTCTTGCATTCGTAATTTATGTTGTCCTTAAAAAATTAAATTAATGTCATACTCCTTAAAAAAACTAAACTATTGCTAAAAAATCTATTTTGGGAAGCAGGAAATGTAAACATTAAGGTCAGAGCAAAGCGGTGATATCATAATTATTGTAAACAAATTTGAACTACGGGCAATTATGAATTATTTAATTACTTTATTAATAAATCACAGATATTCTGGACAATGCTACAAATAAACTATATCAACTAAGAATAATGCCGAAAGTGCACACATCTAAAGTATATATATATATAGATAGATATATATATATATATATATATATATATATATGTATATATATATATATATATATATATATTTATATTTATATATTTATATATATATATATATATATATATATATATATATATATATATATATATATATATATATATATATATATATATACATATACATAATAATGACGAAATAATCTTTTTTATTGAACTTAAAATTTTTTTGGCAAGATATTCTGCGTGCGCGTAAAACAACGCTCAGTGCCCACCATTCTTTGCGAATCACATATATTGCAAATTCCAATATTATCTCTCTCACCCGGCCTGAACTAGGTAAATTTTTTTTGAAGAGCTGCTGTGAAAGTGCATATTCTTTTGTTCATTTTGTCCTTGAATTTCTCGCTCACTTTTTTACCGTGAAACTCAGCTCAAATCACAGTGAAAATAAACTTTACACCAAAACAAACTCACTATTTTTTCTACTAAAAATACTACTGCATAATTAATAACGCACCGTTAACACTCCACTAATCACACTCATTATGTGATTGACAACGAAATAAATAATAGAATTAGATTTCATTGGTTTTCCTTTTATTTTATTTTTCGGATTCAGGCATCCATCGACAGTTTGATCGCAAATTCCCATTTAACCATGCGTAAATTTTGATAGTAGCGCTACAATCGTTTCGCACTTTGCCCGCACCCTTAATTGGAAATATTTTCATCACGAAAATGAAAAGACGGAAATGACAAAATGCATTCGGTGAACAGAGATACCACTTATATTATCATATGTTTCAAGGAAGATATTAAAAGCAAAATGCCTAAATTTAAGTAGATACGGTAGCACTATGCCATAAACTCCGATTGAGTTTGTTATTTCTTCCTCATTCATGCTAGCAGAAGCTAATTATAGCTCTTGAGGTGATCAAAGGGCTCAATTTGAATGTTTAAGAGGCAATTAAATGAAACTATGCAAACATATAGAAAAACGGGGACAATTTGGACTCAAACGGGGACGTGGGGACAAATCGTCAAAAAATAGGGACATGTCTTCAAAAAACGGAGACGTCTGGCAACCGTACCTTAGACCAAATGGTATGCAGCTCCATAGAAGATGTTAACCAAGATGTAACCGGAAGGATGCCAGTAGATTTCCGCCAATATCTAAACAGACTAGTTTTTAGTAGAAAAGACAATCCAAACCCGTTATTGCTGTGGCGAAGCATCAAAAGTGAGTATCCGCATGTATTCAAAGTGACAGTGCATTATTTGCCAGCATTACCTTCATCGATTCCTGAAGAGCGATTGTTTTCACGCGGGATGCATAGCCACTCAATAGCGCAACAGGTTTTCTCCAAGGCGTGTTGATATGCTGGTTTTTTATGTAGCCTAGACGAGGAATGCTTTGAGCTTTGAAATCATGAAAAACGAAAAGAATAAAAATCTTCCTTTTGATTTAGCGTGTTAAATTTTATTTGTTGTAATTGATTTTTAATCGTTATCCTTCGAAAATTGATTATAAAAAACAAAATTAACACGCAAAATTAAAACCAAAAATTTGTATTCTTCAGAAATATTTTGCAAAAATCAAATCAATTACGAGCTTTGAAATCATATCAATTTTTTAATTCATCCACAAAAATTATTTATTTCATAATAATACTACATATTTTCAAACGAAATATTTTTTTTAATTTCATATAGCCGATATGCTTTTTAAAGATGTTGTTGCAAACTGGCTTGCAACACGAAAGCAGGAATACTAATTAGTTTGATGAGCACATAAACTCATCAAACTTCGCGATGCTCAGGCACTTTAACCAGTGCACCAACTATAATGTTTTTTTTTTATCACTCACTTCTATGAACTACACAAAATGCACCCAGCACTTAAGCACTGGCTGGTCTCTCAATCACACGAAACAACACAAACACTTCCACTGCACGAAATAAAACAACCGCTTTCACTCGTGGTTCAAACTAGAATGAGAATTTTATTCCATTAATATCCAACGCTTAACAATTAATAGAATTGCTGATTGCGCTATTCCCACATAGACGCACGTGCACTTTGTATGCTACAAAAGTGTTGACGCTTGTGGATGACGAGAATATCAAGCGATACTTGATATGGTCTAATCGCGGGTAAAAGTGCTGATGATGCGTCTATGTGGGATCCATGCATTACATTTCGATACAAAATTCGAAACCATCAAACAAACAAATGTTACAATGCATCAAATGATACACTGCATGAATTTTAGGATGACTGGTAAATGTTACAATGTATCAAATGATACATTGTATGATTTTTATTATAGATTTTGATGGTTTGTCGAATTTTAAGTGATGTAATTGTACATTCCTCTCCGCCGTTGAGGGGTTCCTCAACCGCTGGTTTACGCATTGATAGTGAAATCTGCATTGGAGTGCCGTCGTGGTGCTGGTGCCGGTTTCAAGTTATCGGAATTGTCGTGTCCCTGCTGTTGGCATTGTCCCTTACTGCAAATTATGACAGCAATTACAATCAGTATCCCCAAAGTGGTGTAACTGACTATCAAGGGGTGGTGTGTTGTTTGTTGGACATCATTGGGTACCTCGGCGTTCCGTTGATCTTCTAGAAGTCGCTGTAGTGTGGTGAGTTCATCGATATCGGTAGCGTATGGTGTTGCAGCATGGTACTTCAAGGAGCCTAGGGCCGGTAAATCCTTAGATATGTTGAAGTTTGTGAAAGCTGTATAGGTTAGATGCGCGGTTGTATTGAAGACGCTGTAGCTGTACAGATTAAGTTGAGCATTTCTTAAGGAACACTCATGACGAATTTCAAGGAGCCCTGCGTTAAATTTGACGGGTTCCTTAAATGCGAATATCCATTGATTCCTGGTTTGCAGCTTCACGCACACATATTGATCGATCACTCGTGCTAAGGGGCATAGTGTGCTGCTTATGTTGTTGAAAAGCTCGATTTCGCACGCTAGATAGCTGGAAGCTGACGTATATATTGTTTGTAGCCTGGGACAAATGAGGTGGTTCGTCTTGCTCTACATGCATGTTCCGAGTATTTCGGAGGTCATGGGTAAGTAATTGTCCCCATGGTTGTTCACCGCTAATAATGAGAACTTCGGTTCAATGGCAACTATGGTGTTGTTAATTATAATTGGTATAGGCGTAATCCGAAACAGATGAAATTGTTCCTGGGCTGTGAGTGGCAACCTTACGTTGAAGATAGGGTAGTCCCGGGTGGCGGCACTTTTGATGGTCATCAATTTGTAAAATGCGGCTGGATCGTCATCCTGAATAGGTATTTGAAGCGGTGGTGCCAAATGAGATTTTATTTTGTGTATTTTGTGTTGGATCTGGCTGACTGGCAATAGCATTGGGCTGAGTTTTCCATAATGTGTATCAACAAGGACATCTATCAATAGTGCTTGGACTCTTTGTAGGCTGGATGCTCTTAGTGTCAGCTGGATGGCAATCGTGGTAATTAATTGGGTGATGCGTTGCTGATTCTCCTGAGCATCGAATGCTTGGATCCTGTTAATTAGTTCTTGGATCTGCTTTTCCACGTCTCCGAAAGTCTCGTTAACTTGTGCCTGATCCTTCTTGATAATATTTAGTGTGGCATCGAGAATTGACGTCTGGTTTTTTATGAGTTTAAGGAGATGACCTTCATTTGCCTTGACGTGGTCAATAGTCCTGGCCATTTCTTGCGCATATTCTGAGTCCAAGATCCCAAAGAGTGAATGGGCGATGTTACCCACCAGGTCAATGGCGCCTCTTTTATTTCGTTTCCTGGTTAATAGCACTTCGTTTAGCTCCAATTTGGCAATTATGTAATCGAATTGCTTGACTAGGGAGTTACATGTGGCATTAGGTTGTATCAGACCGCATAGGCGTTGTAGCCCGTCTCTACCGTTGTGCGTTGCTGTTAAGCCCCTCCAAATAGGTTTGACGTCATAATAAACTATTAGGTTCCATTCGCCTGCCATTGGTTGGATGGTTGCCATTCGCTCAAAATGGATACCTGGTGCTTGGTTGAATTGTGTTATAACAACTGGAGATGCCAGAATAAGTGGTAGCGCAAGCAGTGCTATCAAAATAGTCAACATTCCTGGAGCCATTGTCATCTTTTGTCGTTTTTTTGGAGTGGCTTGACTGTTTTAATCATCGCTGGAGCTAGATAGGCTTTCGTAGCTAGGGTGTGATGATCCTGATTCATCTTGGACATTTTGCTGGGAAGAAGGCCTGCCTGAATGGGATGGTCCAGGCGCATTCTTAGAGTCCTCAGGAATGGTGGGAGTTGACCGTTGTAGACTGAAGAAATCTTCAGTGGGTAATGGAGCTAATCGATGTATTGGTCGTGTTCGCATCCCCTGTGCTGTTTTGACTTCCACAACTCGCACCATTTAATCATCACCCTTGATGACCTTTAAAATTCGGCCAAGTGGCCAATTTTGTATAGGGCAGTTGTCCTCTTTTATGACCACCATAATCTCTAATTCAATGTTGGCAGATCGATCACGCCATTTTTGCTTGGCCTGTAGCTGATTCAGATAATCCTGTGACCAGCGTTTCCAGAACTCCATTCTTAGCCGTTTTACAAGATCCCATCGACGCAACAAACCGGAGGTGTTAGGCCCCGCATTGATGTCAACTTGTGCTGTTAAGGGCTCACCGATTAGAAAGTGACCTGGTGTTAAAGCTTCTAAATCTCTTGGGTCTGTTGACATGGGAGTGATTGGTATAGAGTTCAATACTGCCTCTACCCCAACCACAACGGTCTACAGTTCCTCATACGTAAGTGAGGCTGACGAAGCACTGCGCACCAAGAGATGCTTCGCTGATTTAACAGCTGCCTCCCACAGGCCACCAAAGTGTGGTGTTCTTGGAGGAATGAATTTGAACTGGATTCCTCTTGAGCTGCATGCTCTGATGATGGACTCCTGAGCTGGTTGTGAGTATATCACTGACTCAAGCTCAGCCAACTTATTCCTTGCGCCAACAAAATTGGTTGCGTTGTCGCAGTAGAGCCTTTCGCAATGGCCTCTCCTTCCTGAGAATCGTATAAGGGAGCCAATGAACGCATCAATTGACAGATCAGTTGCCAGCTGCAGGTGGACGGTCTCGGTGGCAAAGCAGCAAAATACTACAATGTAGGCCTTCTGAGGTTTTTTACCTCGGACCTTAAAGTAGTATAGAGTATATTTTTGTGGAAGGGGCCTGGCCACGAGGCCTGACTGCCATGCAGAAACAAGGGACCATAGAACCAACTGTTTGATGATGCCAGCCTGCGAGCTGACATTCCGCGGGAAACTATGTCAACTGGATTATCAGCGGATCTCACATGACGCCACTGATCGGATAATGATCCCTCCTGGATTCTAGCCACTCTGTTGGCCACGAAGGTTTCAAACGATGATGATGGTGTATTGATCCATGCGAGAACCACCTCCGAACCGCTCCAGAAAAACATTGGACGTTCTTCGTAGTTCAGGTCCTTCTTCACTCTTGTGGCAAGCTCGACTCCCAAAAGAGCGGCGCACAACTCCAGGCGTGTTATTGGTTGTGTTTTAAGAGGTGCCACTTGAGATTTTGCGCACAGAAGCCGAACAATCACCTACCCACCCTGATGAGTAGATCGGAGGTAAACTGCCGGTTCATAAGCCTATATCCTGCAAACACTTGATTTCGTCGCGGAATTATTTCCACGATGCTTCCAAGTCTGAAGATAATGGGTCATCCCAAGAGCCATTTATTTGGCATAGCTCTTGAATGAAAATCTTTGCGGTCACTACTATTGGTGAGAGTAGCCCTAAGGGGTCGAATATCCTAGCCAGTTCTGAAGTAACGGTGCGCCGTGTGATTGCTTGCTCAGCAGACTGGTTGACTCTTACGAGGAATTGGTCGTCGTTTGGTCGCCACATTAGCCCCAATGTCTTGATGGTATTTGCTTGAAGTCCCTCCAGATCCAAGTCTACCTCTTGATGCTCAACTGGTATGTGATCCAGAAGTCTCTGATTGTTTGCGCACCATTTGCGCAAATTAAAACCACCGAGTCCCAGTAATTCAGACAATTGTTTTTGCATCTCGATGGTCTCGATTGATGAGTTGGAGCCCACCAATCCATCATCCACATAGAAATGTTCCTTCAGGGCGACAGATCCTAATGGATATCTCAGGTGGTTATCCTGTGCGAGCTTCAGGAGGCACTTGGTTGCCAAGTAGGGTGCAGCACGGGTACCATATGTGACAGTGTTCAGTTGATAGTATTTAGCGGGCTGCATAGGATTATCACGCCACAGGATAAGCTGGTATCTTCTATCTTCTGGGTGCATCAAAATCTGACGATGCATCTTCTGAATGTCGGCAGTAAAGACGTAGGTTGGAAGGCGGAAACGGAGCAGAATGGTGAACAACTCCGGTTGAACTGTTGGTCCAGTGTGTAATATGTCATAAAGTGACATGCCGAATGTGGTTTTTGATGATGCATCAAAAACCACTCGAAGCTTTGTGGTTGAACTCTCGGGCATCAGCACGTAGCGGTGTGGTATGACGTAATGATTGTCTGGTAACTCGGAGGCACTTATTCTGGACATGTGGCTCAATGATTCATACTCCCTCATCGTTGTATTGTTCACGTAAGGGTGAGTCCTTTGCCAATCGTTTCTCCAGAGAACAGAGTCGATTAAATGCCGTTTTCTTTGACTCTCCCAACGTGGCGGCTCCATCCAAAAAAGGCAATCACACCATGAAACTACCATTCTGCACCTTTCTAGTGTGTTCCACAAAGTGGATCTCGCAACGCTTCTCGGCCAACGACAGGGATGGTTGATTGTCCGCAACCTCATCAATTCTCCAGAATCTCTCGACAAGCTCGTTGATACTTTGCTCCTCTGGCGTGAATACAGCACACGTAACATGAGATGAATCGGCTACGTTGATCCCCCCAGACATCACCCAACCAAGGAAGGTATTTTGGAGAATCGGCAAACTTTCGGCTAGTCTTATTTGGCCTGATCTTAGGGGCTGATGATGAAATTCAGCCCCTAAGAGGATGTCTACATGTTCAGGTTGATTGGAAGTGGGGTCGGCTAAAGAGACTCTTGCTGGTATTGACCATGAATTGATATCAACATGCCTTGATGGTTGTTTGGACACAATTTCTGGAAGTACAAATGCTTCAAGTCTGGTCGAGTAATTTGTGACTCGGGAGAAAACTTCTAACTCGATTCTTCGTCTGGAGTTCCTTGCAGCTCCACAAATTCCTTCAATTTGCAAATCCGCTTTGTGTGACCCCAACCCCAATCGTTTAACAAGCCTCTCGGTCGCCAAGTTGACCTGAAATCCGGAATCGAGCAATGCTCTGCATGTTACGGTTAATCCATTGTGCGATTTCACTAGAGTTTTTGCGGTACCAAGGAGAACATATGTGTGGCAATCATGAATGGACGAGGCTACAAGAGACGATGAACTGGATGGTTGGATGTCCTTTTGAGTACCTTTGTTGTTGTCTTGCCCTGTTTTGGATTGCTGAACTGTGTCGAGATGGAGGAGAGTATTGTGCTTATGGTTGCACCTGGTGCAGGCTCGTAATGTACATGCACTGGCCTTGTGCCCTGGTCGAAGACAATTGACACACAATTTGTTCTTCTGGATACACTGGAGCCTGGTTGCAACTGGCGTTTGCAAGAACTGCTTGCAAAAAAACATTGGATGTGCTGATTGCTTGCACACAATGCAGATTGTATTTCTTTTGTCGGGGACAGTGGTTGTTGTGAGGGATCTTGCTGAGCTCGGTTTATCCCTGTTACCGATGGATTCAAGTGACTGGAACCGAAACTCCAAAAAATCCAAGAATGCCCGTATTGACTGATTCTCCTTTGGCTTGGTGATGGATTGCTCGTACAGTGTGTGGCTCTGTTTATCCAACTTTTTAACAAGAAAGTGGAGAAGCAGTGAATCCCAAGTCGAAACCTCCACACCAAGATTGCTCAGTGTGAGAAGGCCTTCATGGACGGTATCATGAAGGTTTTTTACTATTGATGATGTTGGCGTGTCAGTGGTAATGGCCGGCGAGCTCATAATCTTCGAAATGATAGCTGGAGTTAATAGCCTTTAGTTATTATATCGGCTTTGAATTACATCCCAGGCTGAAGTGTAATTCGCTTCCGTCAATGGAAGGTGTCGAATGAGCTTCTCTGCCTCGCCAGTAAGATGGTTCTTCAAGTACCACATTTTTTGTATTGCAGGTATTGATTGTACGTGTATCATCTGCGTAAAAATGTCACAGAATTGACCCCATCTGAGGTGATCACCATCAAACGTTGGAATAGTGATCTTGGGAAGGCGTATTGATAAGGCACCTGTGTTGGCAGCAACCTGGTTCATGAATAATGGTTGTGATGTTTCTGTCGTCATCAAACTCTCCCTGACGATGTTTTCCAGCCTTATGTATGCCTCCATGTCGTAATCTGTAGGATCATCATCAAGTTCGAGGATAGAGTAGTGAAGGTCCTCAATTCGGCTCCACAACCCCTTCACCAGATTGTGCACCAAGCTCATACACTGAGGGCTCATTTCTGTTGATAATCTCGTTAAATGGCGATGAGCAGTCACCATGATAGCCTTTTGGCGACGTATTAACGTGGTTATCTCCACTGGTTGTGCGGAGTGGCGGTTAATTGGACTTGGTTTGTGATCCTTCACACCACGATCCTTTTCATCTTTCAGCTCAGTGTTCTGAATATTGTCCACTGGTTGTGCGGATTGGCGTTGAGTTGGCTTGGGGTTATGATCCTTCACACCATGATCCTTGTCATCTTTCAGCTCGGTGCCCTGAATGCTGTGAAGTTCACTTTGGAAAATCTCCTGGTATTTTGTCACCAAGTTTGCGACCTGGTTGTAGTAATCCGTGTGGAAGTAGAAATGTTCAGCGGGAACTGGATCCAATGTACGGATTTCGTTGTCTGTTTCTTCAAATCTATCCCATGCAGCTGACAGCTCTCGAAGGCACCTTTCAAAGTAGGAGCTTGTTTTCCTTTGTGCACTATCCTTGTTGTAGTTACGGATCAGTGTTTCGATTTCCTCTCCAGTTTTCTGTTGCTCTGTGGCGAGCTGGTCCATGTTGATTGTTATGGTGTAGCAGATTCACCGAATGGAAGTTCACTCAAAGGATTTTGAAGGATCACCAGTCGTACTAATCGAGGTGGCGTGAATATGTATCACGTCGGGGTCACGAAAGCACGAAAGCAGGAATACTAATTAGTTTGATGAGCACATAAACTTATCAAACTTCGCGAAGTAAATGTTTGATGCTCAGGCACTTTAACCAGTGCACCAACTATAATGTTTTTTTTTTATCACTCACTTCTATGAACTACACAAAATGCACCCAGCACTTAAGCACTGGCTGGTCTCTCAATCACACGAAACAACACAAATGCTTCCACTGCACGAAATAAAACAAACGCTTTCACTCGTGGTTCAAACTAGAATGAGAATTTTATTCCATTAATATCCAACGCTTAACAATTCATAGAATTGCTGATTGCACTATTCCCACATAGCCGCACGTGCACTTTGTATGCTACAAAAGTGTTGACGCTTGTGGGTGACGAGAATATCAAGCGATACTTGATATGGTCTAATCGCGGGTACAAGTGCTGATGATGCATCTACGTGGGATCCATGCATTACATTTCGATACAAAATTCGAAACCATCAAACAAACAAATGTTACAATGCATCAAATGATACACTGCATGAATTTTAGGATGACTGGTAAATGTTACAATGTATCAAATGATACATTGTATGAATTTTATTATAGATTTTGATGGTTTGTCGAATTTTAAGTGATGTAATTGTACAGATGTTATGATGAATCCATAAGTCGATTTGTCTGAGTTACCAATATTTATATGATAACGGTAATTTTTCGTTTAGGTGTGCAATTATGTATATTTTGCCATCTTCTTCTTAATTTCAATCGCAGTCACTTCAGTATTTAAAACGTTATATATGTTAAAATCTCTTAAATACCTATTGATTTAGAAATTCTCCATAAGTTGACCATTATCTAAAGAAGCCTGTACACTCTCGTGGAGGTCTAGCGAGGCACGATGAAGGCAAGAGTGAACATGCAATTCTCGTATTGTCTTGCTTTGTCTCGCCTCACCTCGTATGCTTTCCATTCCGTGTCGGTACTTTGCGTGAGTCAAACGGCCTCGCTTAGCCTCACGAGGCAGCGCGAGGGCATCCTTTACACTCTTTAAGCTGTCGAATCGTGAAAACGTATTTTGAAAATATGGAGTAACGACATAGAACTTTACTTTTTAAAAGTCTACCAAACTGAGCCTGTATTATGGTATCGAACGCATCCATTTCACAAGGGGGATCTTAAGGCACAGCGTCCTTCAAACTCATTTACTTCATTCCTCTAGGAGCCTAGCTGAACTAATACACCATTTCGGTCATAAATATCCACAGTTCCCGATGGCGTTGAATTCTTTTTGACGTAGCACTTTCGCGGGGGAAATTATGCAATAAAATACATATCATTGTTAGGACTGCTGTCTTTTCTGGATTAAGCAATATTGGTTTCCAAAAAGTTCTAAATTTTAAAGCCAATATACCAAAAGTGATCTCCACAACTAAACAAGAAGAAGCAAGCCTATTATTAAAAATGCGTTTTGGTGTGCCTGTATTGTGGGCACCAAGATATGGGTTCATATCGTGCGTACTAAGAGCAAAAACCCCATCTCCTAAGTAAACATAGTGAACGGTATTCGTTGAGCCTGGCAGTGGTGTCGCTGATGGTAAATTAAGATCATCAGAACGAATTGTGTAAGACAGTACGCTATTTTGAAATACGCCACCATCACTTATTCGTCCTTGACATCCAATATCAGCGAATATGAACTTGTAATTTTGATCTACTAAAGCCAACAGCACGATGCTGAAACTTTTCTTGTAGTTGTAGTACTCTGAGCCACTTTCCATCGATAGCATCGACTTTCTAAAACCCGCTTCTATTTGCAACCAAGATTTTGCATGATCTGGAATCTGAAAAGATAAAAATGTAAATTAATAACTTCGTTTTTGTTTTAAAGAATAATCAGCCTTCTACAAGTCAAGACGAACGTAACAGTGAAGCAAATGCATATGCAAATGATGCAAAAAATGTACAGATCTCAGCTGCAGCCATTGTTTCAAAAGATTCTTCGAGGGGGGACGTATCGCCATCATTTGTAAGTCCTGTGGTACAAAAGCGTCGGAATAACCTCATCGAGTTGCAAGAAGCTGGACAATAAATGAAAGATGCGATGAGCACATTAAATAAAGTTTAAAAAAAAACAAGAAGTACCAGAAGATGACTGTGAGCCATATGGAAAAATCTTAGCCAATAAGTTAAGAAAACTTCCTGAGTTGGAAAGAATGCAATTAATGTGGGAGATTGATGGCTTATACATCAGAACCATTCAAAGGAAACTACTCCAATCACACAACAACTCATTCCATCCTATGCTTTTTCAGCTTTTTCAACGCCTTTGCCTATTTACAATAATATAAACGATATTTCGGCATTAAAATACTAGAATCATCACCACAAATGCCCTCAAAAGTAATACCTATCTTATCTTATGAAGTAATTGCTCCTGCTCAACCTGTTACATACTCTGAAAATTCTAATATTGTCAACAAAGTTTTTTGTGATGTTATGCATTGACTTCACTCGTTTTTCCATGTTTTTGATATTGTTTCTATAAAACTTTGTATGATTTTTATAACAACTTTGCACTTTAGTTTTATATGAAAAAATTTGCAGTTTATCAATCAACGATTTGATGAAGAAAATATATTAACGGATGTATTATTTACTAACCTCAATTTCACTTTTTAACACCTCGTTCAATGCTGCACAGGTTTCGGGTATTATTTTTGATATCAATAAACTAGCTACCTTGAAAAGGTTATGAAGGCTTTCGAAGCTGTCTCCCGAAGCCAAGACCTCAATGTTATTGTCCGATGAATTTTTGCTGGGATTGCCTCTTTTAGCTGAGTGTCTTTTTTTTATATGATGGGCTTCACTTTTTCCAATATGTAATCAAAATCCGTTGAAGACCTCCTTGTAAATTTCCTAAATTCATCCGAAGGCTCCGTTGCTCATTCTGCCAGTTGATTTTGCATCGTAGCTCTGTGAAAATAAAACAGAATGAAAGAAGATATAAAAGAGTAAATCAATCAAAACCTTTGCTTAGCATGTTCTATTTCGATACATAGTGAGCATCCACCATCTCCGTTTAAACCATTTTTTTAATTGTTTTTGCATGATAGATTTGCACATAGTTAAAAGAGCTAATAGCACATACACTTACCGCTACTGTAACTTCTAACGCATCCATACTTCTGGACGATTGCAAACGTAATGAATAAACGAGAATGTACAGTGTTGTTCTCGTCACTCGACCTCTCGCGCGAGAACCCTTGGCGAGGGATGGCGAGAGCACTCACGCCAGGGTGTACATTTGCCATAAGGGGTTATCATAATGTCTAAAATCTCAAAATTCCAGGCGCAGAAAATAACAGGAAATGTTCTTGCATACAGCAAAAATTTTCGTTATTACTCAGGTGCATTTTCAAACTCTCTGCTTAAAATATAAGCCCACACTCTGTGAATGCATTGATGTTCAAAATAAAAATCAAGTAGTGGAATTAGTCGGCTAATGGCACCGACTAGTCGACTTTAAAAGTCAAAAATGAAAAGTCGATCGTAAAAGTCGAAATCTACTATTTTGATAGAGTTTCATTTACTATTGGGTACCAGCGAGTAATTCTGTTGGTCTATTTGTTATCATTTTCTCTTGCCAGATTACCTACATGTAGCCTTGGTCCACACGTGTGCCTGTTGTATAAAACGTGCCGCACACTTGACAGTGCTGCACTTGTGCGGCACACAAAATTCGTGCTGTCAGCACACTGCATAGTATGAGATACTAAACGATCAGTCGTTCGTCTGGTGTGCTTCAGAGCCCATTCTTTTCTCTACACGGTACGAAATACGAAGTGGTCAACTCAACCGCACATGTGCGTGTCGTTTGATCAGTGTGCTGTAGAGCTTATAATGCCATTGCAGCACATATCAGCTGGTTTTCTTTGTTGCATATATCTGTGTACGGTTGCATGCGATATTGTGCATAGCAAGGAACATTTTTTGAATTGAAATTTATCTAATGTGAACACTTAGTATTTTATCGACGTAAGTTCCTTGAGCTAATGAATCATGAAAAACGTGTTATTTAAACTTGGAATGAAAGGTTCTTACCTTAATTTGAAGTATGTACAAACAGAAATTGAAATTTTCAGGCACAATATTGCTGGCTAGAGCACAAACCATATGAACAATTGCTAAAACTCTAACATTTTAGCTCTCACCCCATAAACTTTGATGTACTCGTATCTGAATATGAGCGAATTTCTAGGAAAAAAGTGAAATTAAATTAATGTATCATTTCCAAATGATTCAAACTATCGCATAAAATTTTTTCGGAGATCATCAAAGCAGGCAGATACTAAACAATTTTGGGTTCCGCTATTACTTTTTTAAGATGATAAATTTCCATCTGAACGTGCTTTCGAAATTTTCTGGCCCACTGTTTTATGTATTTTTTTGTTACCGTTTTACAATTGGCTGCAAATATTGAGCTCGTAGTAAGTCTGCATAATGAGTCCGTACAATGTTCATGGTTATATCTTGTTCATTGGTAAATTGATGACTCAAGGGTATTTTCAGTGCAAGTAAGAAATGCAATTAATAAAAAAAAAAAATAAAATAGAATGCAACCAAACAACAATCTTTCAGAAAACAAAAACAGCAACCTAAATATAAATTCAATCTATTTGTCATAGTATGAAAAATTTAATTCGAATACTTATTTACACGTTTACATTTAGGAAAACAACTTGGTTTACTTTTTCTCCACTGAGCTTGCTTCGCCGTTCTGTAACTATTTGACCAGTTTTTGAAAAAATATGTTCGCTAGGCAGAGATGTAGCGACAATGCAGAGCCGTTTGACTTTCAATTCGAAAATGTGTGGATGCAAAGTTTTATGTTACTTCCACCAAACAAGATGATCTTCAGTTCTTAATAAAAAAGGTTCATGCAGGCACTTCTCAACCTCACTAAGAATGTTGTCTTTTGTGCTAGATCTTCCGATCAAATTAAACACGTTCTTTTCGAAATTATTCCAAATCTTGGAAGAAAGAATGATCTCCTTAACATGTGAGTTCATATTTCCCACTGAATTTTGGGTTGCAGACTCAGCAATGTTCAATGCATCAGAAATTTGTTTAATTATGTTTTTTTTGCCACTTCAAAGGAATCTTGGCAGAAAAGGCCGTGTCTTATGAAGCGTGAGCTCAAAAATGTTGATTCCGCAAAGATGGCAATAAGTGAAACTATTAATTCATTTACTAATCGGTAAACATTTCCAGGCGAATTTGTATTGGTGACTAGATAATTGGAGCAATATTTTTTTAGGTTTCATACTAAAATACAAAACCCTATTAAAATCGGTTCCAGTGTCCGTCTGTCCATCCGTCTGTATGTCACAGCAATTTTTCTCCGGCACTATAAAAGCTAAAGTCATGAAACTTTGTGGGAAGGTTGTAAGTTATGACTTCTAGAAAATTTTGGCGTGAAAAAAATTTTCAAAGAGTTTTGAGAGGGTCCCCCTATATAGAGGAGTGACCCTCAAAAAAAATTATTGTCATAGGTAGTCAAATAGGGTATCATAGGGAAGGTCTCAGTGAGATCTTTTCAAAACAGGCCTTAAAATTACTTTTATCAGTATCGAGGAAGGTAGGAGAAGGAAATGCACGAAACTCAGGCGTACCCTTCTTCGCGATTGGAAACCTTTCATCCGAAAAATCTGAAAAGAAATCATGAGTATAAATTTGTATGAGCAGTACAACAGCAAATACGTCAGAAGTCGAAATTCACTCAATTTTGTTGGCAATAGTATATTTATTAATTTTACACTTTCTTGAATAAGATCGTCAGGGCACCCTCAAATTCAATGTGTAAATGACAATGTTTCAAAGAAATTTGCTCATATTCAGATACATCAAAATTTATCGGGTGGGAGTTGAAACTGTTAATGCCTCATCAACTGTTCATATGGCTTGTGCTCTAGCCAACAATATTGTGCCTGAAAATTTCAATTGTAGTATATGCGCCCAGATCATCTTTTCTGTATGTACATATGTACTTCAAATTAAGCTAAGAACTTTTGATTCCGAGTTCAAATAAAACATATTGAAAATTTGATTCAGTAGATCAAGAAACTCATGTCGATAAAATGCTACATATTCACATTAGATAAATTTCAATTCAAAAAATGTATACACAATATCGCATGTTACCATACACAGATATATTTAGCAAAGAAAACTGGCTGATGTGTGCTGTCGCGGCAATATAAGCTCTTCAGCAAACTGCACGAACGACACGCACATGTGCGATTGATTGCTTAGTATCTTGTACAATGCGGTATGCTGGCACCACGAATTTTTTGTGCTAGGGTATTTAGTGTCCAGGGTATTTTGCAACAATGTTAATGAGATTGTAATCTCAGTTTAAAATACTGACAGTTCTTGAGGAAATTCTTCTTTGTCGTTCAAGGTTCAATTTTTATGGCCGCAGTAAACCTCAGCAATTATACAACTGAGAATTGTGAAACTTCCATTGTGGAGTTTTTCAAATGTCTAAGATAATGCCGATATTATATTTGCGGAAAACTATAATAGAAATTTTCACCAAAGGATTATATTTGTGATAATTAAACTATTGTAGTGATTCAATTTAGGAATAGCTTAATTATTGCATTATAAACCTACATACTATATATTTTAAATATTATATATATATATATATATATATATATATATATATATATATATATTTATATATATATATATATATATATATATATATTTATATATATATATATATATATATATATATATATATATATATATATATATATATATATGATATATTATGTAACAATATCAGATATTTTCTATATGAAGTACACTCCCCGACAGCAGGATGGCCACACTGAAAAATTTTACATAACTTTTCATGTAATGGTTGTATTTTGATGAAATTTTTTTTGCATTCTATCTTGTTGATGCATATTGTCCGGAAACGAAAAATTTAAAGATGAACATACGACAACGTTGATTCCAACAGATTCATTTTTCCACTTTTTTGCAAGGACGACACCAGGATAGAAACACTTGCAAAAATACTTAATAAAACGAAAAATTTTAATTTTTTTAGATTTTATTTTATTATTAATACTGTGGAGATTCTCTATTTTTGAGCACAAGCTCAAAAACTCTATTTGGGAGCGGATTATACAGTTTTTGTGCGCAATTTAATGGGACTTCATCAAAAGCGTGTTCAATTGCTAAGATCAGTGCTTCTCTGTCTTCAAATTGTGTTCCTCCTGCATAAATTCGTCGCGATAACCATCCCCACAAATTCTCGATTATGTTCAGGTCAGGAGATAACGCTAGCCAGTCCAGAAATTACACATTGTTGTGTGCAAACCATTGCTTAACTCGTCCTGTTGTATCGATGGGCGCATTATCTTGTTGAAGAACCCATCGTTGGGCACCGAACATTTCTTGGAAATGAATTCTCTGGATTTCTAAAAGTTCAATGTAATCTGTTGAGGTCTGCCGACCGTCTAAAATAACGAAGTCGATGACTCCATGAAACGAAATTGCAGCCCATACCATAATGGCACCAACAGCGGTATGACGACGGGACAGAAACCGCTCAGATTTTCTCAAATCATGGAAGTAATACTGAAAGCCACCCGGCCCATCCAAATTACATTTTTTTCATCAGAAAATGTCACCTGATGCCATTCTTTCTTCCAACTAAAATGTGTCTGGCAGTACTCTAACCTAGCACCTTTATGATGCTGAAGTAAATCAGACTTTTTTATAAGTTTCCTCCGTTGAAGATGCGGACACAATTTAATCACTCTTTGTACTTTCCGAATACTGGCAGAAGTTCCAACTTTATCCTTTCTTTTTCCAGCGGTGGCAGCACAATTCGACGATTCTCGTCAAATTAACCGGCGCTCTCGTTCGGTAGTTGCTCTTGCTGTGCACCTTTTTTTGTTTTTTTGCATAGTTTTCTGGATCATTCAAATAACTACTGATTACCTTATTATCTCTACCGATTTTAATCACTCTTTGCCGATTGGAATAATTTTCTTACTTAAGTGCAAGCATTTTACCTATTTTTTCCTTTGTCAATGTTGAACCTGCACCCATTTTTTTAAATGCACAAAAAAAATTATTTTCACCGAGAAATAAATAACACCAATTATTAAAAAATTGAATTTAAATAAATTCGAATCTCTTTATTGTTTGAAAGTTAAAAACAAACTGATGTGTCAATCCTGGTGTCGCCCTTTCAAAAAAGTCGCAAAATAACGCAGTTGAAATTACCGTTGTCGTATGTTTATCTTTAAATTTTTCGTTGCCAGGCAATATGCATCCACAAAATATAATGTAAACATTTTTTCATCAAAATACAACCACTATATGATAAGTTATGTAAAATTTGTCAGTGTGGCCATCAGGCGCGTAGCCAGGGGGTTCAAACCCCCCCCCCCCCCCCCCCCCCGAAATTCCTGAAAATATATATATATATATCTTTTCATACACTTTTTCGGAAATGTGATTTTTTAAAAGAGTGATGACGCATTAGACTTTTTTAGACATTTGTGTTCGCTATCTGCCTACATCATTTTTGTCTCTGGAGCATAATAAATTTTCTTCCATATTCCACAATATGCAGGGTCCAAAAGTTTTATTTATTTTATTATCTTTAACTTAAAATATTTTCTTATCTTTTTCCCCGGAATTCCTTAATTAGCATGTAAGTCCCAAATATCTGCTGATAAGATGAATAGTGGCATCCAAGCTGACAATGAGCGAAGAATGCAGAGCATATCTATTGACTATGAAAAAAAACACCCAAAACTAATCATTTCGACCTTTGGTGCAGACAAAAATATATACCTGTTTTGGCTTATCGTTAGGATGCGACTTTCATCTATTGAACTTCAGTGGTGAACAAGGTCTCTGAACTGATCCTTTTCCAATGATTAAAAGTGTCATTTTGGAGTTCTAGTATCTTTGTCTGGAAATGGATATTCGTAAATTCTTTCAAAAAAGACCACGATTAGAAAGTTGTGACGTAAGTATTAATTGTAATTACAGTTTTTTGATTTAATTTCAAATTCAAAGTGTATTGTTAAATGAGAAAGTTTTCATACCCTATACGTTTTTTATATTCGGGGTATAAATATTGGTATTTTCTTGTTCAGGACATTCGGGAGGAGCCTGGTCCGTCATTTGCGAATTCGATACTGCCAACAGTCGAATCATCGTCATCCAAGCCAAAACCTGCACTGGTAAATACATATATATTCTTACTTGTGGTCTTAAACTTATAAATGTCATGTTTTAAAATGTCAGAAACCTTGGATTCGGCCTGATTTTTAAATTAAAAATTGAAAATTTTATGTTTCTAAGATTGAAGTATTTCAAAATTTTGTGATTAAAATGTAAAGGTCAATACAATATTTAAAAATTAAGTTTGTAAAACTTACTGTTTTCCGCATTTTTGTCATTTTCATAGTTTAATGAGCGAAATTGGAAACGTTTTTGCAGGTTCCCCCAAAGATGTGGCAACTTTTTGTCGAAAACAACTGAATTATAATGAAAAATATGAATTTCTCGTTCATTCATGGGTACCAGATGAAAACTTCGAATTCCCAACTTCAAGTGATCGAAATTTAAGGTTCCAACTTTTGTGGTTACGTTATTTTCCGTGGTTAGCTTATTCAGCTGCAGAGGACGGAGCTTTCTGTAAAGTTTGCATACTTTTTTCTCAAAAAAAATGTTGGAAAAGGGAATCATCAAACTCTGAAATTTCTTGTGGAGACCGTTCAAAAACTGGAAGAAAGCCCTTCAATATTTTAGAGAACATCAAGAAAAACAGTATCACAAAGATGCTTGTATAGACGCACAAAATTTCAAACTTATTTTCGAGAACAAAAAAGACGATATCATAAGCGAAAAAGTCGCAACAAGAAAAAAAGTGCAACAACAGAATCGACGAAAGTTCACTCTTATTATCCGAGCTGTCCTTTTTTGTGGTAGGCAGGGGCTTGCACTTAGAGGTCATCGCGATTATGGCTTAATAGAGAGAGAAACTGCAGAAAAAAATGAAGGAAATTTTAGAGCATTGTTACGTTTTGCTTTGGACAGTGGTGATAATGATTTACAACAACTTTTAGATACTGCTTCTGCAAATGCTACATACTTAAGTCCTCAAATCCAAAATGAAATAATAAATGCTGCTGGAAATATCATTCAACAAAAAATTATTGAGCACATCAACAAGTCACGATGTTTCACGGTAATTGCAGATGAGACCATGGATATCAGTGGGATTGAGCAGTTTTCTATTTGTGCTCGATACGTTGAAATGGCAAACGAAAAATACCAACTAAAAGAAGATTTTTTTATGTTTTGTATCTGTCCAGGATGTCACCGGGAAAGGTCTCGCCGAAGCACTTCTCTCAACTCTAACGAATATAGGCGTTGATATTCGGCTTATGGTTGGACAAGGTAAATTATTTTAGAAGATTTTTGTAAATGATTTTAGCAGCAATGCGTATAACACTGTGTGATATCAAGAACTACAATAAAATGAAACCTTTAAAAAATTATTCGTAATGACCTGTTAAATACTTCCTGTAAACGATTTTTCAAATTTAACTTTAGTTTTCCAGTTATTAATTAAATGAGTATTTGATTTAAAGTATACCGTCAATTAAATATTCATTTAATTATAAACTTGAAACATTTTCATTGTATTTTTTGTCTACAAGCTCATTCAAAATTGGTTAATAATGAATTTCCGTTAATTTGTCTGTCACAATTTCTTCTGATTGCTTGAATTTTTTTTCACTTTTTTAAAGGCTATGACGAAGCACGCGCTATGAGTGTTATAATCAAAGGCTGTGCCGTTGAAGTTCAAAAAGTGCAGTCACAAGCTGTTTATCTCCATTGCACAAATCACAGCTTGAATTTGGCCATAACCCACGCATGCGACATTCCAATAATCAGAAATTGCTTGGGAACGATAAAAGCAACAGTAAATTTTTTTCGACAGTCAAGTAGAGCAGGAGTCATGTTGAAAAATCTAATTGAAACTGTTGCTCCAGGTGCAAAGCGAACAACTTTTACAAAAAGAAAACTGCGATCTCAGTATCTGCATTGATTATGCAAAAGACTTGCTTGATGAAATTAAGGAGATGCGTCGTGAGGCGGACACCACGTTCAAAAAGATTTTTGAAGAAGCAAGTGAAATCGCTGAAAAAGTTGACGTCCCGCAATGTATCCCTCTAGTTGTTGGACGGTAAACGAATCGTCACAATTTTGAAGATGGCCCAGAAGAATATTATCGCAAGTCGATTTTCATTCCATTTTTGGATTACTTTTCAGAAGAATTGAACTCTCGTTTCCTCAAACATCGAGAACTTTTTTCGAAGATCGAAAATATATTGCCATCAAAATGTCATCAATTGGATACTGAAAAGATCAAATCAACCAGAGAATTTTTTGAAAATCAGTGGCCCAACAACATTTCATCTTCAGAAGAGTTTGAAGCTGAAATGAAAATGTGGCAAAGGTATGCTTTCCTCTCGCTCTCATAAAACTCTGCAATTCTTCAAGCTGTTGTTTCCTTCACTTTTTCATTCCTAAATATCTGCCTATATGGATTTTCAGTTTTTCTTAAAAAAAGGTTCCATCAAAAAAAATTTATGTTAGTAAATACAACAATTATAGTTTAATTACGTAGATTCATTGAGTTCTAACTTTTTCAGATACTGTTTGAAAACTTTAAAAGAAGAGCGGCAAAAGACTTTCATCGATTCTTTGGACATTTGCAACCAATCGTTGTACCCGACAATACATCGATATTTGCAAATCGCTGCTACTCTTCCAGTGTCAGTTCCGCCCAGCGAAAGATCTTTCTCTTCCCTTCGTAGATTAAAATCTTATCTACGAAGTACGATGGGCAAAGAAAGGTTGAACGGGCTGGCTCTTTTGAACATCCATCAAGATTTAGAAGTGAAGTGTGACAAGATCTTAGATAACATGTCCAAATCATCGAGAAAGTTGGACATTCTTCTATAATTTCCATATGAAACATTCACACAATTTTATCACGCATTGTTAAAGCGAATGAAAAAAATCGTTAAGAAATTAGTTTGTACGAGTTATATTGAAAAAAAACAATGCATAATAAAATATTCTATGTATAAAAAAACATAGTACCTATATTTATTACTCAGTAAGACTTCCAAGAAACCCCCCCCCCGAAATTTTTTTCTGGCTACGCGCCTGGTGGCCATTCTTCTGTCGGGGAGTGTATTAAATACTGAAAACAATGTATTACATAGGTGCTTATACGAGTATAATAGCATACTTAAAATCTTTCGCCAACTGGTTTTATCATTAATTCGTGAATCTGAAAGAATTAACTTTAAGATAAAGGGGCTAACATAGTGAAAATATTATTACCTGAACATGAGGTGGAGTACTTAATACATAAAGAATAGCATTTGAAATATCTTCTGATTGCAAAAATGGAAACCCAGCTTTTTTGAAGGCTTCGGGATCTGAAATGATTTCAGTTTCAACTACGCCAGGACTTATACTCTGCAAAGGGAAATCTTTGGATAATAATCTTATTCACTCAAATCTTGGTGATCATACTACCGTAACTTTAACTTTTGTTCCAGCATTAGCAAACTCCTGCCTGTAAGTTTCAGTCATAGCAGTCACAGCGTATTTGGTAGCTGGATAGATATTAAATTTGTATCCAGGCACGTTGGGTACTTTATGTCCTGCAATACTATTCACTATCACCACATGCCCATCAAAATTTCGTTTCTTCATTGAATTGAAAGCTTCACGAACACAATACACAACAGCCATCACGTTGGTATCAACCACTTCTCGAATCTTTTGACAACTGTCCAAATCACTCAAACCCACACCCGAGCGCCCGATTCCAGCATTATTGATGAGTACATCGGTACCTCCCAAATTGTTTTCCACCCATTCAAAGGTAGATTTCACTTCTTCTTCCTTTGATACATCGCACTTAATAGGATGATATCGCGATCTTAAGTTTTCAGGAAGAGTTCGTTGATTTTCTCTCAAGCGTTCTTCACGACGTGCTAGGGCAGCCACTATAAATCCATTTTTCACTAGATCAATAGCCACTGCAGCACCGATACCAGAACTAGCTCCAGTAACCACAGCCACCTTATTCTGCCAGCGTTCCATTTTTCAACTAAAGATTGTAAATACGAGTATCTAATTTGCAAAGTTTTAAAGTTTCTTCTGCTCGACTTTCGCGGCGAATCTTACAGTTTGATTAATAGTTGCTGACTGACTGATTGGATAGAATAATCATGCAAGCTTCTGAATATGTAGCATAATTAAAAGCTTTAACAAAATGATTGTCCAGTTTTCACAGCTAAACGTTGCATTACGTAATATGGAAAAGATTAGATAACCTAATGTTCAATGTATAGCAAATGTGCAATCGAAACTAAATAGTGTAATAAATTCATATATATATGTATATATATATATATATATATATATATATATATATATATATATATATATACTCGTATATATATATATATATATATATATATATATATATATATATATATATATATACATATATACATATATATATATATATATATATATATATATATATATATATATATATATATATATTATATATATATATACATATATACAGACCGCGTCACTTGAATAGCCTCACTTCATATTTCAGCAATTTATATTTATACAATATAATGAACATACAAAAAAAAAGCAAAAAAAAAAAATATACGCGATGAATTGATAACCCTCTTTCTTTTGGAAGTCGGTTAAAAATACGTACTTATTTGTCATATTTTGATTATTCGTCTATCGTGTATCACAAAATACGCACGAACTTGTACGAGCGTGTCCACCGCGCACCGCACGCAAGTTGACGCTTGAGTTGTCCGTTCCACATGATTAGCCTCAGTTGACTTCCAAGTGTCCTCGCGTTTGTTTGTTTTTAATTTTCGATCCTAATTAATTGTACTTAAAGTGTTCATTTCATTTCATATAGTTTTTGGAATATTACCATTATGGGTCGTGGTCGAAAATTAACGGATATCGAAATAGAAAAAAAAAGATTTTTATTTGGATAAACAATTCTCTCATCACGATATTGCGCATAAAATTGATCGTAGTGCTAAAGTAATTAATAATTACGTGAAAGATAAGGAAAATTGTGGAAAAAATTATAAAGGTCGCACAAAATTTGCTACTTCGTTACGTGAACGTCGACTTATTTTACGTGTAGCATCTAATTCTTTGGAGACAGTACGTCAAATACTAAACCAGGTAAACACCAGTGCTTCATTATCTATAGTGCGATGCATAATAAACTCTTCATCATACATCAAACGGAAAAAATGAAGAAGAAAACCTGTTTGCGCGAGAGTCATGAAAAGGCCCGATTATCATTTGCTAGAATATATATGTCCTGGACTGATCAGTGGTATGATGTTGTTTTTACCGACGAAAAAAAATTTAATCTAGATGGTCCAGATGGGTATTCGTATTATTTTCATGATTTGAGAAAATTTTATCACGTCGTCATTCAGGAGGTGGTTCCGTAATGGTCTGGGATGCAATTTTTTCTCACGGTATCATCAGTTTTTCTATTTTCAAAGGAAAACAAACTTCGAAACTGTACATAACCCTTCTTGAAGAAAAAATGAAAGAGATTCGTAATGTTGTTAAAAACAGAAAGTGGATTTTTCAACAAGACAATGCACCGTCGCATACTTAACATGAAACAAAAAATTGGTTTAATCAAAATAAAGTCCAAGTTTTAGATTGGGCATCGAACTTTCCGGACTTGAATATCATCGAAAATGTTTTGGACTATCTATCTCGCCAGTTATTTGCCGATGGACGCTATTTTAATAGCAACGCAGATCTTATACAAGAAATTCATAGAACTGAACTGAAATTAAGTAAAAATATTTTTTTTCTTAGTTTTATTTTACTGAGGCTATTCAAGTTACACACCCAATTTGTTACTTCAGAGTGCAATTTATATTATTTATTATTGCTTGCCTAGTTTATGCAGTAAACTTGTAACAGTAAACGAGTATACTTTATTTATAAAATTAATCTCTCATAGAACTGGATCTGCAACAAATTTTGGGAGTGAGGCTATTCAAGTGACGCAATCTGTATATATACATATATATATATATATATATATATATATATATATATATATATATATATATATATATATATATATATATATATTTATAAATATATATATATATATATATATATATATATATATATATATAAAGATATATATATATATATATATATATATATATATATATATATATATATATATATATATATATATATATATATATATAAATATATAAATATATTTATAAATATATAGATATATATATATATATATATATATATATCTATATATATATATATCTATATATATATATATATATATATATATATGTATATATATATATATATATATATATATATATATATATATATATATATATATATATATATTGTCGCGTGTTACGGTTCACGGCCAATAATTTTAATGTCCCAGGACACTGAAAACGTACCGTCTTATAAATTAAGTTAAAAGAGTTTATGTACTAAGAACGCACAATCATTAATTTCACTATTCACAAATAATTACAGTGTTATTATTTTTCACTTCTCTATAGCTTTATATCCCAACTGTCTTTATCACGAAAGTCACTTAACTATCAATCAATATCGCCTTTAATTCGCGCTCCGCTTTTATCGCAGTTTTTACTATTACAGTCATTCATTCTGCTCGGCTTTATATAGGGTCTCCAGTTATTCAATCCATTTCTTGTACATTAGTGAATGTTCTGACGAGCACTACCTGGCATATTCGAGCAATTCTGCATGCCCGCATTGATGTCGCTTTCAGATGTTGTTCGTGGATTTACTTGGTCCATTCTGGGCTTTCGAGTACATTCGTTTACTTTTCAATCAAAATTTATTATGATGTTATTCATAGTTGCGACAGTAGCTTGCAGAATTGTTTGTACATGAAACACTGCCCCTACCTCAGTTCTTTTCGCCCCGAAAAGGTGTGTCGCCAGCGGTAGTTTAGTCTCCCTGGATGTAGTATGGGGCAAGATGATCCAGGTGCACGATTTTCATTTTGGCTCTCGGCTTACGGTGTTCCTGCATGCGATATACGACGTCGTTGTGGGTTGTATAGCCACATCAAGTGACCTTGCTGGAAGCCAATAGAATTTACATTTAGATCATACCTGGTCTTCATGCAGTCAGTAGCCGATTCGAGGTGTTTGCGCACTGTCCGATGTATCTGGTTCAACCGTTGCCTTAGCTCGCTTGCGTACTCCGGGATCGTTTGGGGTTTCTCAGGGGGTGTTCCGAACTTTATATCAGCCGGCAGAAGAATAATCTATCCAAAAATGACTTTGGCTGTGGCTTGGTTCGTCGGTGCGTGTTTGGTAGCTCTATACGCCATCAAGAATAATGGGATGTGCCGGGCCCAGTCCCTTTGGCTCTTATCAACCATCTTGGCCAGGTGTTTATTGAGTGCGCCGTTGCAACGTTCGACCATTCCATCGGATTGGGGATGCAGTGGTGTTGTCCTCGTTTTCCGTTTCGTAGCAGCTCGCACATTTCGCCAAAAACTGGTGACTCAAAGTATCGGCCTTGATCTGAAAGTAGTTCGCGAGACACGCTGTACCTACTGACACAATTTAATACTAACTGTTTGGCTATAGTAGTTGCTCCCTGGTTGGGAATGGGGTAGACCTTGAGCCACTTGCTGAAATAATTGGCCACAACCAGCGTGTATCGATTTCTCCGTTCGGATTCAGGGAAGGGTCCTGCGATGTCAACAGCAATCCTTTCAAACGGTACCCCCACGTTATAGGTTGGCATATGTCCTCTCAGTCGTCGTTTTGGACCTTTGAGGGAAGCGCAGATCGTGCACGTATGGAACCAATCCTCTGCGTCTTTTCAAACGTGGAGCCAGTAAAACCTGTCCCGTTATTTCGCTAAGGTCTTGCTAAATCCAAGGGGGACTCGTTAGGATCCTTCGTGCATTTCCTTAACCACATCGTGGATTCGGCTTTTGGGAAGTATAGTTTGCATCTTATATGAGCTGCCATCTGTTGTTTCCCATTTCCACTTGAGTACGCCACCTCCCACTTGCAGGGAGTTCCATCGTGGCCAATAACTTTTCAGGGTGGCGCCATGCATCGAAGCATCCTTCCACTCAGGTCATCCACTTGTCTCCTTCCATACGGGTAATGGACCGATGTCTTCATCGGCTAGCTTGGCGTTTTGAATCTCCTCCAATGACCAACCTTCATCGAATTCGGCCGTTATCACTCGCAGACTAACGGTCGGCTCCTTTTCCTCAATCCGACGGCAATGTCTGCAGTTAGCTGAAGATTGACGACGAGATAAGCCGTCACCATTTCCATGAACTCCGCCCTTCCGATGAACAATTTCGAAGTCGTATGACTGCAATCTTTTGATCCATCTCACAACTTGTCCCTCGGGGTTTTTGAGGCTAAGCGGCTATCTCAGCAATGCATGGTCGATTCAAAGAACAAATTTTTGGCCATATAGGTACTTGAGGAACTGTCTAGTTACCTCTACCATAGCCAATAGCTCCTTCTTGGTCAAGCAATAGTTTCTCTCACCTTCTGAGAGAACTCGACTGTAATACGAGAGGACTCTTTCTTTGCCGTCGATCTGCTGAGAGAGTACAGCTCCAATCCCGTCGCCTCTCGCATCGGTGTCAACTACAAACATTTTTCCGGGTTTTGGATATGCCAGCACGGGTGATTCACACAGCTTCTCCTTCAGGGTCTCAAAGGCTATCTGGCATTGTTCACTCTTGGTTAGCTGATGGAGACACTTAGCTATTTTGGCAAAGTCTTTGACTAATCTTCGATAGTAGGTCACCAGATCCAGAAAACTTTGTAGTTAGCGCTTCTTGTTTTTTGTTGGCCAGCTTTTCACGGGTTCAATTTTCTGAGGGTCTAATTTGACCCTTTTCGCTGATAGCACATGTCTTAGGTATTTTACTTCAGCTGCAAAAAGGGTACACTTGTCGGAACTAAGTTTCAAATTCACCAGTCGCAATCAGGAGCACACCTGTTCTAAGTTCCGCACATGCTCTTCAAACGTTCTCTCACTAACAATGATGCCATCTAGGTAAACCAAGCAGGTCTTCCAGGTCAGGCCTCGTAGCACGTATTCCATCAGGCTGGAGTATTGTAAAGTTCAAATCGTATTAGCACAAATTACCACAATCCGGTCCCAACTGAACATACGGTCTTCTCTCGGTGCTTCTTGTTGATTTCTACCTAGCAGTAGCCACTCTTGAGATCGATTGTAGAAAACCATTGTGCGTTGGCTAAAACGTCCATTAAGTTGTCAATGCGTGGAAGCAGGTAACTATCTTTTTAAGTGACGTCGCTAAGCTGCCTATAGTCGACACAAAAACGAGAACTAGAACTACTGACACAACCCATGAACTGACACAAGATTCAATAACTTCTTGTTTTTCCATGACTGACATCAGTGTGCTAACTTTTCCTTGTTTGGCTATAGGAAGATGTCTCGGCACTTGTCGAATCCGCTTGGCTCCTGTGTATCTATGACGTGATTTACCATACTCGTTCGGCCTTGGTCATCCGGGCTCTTCGAAGAAATGTCACTGTACTTGGTGACCAGATCGGAGGCTTGTTTGAAAAAAAGCACTGGCATTTGACCTGCTTCAATATTGCAGACGTGAATTTCCGGGCTTTGTCTGTGCCTTGCGTCTTTTTCCCACGAAAGTCGTGAGTAGCTTCCAAAGAGATGATGGTGGAAACAGGCTGACAGCTGCCAATGACGTTGGTGTTAAGGACTCTATCTGGCACGAATTCGTTTCTTATAAATCTTATAAGGCTTCGTCCTACAATCAAACTGCGCAATGCCGACGTCTTCGTCGGCTCTATCAGATAAGACTGGTGGTCTCCAGAATCGGAAGAATTCAGTACATCAGTGTCGGTACATACTACTACATTCATCTTGGGAATTAGGATGCTGGGATTCTTCATCGATACTTTTACATTTTTCCATTTCAAAACCCGTTTTCCCAAATCCAACGTGATTCCATGTGGCCGCAGATCCATTCCGAGAATGCAGCCATCCATAATGTTTGCGACCAAAAAATTATGTCGGAACGCAAGGTCTCTCAACTGCACCTGGCGGTTGACCTCTCCATGGACAGGTGCAGTTTCTCCCGTTGCTGTACGTAGTCATAAAACTCTGCCCTTGTGAAGTAGTTGTTGCTTCACTAGGTCTGGTCGGATAATCGATCGGTTTGCACCAGTGTCGATTGTTATGGTGCGATGTTCTCCGTCAACTTGACCCGGAAGGCTTAAGTCTGCTTCTCCACGATGCAGTCTAGACACAGTGATGGTAGTGCAGGGGACCTCGCTCCTCCTAGCCAACCTCTGCTCCACAAAGTCGACCCCGTCAGTGTGAAGTGCTTCCATTCTTGGCTCTTGACTCGGTCTGGATCTCCTCCGCCCTGAACAAAAGCTCGGTTTTCTTCGCTTCTTGCAATCTCCTTGCAAAAGCACCTTATCACCGTAATTCCAGCATCTAGGCGCACCATTTGCCGGCGGCTCACACCTACACTCGGCTGTCACTACCTGGTCCTTTTATGCGCTGATGAACGCTTATGTTGCTTCGTCGTAAGCTGGGTAAGCCAAAAGTTCCAGTCGCTCAATGTCATGGGCTAGCTGCTGAAGGGTTTCGCCAAACTTCTGCATCCGATACCGTAGCTGTGCCCGATAAATCTATTTCAGATGATCGCCTCCATAATGCATGTCGATTGCATTCACTATACGTTAGCAGCCGGGTTTGAGTGCAACTCAATGGGGATGGTCTGCAAAAGCTTGTCAGCTGGGCCTTTTAGTGAAAGAATTAATGCAGTTACTCGTTCTTGCTCATTCCAATGATTTGTCCTAACGGCGGCTTCAAGCTGGATTTTGTAAATACTTCAGACCGTTTGCCCGTCGAATATTAGTGCTTTCACATCTTTGGATGAGCTTTGCACTGTGGTTGTAAGCGGGGCTGGTGAGGTGGTTACTACTTCCTTCGCTGCTTCTAATTCCTTTTTCATTTTTTCCATCTCATTGTTGATTCTCTCCTCGACCTGGCTGACTTTTTCCTCGACCTGGTAAACCTTTTCCTCGACCTGGTCAACCTTTTCCTCGACGCCTTTAATTTGTTTGTTGAGACTACCGAGCTCCGCTTTTATTTCGGTTGACTGTTTCTCCAGCTTCTGTGTGATGTCTGCCTTGATGTCTGCTTTGATTTCGATTGCTTGTTGGTCTAGCTTCGCTGATTGTTCATTTAGCTTCGCAGTTAAATTGGATGACTGTTGTCGCTGCTCTTGCTGCATCAGCATCAACATTTGCATCAGCACATTTTCTGGCTCCTTTAGTTTTGGTGTTTCGGCTTCACCACCTTCTGCGCCTCTTTTTGCAGCTGAGAGCTAACCCGAATCCAGATTCACGCCTTCCGACTCGATCGCATCACGCAAACGTGCAATCAGTATGGCCTTTGTACCTTGTGTAGCCAGATTTCGTTGTTCCAACTCCTCTTTGAGCTCCGATATGCTCAATTGATTAATTATTAAATGTAAATTTCCTGGCATTTTCATTGTTTCGGCTATTTTTCCACGTTAATTTTCACAATTGTGCACTTTAAAATTGTTTAAACGTTTTCACTTCCAAAATTTTAATCTCACTTCTCGACACCACTGTCGCGTGTTTTTGGTTCGCGGCCAATAATTTTAATGCTCCGGGGAAGTGAAAACGCAATGTCTTTTAAATTAAATTAAAACAGTTTATTCAATTAATCAAAAAAAAATGCACAATCACTTATTTTAGTATTTCACAATTTTAATTTTCACTTAGTCTATAAATTTGTCATTCAACTGTCCACTTAAAATCACTTCGCACTCAAACAATCAATCGCCTTTACTTCGCGTTCCACTATATCGCAGTTTTCTATCGCGGTTGTAATGAATGATCCCCCCATTCATTCAGCTCGCCTTTATATAGGGTCTGTAGTCATTCAACCCAGTTCTCGTACGTTGGCGGATTCGCGGGAACATTCGAGCGACTGCAAATGAATGGACCAGTGACTCACTTTCAGATGTTGCTCATGCTTGTTGGGTTCTCGTGGTTTCGAGTAAATTCGTGTTCTTCATTGTTGTGAAAACAATTGCGACAGTAGCTCGCAAAATTATTTGTACATGTAACATATGGAACAATATGCGCTGCATGTATTACTATGGCAACATATGGCTATGGAACAACATGCGCTTTTAACCGACTCAGACACCACAGCTTTGTTAGGATTTGCATGAAAATTTCAGGAATGATAGGTGTCATGAATAACTTTAAGAATCAGTTCAGCTAGTGGTATCAGTAATCGTAGAACAAATTAGTAGCTATTTTAAATTCGAAGATTGAATAATTTTGAGTTATTTTTTCCCAACTTCAACGTTTATGGTGCATGCTTTGGACACTTGATTCAATTTAATGAATGACTGAAGCTGAGTACCTGCAATTAATACTCATAAGTGAAACAAATCAAGGAGGCGGGAGGGAGCTTCTAACAAAAGGGCTTTGTAACAACTCTAGGATTTGAAAAAATTGGCTATTAATCGATGATAACAGTACAGGAGAGTGGCCCTTGAAAAAAAATTTCATCAAACGTAGCCGATATGAGTATGAAATTAAAGTTTTCATGGGAGCTTTTCAAAACAGTTCTTAAACTGTCAGTTTTTGCTTCAGTGGAGGCACAGGGGGGAAATACATGAAAAATGTGTTTCCTCCCTCGCGAATAGACATCTGAAATAATTATCAAGGGAGATATTTATGAGTATAACAATAACAAAAACCTCAGAAGTCTAAATTCTTTCAACTTTGTTAATAATAGTATGATCTTCGAATTTCATAGTTTCTCCAATAAAATCGTCATTGACATGCTTCTTGACTTTATTCAATTTGGTGACTGCATTTTGAAAATTGAATACAAAACCCTTCTGACATGAGCGTAGGTCTGTTTACCCAACTTGTTGACCTTGTGCTCTTGAAGACCTATTTTTAGGGTTTTTCTTCAGATTTTCCGGATCAAGTCTGTTCAGTTACGAGAGAAATGATATAAATTTTTCATACATTTCTCCTTCCTTACAACCCTCAATATAAAAAGTTGCAGTTTAAAACTTGTTTTGAAAAGTTCGCATCGAGACCTTTCATTTGATATCCATATTGGCTACTTTTGGTGAAAAAATTGTTTATGGGTCACCCCTCTGTGTGAGAAGGCTCGCTTAAGAACTTAACAAAATTTTTTTTATACTGAAACTCTGAAGAGGGCACAACTTTTAACTTACTTATTAAATTTTTTATTTCTATCTTATGTGGTTTGCGAGAAAATTTGCTGTGACGCCTGGACGGACGGACAGACAGGTCGCGATTTTAGTGAAGTTTTGTAAAATTATTTTGTAAAACGCTTAAAATGGTTAAATTTCAATTGATTTATCAATTTAACAATCGCACTTAAGCTTTGCACGTAAGATTGCAAAGCTTTTAGTTACTCATGAACGACACGATGGAGCGTTGGCAAAATAAAGTAGCTGTTGTAACTGGCGCTAGCTCGGGCATAGGAGCAACTGTTGCGGCTGATCTTATTAATGCAGGCTTTATTGTGGTAGCCTTGGCAAGACGCGAACAGCGTCTTATTGAAAAGAAAGCCACCATGCCGGTGAACTTGCAAGCTCAATATCATCCTGTTAAATGTGATGTATCTAATGAAGACGAAGTGAAAAGTGCTTTTCAATGGATTGAAGAAAACTTGGGTGGAACAGATGTGTTGATTAATAATGCCGGAATACACCGCTTGGATATAAATCTGATAACTCCGAACAACTCGCAAGATATTCGCGAGGTAGTGGATACCAATGTTATGGCAGTGGTTTATTGTGTTCGAGAGGCATTCAATTCAATGAAAAAACGAAACTTTGACGGTCATATCGTGGTAATTAATAGCGTCGCGGGACATACTATTCCATGCATTGCCGGTTTTCCTCTCAATATTTACCCTGCAACAAAATATGCTGTAACTGCCATGATAGAAACATACAGACAAGAATTTGCGAATGCTGGTACTAAAGTAAAAATCACGGTATGGCAATGGAATTTTCGTATTTGTTGCTTATATAAGATATTGTACATGAAAGAAATCTACAATGAGTTTTTTTTTATTTATTAGAGTATTAGTCCGGGCGGAGTTGAAACAGAAGCTGTGCCCGACGTTGAAGCTTCTAAGGAAGCAGGTAATCCTTTTTTGCAGACAGAAGATATTTCTAATGCAATTCTTTACGTGTTAAGTACACCGCCACATGTTCAAGTATGTTCAATCTTATCACAACTCATTATATACTATATTTCGAACTTTTTTCTTCTTAGATTCATGAATTGATGATAAGGCCTGTAGGCGAAAAGTTTTGATTCGATGTTCCAGGTAGTTAAATTTATTTTCATGGATTTAACTTTTTCGAAACAAGTCAAGCGAGAAGAAAGTTAAGTTCATGCACGAGTATTGCTTGTTATCAAATAACTTGCTCAATACCACGTACTCAAAAAAACTTCACATTATGATTATATTGTTGTACTATAAATGCTTTAGATATTCTACGTCTACTATTTATAGCGTTAGGAAGAGTTTTTAATTTATTGCATTATAAAAATTTTTAAAAATTTAAATATTGTAAAGTTTTGTTTTATTTATTTTCACTAGCTATTTTGTTTATTTTAACAGGTGGGACAATTTATAACACACTATATGCCTTAATCCATTTCTATGCTACACTATTTATAGCTGTAATGTCTCTCTCATTTATTTCATCTCACTTTTATCATATATGTCCACCTGCACAGTTGGTTGTTTCTCCTCTACCGTGAACTATAGGTGATTTCTGTTTTCTTTACTTCTCAAGTATTCTATTCGAGAAGTAGTAGATGTTCACCAGAGTATCATTTCCTGGGATCATAGATAGGGGTCGCTTCTACAGGGCTTTCTAATAAGCGGCGTTATTTTGATATTGAAAGAAAAATGCCATTTTTTAATATAAATGATCGAATATTTATTTCATTATATAGAGGAAGGTATGCTGTTAGTAGTGAAAAATAACATCAGGCAAATGACTACCACGACCACGCTTACAGGACCATATCCTTTTCATGAAATTTTCCATAACCAAATCGCAAAGTGGCGGTAGCCTCACGAATTCCATCTTTGAGGTCTTGAATCGACGCTGGGCTGTTGACGTAGACCTTCTCTTTCACGTGGTCCCAAAGGAAGAAGTAGCAAGGTGTTAAAACACAAGATCTCGGTGGTCAATTGTGATCACCTCTTAGAGACATAACACGGTCCGGAAACTTTTCCCGTAAAAGATCAATGGTTTCGTTGCTCCTGTGACACGTAACGCCATCTTGTTGAAAGTAAACATTGTTCAGGTCAATACCATCCCATTACGGCCATAAAAAATCATCAATCATCTCTCGATAGCGCAATCCATTCACCGTAACTGTTGCTCCAGCCTCATTTTCCAAAAAGTAAGGTCCAATGACTCCGCCGGACCATAAACCGCACTAAACAGTCACACGTTGAGAATAGAGAGGCTTTTCAACAATAACTCTTGGGTTTTTACGAGCCCCAGATGCAAAAATTTTGCTTGTTGATGAAGCTACCGAGGTGAAAATGGGCCTCATCACTCAAAATGATTTTTCGATGGAATCCCGGATCATTTTCATGCATTTCAAGGACCCAATTAGCAAAGACACGACGTTGTTGATGATCGACCAGCTTGAGTTCTTGTGTTAACTGAACTTAATAAGCCTTAAGACCCAAATCTTTTGGAAAATAGGGTGTAATGACGTTTCTGGAATGGAAAAACCTTGGTTTTCTTCAACACTTTTGGTTACAGCAGCAATATTCTCGGCTGTTCTTGAGTGTTGTGCACGGATTTTATTCTTCACATCACTAAGTGGTCCCAACAGCTCTAATTTTCCACCAATTTCTGTATTGCGGTCCGACAAGGTGCCTCACGACGACCCAAAAATGTTCGAGTTTTACGAACCATTTCTGCCAAATTATCACCATTTTTATAGTAAATTTTAATAATTTCAATGCATAGTTGAAGTTGTCAAATGTTAAAAATCCCCGTTTGCAGCACCAACCGGAAAGGTAAATTTCTCGTACGTAGCGTAAGGGTTCGAAAAAGAATTTGGCTTGCCTACTACTGGACTTGTTACTGCAATTTTTGTAGCACCACATGGTGTATTTGGAGACTATTCATAGAGGCGCAAATATTTTGCTAATTAAATTAAGTTGCACGCGTATGGATCACATATTGAAAATTAGCGGGTAATAAATTGTTATAAACATATTTATACTGGTTCGCCCTTCTCACATTTGCTGTTTACATATTTCACAGTGGTTACCACACAAAGGTGATAACTTTTTGGCTTAAATTGCTCAACTAGTTAATTTCAAAAGATTTCCATAAAAGTTTAATCAGCACTTGCATTGCCATCAATATATAAATTTTCGATTATTCTCTGAACCATCAGGGGCCGTCGTTTTGACTTTTTATTGAAAACGGCTGCAAAAAATATTAAGCTGTAAATTTTCGACTTTTTCATTTGTCATCCAATTTGCATAATTAAATTAAATTCTTCTTCTTCTTCTTAGCACTACAGCCCCTTTCGGGCCTTCGCTTCCTGCAAACAGTGCCTCCAACTGTCTCGGCCCGTTGACCGCGTCATCCAATTCTGAAATCCGCGCAGCGATGAACTGTCTTCGTTGACGGAGTCAGACCAGCGTTTACTCGGCTTCCCCACTGCCCGCCGGCCTTCAGTTTTCCCTACAAATACCTTTTTGGGTATCCGTTGTGCGTCCATACGATTCATGTGTCCAGCCCATTGCAGCTTCCTCAGTATTACAATCCTTGAGACCTCCGGTTCGTCAAAAATTTCATACAGCTCATGGTTGAATCGAATTCGCCATTGGTCCCCGTCAAGCTTCGCTCCGACTATTTGCGTCAGGACCTGTCACTCAAAGGCGTTCAATATACTTGTGGATGCTTGGGTTAGGGTCAATTTTGTACACCCATAGCATAACACAGGTCTTATCACAGATTTGTATACTTGGAGCTTTGTTTTCCTATGTATGCAGCTGGTCTTCAAGATCGTCAATACTGAATTAAATATTTTATTTGCGAGCTGTATTCTTCGGCGTATTTCGTCTCTTTCATTGCCCGTTTACATTATTTTGACGCCTCAATACACAAATTGGCTAACATTTCCGATACTGTATTTGCCAAGTGTGATATTTTGTGTATTTGGGGTATTTTTCCTCGACTGCGTCATGAGCTTTGTTTCATTTTCGTTGATTTGTAGCCCTACTAGTTTTGCTTCGCTGTCGAGTTTCAGGAAGAGTTCTTTGGCAGTTGTTAGTGACCGTGACAGAATGTTGATGTCATCCGCATAGGCCACTACCTGGCTTGACTTGTATAGTAATGTACCTCGCGTATTGACAGGGAGCTTCCGTTTGACATACTCCAGAGCCAAATTGAATAGCAATGGGGCCAACCCATCTCCCTGCTTTAGTCCGATTTTTGTGTCAAAGGCATCGGTGAGTTGGTTATTGATGCGGACTTGGGAGGTTGTCGACGTCATTGTCATTTTGGTATGACGGACTTATTTGGCTGGGATGCCAAAACCAAGCATTATTTGGTACAGTACGTTACAATCAATACTGTCGTATGGTTGCTTGAAGTCAACGAAAATTTGGTCTACGTCTATGTTGAACTCCCAGCATTTTTCAAGTACCTGCTTGACCGTGAACAGTTGGTCTGTTGTTGAACTACCTGCCCTAAAACCACCTTGATACCCCTCAATAATACTGTTGTTGTATGATCCGATTTTATTTTCTAAGATCTTTGAAAATATTTTGTACGCCGTACAAAGTAGTGATATGCTTCTATAATTTTCGCACTGTAGCTTGTCACCTTTTTTGTGGATAGGGAATATAATTGATTGGCTCCACTCTTTTGGCATATGTTCTTGTTGCCAAATGTACTCGATGAATTTGTGAATAGCTTGATGAACACTACTGCCACCATATTTGATGAGCTCCACTGGAATCTCATCAATGCCCGGCGCTTTATTATTCTTTTGGGCTTTGATGATAGAACAAATTTCATCCAGAGTTGGTGGGGCCAATGGAAGCTCTCTGCAGACATCTATAGGCTCCGATGTTCTGGAGCGATTATATTGCCGCTGTCATCACGACAGAGCGTGGTTTTGGGCTGATAACCATATTTCAGGCTTTTTACTACTTTGTATGCTTGTCTCGTGTTATTGCTTGCTAAGCTTACATCTATACTTCTCAATTGGTCATCATAGTATTTTCTTTTCTTTCATAGTGTTCTCTCTTCGTTCGAGTTTTCCTACCTACGTATTCTTTATAGCCTGATTCTTTTTATCCATTTTGGCACTCATCATCAAACCAATCATTCCTCTTGCACCGGGCTTGATGTCCAATCGTCTTGTTACCCTTACACCTCAAGGGTTGTCGCGCTGTCCAGCCTTGCGGGCCCGGTTTGCTCCGTCGGAGATGGCGCAGGCATCAACTCGCTGTCCCTAGGCAGGAAGGATTTTAAAAGGGTCGTCAGCGAGTGAACGACCCGACAGCGCACGCACGAGAGCTATAAAGCAGAACAAAGGAAAACCAATTCTTCTCTCTACACGTACTCGATGCTGAATTTCCGCGGTACACCTATCACGGCATCTACTAACCTCCTCCAACCACACTTTGTGATAAACATCCACCAACTTACCCGTTTTTTCCACACCACGACCTCCTAAAAGATAAAAGATATGCTGAAAGAAAACAGAATCTCACCGTTTGAACGTCGCGCAAAATTTATCTTTCTTTTATCAAAAAGAATATCCCCGGTGAAATTTTAAACAATATAAGCTCAACGATTGAAATTTTAATTAACTTTCATATTCACATTATACGGGGAGTACTATAGCACTAAATTGGATTTCAACGGATTCAGTTACTTAACATTATTTGCGCAATTTGAAACAAACGAAATAATAATCAATAAATAAAAAGGACAAAAAAAGGTACCTTTCCCTAGATTCAGCTATTCTATTCCTAACCTGGGGCCCCAGCAAACGATCGTCCGTAGGGTGGTTACTCGCGCCAATCACGGGGGCCGGATACTCGACCTGTCAAATCTTTCGCCAACTGAGTTGTGGAATCCGCCTGCACACTTACTCGTCGAAATCTCGTCACTCCTTGTACTTTTCCGCGCTTCCAAAATTTTCTACTCGTTCACTTTCCGAAAGTTTGCTACTCGATCCTTCCTCGTTAGTCACTATCGCCAAAAAAAGAGACCCTCCGATATTCCGCAGCCCTTTAAATTAGCTCGCCTTAACGGACGCCACATTTGAGGTGGTTGTCCTCCCATCCGCACGATGGTCTTTCATTCTTCTTTGGCGCCGTTCGTAGCGCGGCTACCAACCATCTTAATTACTTCAGCTCCGCACCCATGGTCGTTGTATGCGAGTTGGTCGAAATCTGCATTATCCATCATTTCGTATCTGCTGAGCAGTTTCAATATGTTGGTCACTAGGACATCACAGAATGACATCGCGGAACGACATTTCGTGTGAAAAATTCATTTGTTTGTTTCGGGCCGTCTCTTCGTTGTCGCTCTCGTCGAGTTTTGTGTAATTGAATTTATCAATTTCCTGCTTACCAAGTAAAGCATCAAAAAGTGAATGGTTGCAGGTGATTAGCCGTCACGAGGCTTAAATGGGATTCTGCGCGAGTTCGTGGGAAATGCCGTTGATGTGAAGACTTGTGAATGGAGTTTAATCAACCTGCAAGGTGTTTGGGGCATTCTTCACAATTTGTTTGTCTCTTGGCCGTGCTTCGCCCGCTCACTCGCAACCACCGCGACCATTCTTGTGCTTCGCAATGTTGTGCATCGTGGGCGCTACGATCTTGTTTGTCTTCGTAATCTGAATGTAAGAATTGTATCCGGTCTTGGTGACAGAAATTGAATCTTAATGGATTCATTCACTAGCGATTTGGAGAAATGCAATTCCGGGATTGTCCTGGACCATGGACTCCTGTATGGCGCTCCAGTAGAATGCACAAAGCGGACATTAGACGTGTTCACCGAGGAGCCGCATGAGTCCCCGATCGCGCTGGCTTACGTGTGTTGAATTGGAGCCGGCAGTTGTCTTGAGGTGAGATTATGTTGGTATTTGTCTGTGATACTGCATTGTAGGTGTGCCGTTCTTTTCCAGATGCGGTGACCAGGAGTGGGCCCCTTAAACGCCTTCCGAGTCGATGATAGCCTTTGTGGAGCGCTTGTGTTGGATGCGTTTCCATAGGCTGCCTTTTGTTGGGAAGAGTGGTGGTCGACCGGCCCCCTTCTGATGTCGTTTATTATCCGTTGCTGCCGTTTGCTCCATAACTAAGCTAAACGCTCTACTCTAGCTCGACTGGTAAGTTAACATTTCTTTGGTATATAACATTAACATTCTTTTTTTGTATTAAAGTTAAACGAAATATTTGTATTAAAGTTAAACAAAAATACAATGGATCAACTTGTCACTATCTTACCTCGACGCTCAAACGGGGGTGGGATATGTTAATGGCATGCATCCTGTTCTATTTAGTGGTCGTGGTGTAGACTCCGGGTGGGAGCTGGTCATCCGTAACAGTCTGTTCTGCCACGGTCCTGATAGCCGCTTTCACTTCCATCCATAGCTCGTTGCTCGTCTTTAACGATGCGTCTGATAAGATGGGAGCCAGCTGGTTATCGAGGGTCTCCGTAAAATTTTTGGCCACATACGCCGTTTGGAGCCTTTCGATGTCAAATTTTCGTAGCAGGCTGGTCTTCGCTGAATATGCCTTTGATATACGACATCGATAGTTTAATTCATCAAGTAATGATCTGAGTTACAATTGGCTCCTCGGTATTTACGGACGTCAAGTATGCTCGAGGCCCAACGTTGTTGGATCAGAGCATGATCGATCTGGTTTTGTATGTTGCCATCCAGTGATACTCAGGTCATTTTATGTAAGCGTCGATGTGGGAAGCAAGTCGAACATATGAATAGATTTCTGCTTCATGCAAAGTCAATCAGGCGCTGGCCGTTGTCATTTGTTTCATCGTAGAGGCTATATCCTCCAGTCGTTCCCCGATGAGATAGCTTCTTGCCAACATTAGCGTTAAAATCACCCAGAATAATTTTTGTGTCGTTTGTGGCCAATGAGTCGACCAGTCTTTCCAGGTGATTGTAAAACGAATCCTTCGTTTCTTCGTCTTTTTCTTCGGTCGGGGCGTGAACATTAATCAGCCACATATTGAAAAATTTCGCTTTTATACGGATCGCACACAACCGTTTATTGACTGCCTTAAAATCAATAACGTGCGATCTGAACTCCCTATCCACAATGAAGGCCAATCCAAATTCTCCTTTTCCAGTAAGCTTTCCACTTTTAAATATTGTGTGCAATCTCATGCCTTGAATGTCGTTTCCAGTCCAATTCGTTTCTTGGACTGCCAGTATTTTTAATTGATATTGACTGGCCTGTTGTAAAAGGTCCTTAACAGCGCCAGGGTAATTGAGTGATCTGACATTCCAGGATCCAATGCCATAGTCCTTTTTTTGTTTTCGACGTCGTTGCCGTGAGTCCAATCCATTTCGAGGCCTATCTGCAGGTTTCGAAACAATTAAAGATTTTCCAGGGACGGGAGTTAGCTCGTCGCCCAACCTCCATTCCGGCGGCATGGTTATTTCGTTGATTCCGTTATCAGGTGCAGAAGATTCGCCTTCACCCTCTTACGTCCTCACAAAGGAGGTGTAAGCAGGACTAATTTAAATTAGCTTGCCTTAATAACTTATAATTTTAAGTTTTATCGGAATCTGTTGAGAAATTTGGCTGCTAGAGGGCTACAGAAATAAAAAAGTTCATGTTGCCTCCTGTATGGGAAGACCACCTTAAACACTTTAAAATATTTTCTTACACAGCAAATTTCAAGAAGCACCACTTTTGACCTACGTAGAAAATTTGCTCATTCTAGCTCATGTGGCTTGCGAGAAAACTTGTTGTGACGCACGAACAAGCGGACGGACGGAGAGATAGGCAAGTTATATAATTTATTAGCGTATTGTTAAAAATATTTTACAATACTAAAAAAATAGTCTGATTTATGAATATATTCAAGTTGTCATTTAAAACCTTTCCATGAAAAAATTCATTATTTCAGTTGCTACTAAAATAGCGAATTGCGCTTGCCTCCTGACGTTTGGAGGCCGCCATTTTGGATGCATGCATTTGATTTTGGACTATTTTAAATCTTTGTGGGCTAGGGCCTCATCAATCAATGTGCCAAATCTCGTTCAAATCAGAGTTTCACTCTAGGCAGGGCTAAATAATTCAATTTTTAGTGAAAATGGCAGCTAAAAATGTTGGGTTTTAAATTTTCGAATTTTTTATTTTCCATTTGATTTTAATAATTATCTGCAAAATACAGGAACATAGTACAGAGATCCATAATCTCAAGTTTCATCAAAAAAATGTGACCGCTAGAGGGCCACACAAACCTGAAAGAAAAGCATATATAAACCGCCACCATTTTGAAATTTGCGCATGCATGATCACCAAAATATCAAAGACTATAGATCTAAGAATGTCTATCTCGAAACCAAGTTTCATATATGTCGGATCAAAATTGCGACTTTCAGAAGCCTTTGAAGTTTTGACTTTCAACTGGCCGCCATTTTGTTTTTTGCGACCTGACCTCCAGTCTTTTTACGTAATTCTTCAGATACTTATAATTTCTATCAAACTTTTGAATTTCATGAACGTGTGTTGAAAGCTTTGACCACTATTACAATAACAAAATTTTGCACGGTTTTTGACTTTTGTGCGGCCGCCATTTTGTTTCTGCGACACCGACTTTAGTTTTTTTATTGCGAAACTCATCACATACATCAGCGAACCTTTGTAAAACAATTTCATCCAAATCGGAGCTATACTTTGGTCAGAACAGAAATCACGATTTTTCGTCTAAAATGGCCGCCATTTTGTTATATATATATATATATATATATATATATATATATATATATATATATATTATATATATATATATATATATATATATATATATATATATATATATATATATATATATATATATATATATATATATATATATATATATATATATATATATATATATATATATATATATATATGGGATATAACGAAATTTGTGACCACGCTAGAGGTTGCAATTTTGCTCCGATTTTCACCAAGTCTTCAGAAAAAGTGTATTGGGTAAATATATATATATATATATATATATATATATATATATATATATATATATATATATATATATATATATATATATATATATATATTGTCGCGTGTTATTGGTTCGCGGCCTATAATTTTATTGTTCCGGGAAAGTGAAAACGCAATATCTTTTAAATTAAATTAAAAGAGTTTATTTGATCACAAATATGCACAATAATCAGTTTAACACTTGCACTAATTTTAATTTTCACTATAAAAAAAATCTAACACTTGTCCATAAATTTCTTATCGCAATTGTCTTCTAAATCACTTCACTATTACGAAAATCACTTCCCACACACTATCGCAGTTCTTATCGCGGTCGAATGAATGAATCCCCCCATTCATTCAGCTCGCCTTTATATAGGGTCTCTACCTATTCACCCATTTCTCGTACATTGGCGAATGTTCTACCGAGATGTACCTGGTAGATTCGAGCAAATTAATGAATGGAGTGACGTCACTTGCAGATGTTGATCATGCTTGTTGGGTTCTCGTGGGTTCGAGTAAATTCATTTGTTGACGTTCTTAATGATTGTGAAAACAATTGCGACAGTAGCTCGCAGAATTATTTGTACATGTAATTATTTGTACACGTAACACTGCCCCCACCTCCGTTCTTTTCGCCCCGAAAAGATGTGTCGCTATTTGTAGTCAATTCTCTCTGGGTGTAATATGGGGCAAGAAGGTCCAGATGCACGATTTTCATTTTAGCTCTCGGCTTACGATGCTCCTGTATTCGTTAAACGACGTCGTTGATTCGCTTTGTAACTCGGTATGGTCCCTCCCAATTATGTTGCAACTTTGGAGACCTACCCTTACGCCGTTGCGGGTTATAAAGCCACACCAAGTCATCTTGCTCGAAGCCAGTAGAATTAGCCTTCAGATCATACCTGGTCTTCATGCGGTCAGTAGCCGATTCGAGGTGTTTCCGCACTGTCCGATGTATCTGGTTCAACCGTTGTCTTAGATCACTTGCGTACTCCGAGACCGTTTGGGGTTTCTCAGGGGGTGTTCCGAACTTTATATCGGCTGGCAAACGAATAGTCTTTCCAAAAAATGACTTTGGCTGGGGCTTGGCCCGTCGATGCATGTTCAGCGGCTCTATGCGCCATCAAGAACAGTGGGATGTGTCGGTCCCAGTCCCTTTGGTTCTCGTCAACCATCTTGGCCAGATGTTTATTGAGAGTACCGTTGAAACGTTCGACCATTCCATCGGATTGGGGATGCAGCGGTGTTGTCCTCGTTTTCCGTATTCCGAGCAGCTCGCACATTTCGCCAAAAACTAGTGACTCAAAGTTTCGGCCTTGATCCGAATGTAGTTCGCCAGGTACGCCGTACCTACTGACCCAATTTAACACTAACTGTTCAGCTACAGCAGTTGCTTCCTGGTTGGGAATGGGGTAGACCTCGGGCCACTTGCTGAAATAATCGGCTGCAACCAGCGTGTATCGATTTCCCCATTCAGATTCAGGAAAGGGTCCTGCGATGTCAACAGCAATCCTTTCAAACGGTACCCCCACGTTATAGGTTTGCATTTGTCCTCTCAGTCGTCGCTTTGGGCCTTTGACGGAAGCGCAAATGGTGCATCTCCGACACCAGTCCCCTACGTCTTCTCGAGTGTGGAGCCAGTAGAGCCTTTCCCGCAATTTCGCTAAGGTCTTGTTAACACCAAGGTGGCCTCCCGAGGATCCTTCATGCATTTCCTTAACCAAATCGTGGATTCGGCTTTTGGGTAGTATAATTTGCGTCCTATAGGAGCTGCCATCCACCGTTTCCCATTTCCGCTTGAGTATGCCACCCTCTACCTGAAGGGAGTTCCATTATGCCCAATAGCTTTTCAGGGTTGCGCCATGCGTTGAAACGTCTTTCCACTCAGGTCGCCCAGTCGTCTCCTTCCATACGAGCAATGGTCCGATGTCTTCATCGGCTAGCTGGGCATTTCGGATCTCCTCCGATGACCAACCTTCATCGAATTCAGCCGTTATCAGTCGCAGATCAACGGGCGGTTCCTTTTCCTCAATCCGTCGGCAATGCTAACAGTTAGCTGGACATGGACGACGAGATAGGGTGTCAGCATTTCCATGAACTCCGCCCTTTCGATGAACAATTTCGTAGTCGTATGACTGCAATTTTTCGATCCATCTCGCAACTTGTCCCTCGGGGTTTTTGAAGTTAAGTAGCCATCTCAGCGATGCATGGTCCGTTCGAAGAACAAATTTCTGGCCATATAGGTACTTGTGGAACTGCTTGGTGGCCTCTATTATAGCCAATAGCTCCTTCCTGGTCACACAGTAGTTCCTCTCACTTTTTGAAAGAACTCGACTGTAATACGAGAGGACTCTTTCTTCGCCATTGATCTGCTGGGAGAGTACAGCTCCAATACCGCCGTTGCTTGCATCGGTGTCAACTACAAACATTTTTCCGGGTTTCGGATACGCCAGCACGGGTGATTCACATAGCTTTTCCTTCAGGGTCTCAAAGGCTGTCTGGCATTGTTCATTCTGGACATACGGACGATTTTTCTCGGTTAGCTGATGGAGACACTTAGCTATTTTGGCAAAGTCTTTGACGAATCTTCGATAGTAGGTTGCCAGACCCAGGAAACTTCGTAGTTGGCGCTTGTTGTTTGGTGTTGGCCAGCTTTTCACGGCTTCAATTTTCTCAGGGTCTGTTTTGACCCCTTCTGCTGATACGACGTGTCCCAGGTATTTTACTTCAGCTGCGAAAAGGGTACACTTGTCGGGACTAAGTTTCAAATTTGCCAGTCGCAGTCGGGAGAAAACCTCTTCTAAGTTCCGCATATGCTCTTCGAACGTTCTCCCGATGACGATGATGTCATCTAGGTACACCAAGCAGGTTTTCCAGGTTAGACCACGTAGCACGTATTCCATCAAGCGTTCGAAAGTGGCTGGAGCATTGTAAAGCCCAAACGGCATCACCACAAATTGCCACAATCTGGTCCCAACTGAAAATGCGGTCTTCTCTCGGTCCTGCTTGTCAATTTCTACCTGCCAGTAGCCACTCTTGAGATCGAGTGTAGAAAACCATTTTGCATCGGCTAAAGTGTCCATGATGTCATCGATGCGTGGGAGCGGGTAACTATCTTTCTTAGTGACGTCGTTAAGCTGCCTATAGTCGACACAAAAACGAGTGCTACCATCCTTTTTCTTTACTAGAACTACAGGCGCGGCCCATGAACTTACAGAAGGTTCAATAATGCCTTGTTTTTCCATGTCCGAGATCAGCGCGCTCACTTCTCCTTGTTTGGCTATAGGGAGACGTCTTGGTGCTTGTCGAATCGGCTTGGCTCCTTGTGTATCTATGACGTGAGTTACCAAACTCGTTCGGCCTTGGTCATCCGGGCTTGTTGAGAAGATGTCACTGTACTTGGTGACCAGATCAGAGGCTCGTTTGAATAGCTGCACCGGCAATTTGACTTGCTTCAATATTGCAGACGTGGATTCCCGGGCTTTGTCTGTGTCTTGCCTCCTTTTCCAATGATGGTTGTGAGTAGCTTCCAAATAGGTGATGGTGGAAACAGGCTGGCAGCTGCCGATGACTTCTCCCGCTTTGATGCTCGTGGTTGAGTCTGCGGTGTTAAGGACTCTAACCGGCACATATCCGTTCCTTAAAGATCTTACAAGGCTTCGTCCTACAATCAAACTGCGCAATGCGGATGTCTTCGTTGGCTCTATCAGATAAGATCGGTGGTCTCCAGAATCACCATCAAGCTTGGCCCATACAATGCTTTCGGAAGAATTCGGTACATCAGTGTCAGTACATACCACTACATTCATCTTGGGGATTTGGATGCTGGGATCCTCCATCAGTACTTCGACATTCTGCCATTTCAATACCCGTTTGCCCAAGTCCAACGTGATTCCATGTGGTCGCAGAAAATCCATTCCGAGAATGCAGTCATCCATAATGTTCGCGACCAGAAGATTATGTCGGAACACGAGGTCTCCCAACTGTATCTGGAGGTTGACCTCTCCATGAACAGGTGCAGTTTCTCCCGTAGCTGTTCGTAGTGAGAAAATTCTGCCCTTGTGAAGTGGTTGCTGTCTAACTAGGTCTGGTCGGATAATCGATCGGGTTGCACCAGTGTCGATTGTTATGGTGCAATGTTCTCCGTCAATTTGACCCGGAAGGCATTAGTCCGCTTCTCCACGATGTAGTCTTGACACGGTAATGGTGGTGCTGGGGACATCGATCCTCCTAGCCAACCTCTGCCCCACGAAGTTGGCTCTTACATGTTTCCCGACCCCTCTGTTTGAAGGGCTTCCATTCTGGGTTCCTGACTCGGTCTGGATCTCCTCCTAGCTGCACACCCTGGACAATAGCTCGGTTTCCTTCGCTTCTTGCAGTCTCTTTGCAAGTGCACCTTCTCTCCGCAATTCCAGCATCTAGGCGCACCATTTACATGCGGGTCTCACTCAATTTCCACGCGTTCACACCTGCACTCGTCTGTCACTACCTCACGAACCCGGGCAGTGGTACGAGTCACATTTTTCGCTGCCTCAAAGTTCAGACTGTAAGCCGTACGTCCTTAACCGTTTTCTTTTGAGCTAAACGCACGGCTTGTTGCAATTCCGGGTCCTTTAGTGCGCTGATGAATGCTTCTGTCGCTGCATCATCTCGATGTTCTGGGTCGTAGGCCGGGTAAGCCAAAAGTGCTAGTCGCTCAATGTCTTGGGCTAGTTGCTGCAAGGTTACACCAGTCTTCTGCACCCGATGCCTTAGCTGTGACCGATAAATGTGCTTTAGATGATCGTCTCCATAACGCATGTCGAGCGCATTCATTATAGCATTCGGGTTTGAGTGCAATTCAACGGGGATTGTCTACAACAGCTCGGCAGCTGGGCCTTTTAGAGCAAGAATCAATGCAGTTGCTCGTTCCTGCTCATTCCAGTGATTTATGCGAGCGGCTGCTTCAAACTGGGTTTTGTAAATAGTCCAGACCGTTTGCCCGTCGAATATTGGTGCTTGCGCATTTCTAGATGAGCTTTGCGCTGTGGTTATAAGTGGGGCTGGTGGGGCGGTTACTGCTGCCTTCGCTGCTTCCAAGTCCTTTTTCACTTTTTCCATCTCATGGTTGATTCTCTCCTCGACCTGGCTGATCTCAAGGTTGATTCTCTCCTCGACCTGGTATACTTTTTCCTCGACGCATTTAATTTGGCTGTTGAGACTACTGAGCTCCGCTTTTATTTCGGTTGACTGTTTTTGCAAATCCGCCTTGATTTCAATCGCTTGTTGGTCCATTTTTGCTGATTGTTCATTTAGCTTCGCAGCTAAACTGGATGTCTGTTCATTCAGCTGCGCTGATTGTTCATTTAGCTTCGATGATTGTTCATCTAATTTCGCTGATTGTTCATTTAACTTCGCTGATTGTTCATCTAGCTTCGTAGTTAAATTGGACGACTGTTGTCGCTGCTCTTGCTGCATCAGCATTAACATTTGCATCAGCGCATTTTCTGGTTCCTTTGGTTTTTAGGGTTTTGTAAAATAATTTTACAAAACCCTTCTAAAATCGCGTCCTGTCTGTCCGTCTGTCCGTCTGTCTGTCCGTCCGTCCGTCCGTCCATCCGTCCATCCGTCCGTCCGTCCGTGAGTCACAGCAGTTTTTCTCGGAAACTACTTAAGCTAGAAACATCAAATTTTGTACGTAGGTGTAAAGTGGTGTTCTCTTCAAAATTCTAATATAAAAAAAATTTTATAAGATATTTAAGGGGGGTCTCCCCATGTAGGGGAGTGACCCCCCGAAAAAAAAATTTCATTGAAGGTAGCCGATATGGGTATCAAATGAAAGGTCTTGATGAGAACTTTTCAAAACATGTCTTTGTTTGGCAAAGTTTACTTCGGGGGGCGCACAGGGAGGGGAAATACACGCAAAATTTGTGTCCCCCCCCCCTCGCGATTGGACACCTGTGATCCGAAAAATCTGAAAAAAATCTGGGATGTAGGCCTTGATGAGTACAACAACAACAAATACGTGAGAAGTCGCAATTCACTCAACTTTGTTAGTAATAGTATGATTTATTGATTTTATGTTTTCTTGAATAAAATCTTTACGGTACCCTTAAATTCAATGAAATTCAGTACACAGATGAATATTAATAAGATTGATCTATTCTGAAAGTTTCATAAAGATTGAATCATATGGTGCGAAGTTATAGTGGTTTGAATTTTCCTGTATTACTATGGAACAATATGCGCTTCATTTATTACTATGGAAACGTATGGCTATGGAACAACATGCGCTTTTACCAACTCAGGCACCACAGTTTGCTGTGATTTGCATGAAAATTTCAGGAATGATAGGTGTCATGAATATCTTTGAGAATCATCAGTGGTATCCGTAATCGTAAAACAAAATAGTGGCTGTTTTAAATGCGAAGATTGAATAATTTTGAGTTAATTTTTCCCAACTTCAACGTTTAAGGTGCATGCTTTGAACACTTGATTCAATTTAATGAATGACTGAAGATGAGTACCTACAATTAATACTCATAGGTGAAACGAGTTGAGGAGGCAGGAGAGAGCTCCTAGCAAAAGGGCTTTGTAATAATTCTAGGATTCGAAAAAATAGGCCATGAATCGATGATTACAGTACAGGAGAGTGGCCCCTGAAAATAAAAATTCATCTAACCTAGCCGATATGAGTATGAAATGATAGTTTTCATGGGAGCAATTCAAAACAGTTCTTAAACTGTCAGTTTTTGCTTCAGGGGGGAAATATATGAAAAATGTGTTTCCTCCGTCGCGAATGGATATCTGAAATAATTATCAAGGGAAATATTTATGATTAAAACAATAACAAAAACCTCAGAAGTAGAAATTCGTTCAACTTCGTTAATAATAGTATGATCTTCGAATTTCATATTTTCTCCAATAAAATCTTCTTTGACATGTTTCTTGATTTTATTCGATCTAGCGACTGCATTTTGTAAATTGAATACAAAACCCTTCTGACATGAGCGTAGGTCTGTTTACCCAACTTGTTTTGTTTCTGCTTCACCACCTTCTGCGCCTTTTTCTGCATCTGAGGGCTCACCCGAATCTAGATACGCGCCTTCCGATTCAATTGCGTCACGCAAGCGTGCAATCAGTGTGGCCTTTGTACCTTGCGTAGCCAGGTTTCACTGTTCCAACTCTTCCTTAAGCTCCAACATGGTCAATTCATTAATTTTTAAGTTTAAGCTTCGTGGCATTTTTAATGTTTCTTTAAATTTTCCTATTGTGCACTATAAAAATGGTCAAATATTCACTTTCAAAATTTTTCTATCCCACTTCTGACACCACTGTCACGTGTTATTGGTTCGCGGCCTATAATTTTAATGTTATGGGAAAGTGAAAACGCAATATCTTTAAATTAAATTAAAAGAGTTTATTTGATCACAAATATGCACAATAATCAGTTTAACACTTGCACTAATTTTAATTTTCACTATAAAAAAAAATCGAACACTTGTCCATAAATTTCTTATTGCAATTGTCTTCTAAATCACTTCACTATTACGAAAATCACTTCCCACACACTATGGCAGTTCTTATCGCGGTCGAATGAATGAATCCCCCCATTCATTCAGCTCGCCTTTATATAGGGTCTCTATCTATTTACCCATTTCTCGTACATTGGCGAATGTTCTACCGAGAGGTACCTGGTAGATTCGAGCAAATTAATGAATGGAGTGACGTCACTTGCAAATGTTGATCATGCTTGTTGGGTTCTCGTGGGTTCGAGTAAATTCATTTGTTGACGTTCTTAATGATTATGAAAACAATTGCGACAGTAGCTCGCAGAATTATTTGTACATGTAATTATTTGTACATGTAACAATATATATATATATATATATATATATATATATATATATATATATATATATATATATATTTATATATATATATATATATATATATATATATATATAGATATATATATATATATAGATATATATGTATATATTTATATATATATATATATATATATATATATATATATATATATATATATATATATATATATATATATATATATATATATATATATATATATACAAGATACTCTCCGCAATAAGTAAATTTCTCTCGAGCAATTTACTTAAAAATAACAGCTTCAAAACTGATCGTATCGTGTGATATGTATCGTTCCTTTTTTAGGGGTTTGTAAAATAATTTTACAAAACCCTACTAGTTTCGCGACCAGTCTGTCCGTCTGTCCGTCTGTCCGTCCGTCCGTCCGTCCGTCCGTGTGTCACAGCAGTTTTTCTCGGAAACTACTTAAGCTAGAAACATCAAATTTTGTGTGTAGGTGTAAAGTGGTGATCTCTTCAAAGTTCAGCTACAAAAAAATTTTATAAGGTATTTAAGGGGGGTCTCCCCATATAGGAGAGTGATCCCCCGAAAAAAAAATTTCATTGAAGGTAGCCGATATGGGTATCTTGATGAGAACTTTTCAAAACAGGTCTTAGTTTGCCAAAATTTGCTTCGAGGGGCGCACAGGGAGGGGAAATACACGAAAAATTTGTGTCCCCCCCTCGCGATTTTACACCTGTGATCCGAAAAATCTGAAAAAAATCAGAAATGTAGGCCTTGGTGCATACAACAACAACAAATAGGTGAGAAGTCGCAATACACTCAACTTTTTTAGTAATAGTATGATTTATCGATTTTATATTTTCTTGAATAAAATCTTTACGGTACCCTTAAATTCTATGAAATTCAGTACACAGATGTCTATTTATAAGATTGATCTATCCTGAAAGTTTCATAAAGATTGAAAGATTGAGGTTATAGCGGTTTGAATTTTCCTGTATTACTATGGAACAATATGCGCTGCATGTATTACTATGGCAACATATGGCTACGGAACAACATGCGCTTTTTACCGACTCAGACACTACAGTTGTGCTAGGATTTGCATGAAAATTTCAGGAATGATAGGTGTCATGTATATCTTTGAGAATCAGTTCAGCTAGTAGTATCAGTAATCGTAAAACAAGATAGTGGCTGTTTTAAATGCGAAGATTGAATAATTTGGAGTTATTTTTTCCCAACTTCAACGTTTAAGGTGCATGCTTTGAACATTTGATTCAATTGAATGAATGACTGAAGATGAGTACCTACAATTAATGCTCATAAGTGAAACTAGTCAAGGAGGTGGGAGAGAGCTCCTAGCAACAGGGTTTTGTAACCATTTTAGGATTCGAAAAAAATGGCCATGAATCGATGATTTCAGCACAGGAGAGTGGCCCCCGAAAAAAAAAATTCATCAAACGTAGCCGGTATGAGTATGAACTGAATGTTTTCATGGGAGCTTTTCAAAACAGTTGTTAAACTGTCAGTTTTTGCTTCAGTGGGGGCACAGGGGGGAAATACATGAGAAATGTGTTTCCTCCGTCGCGGATGGACATCTGAAATAATTATCAAGGGAGATATTTATGAGCATAACAATACCAAAAACCTCAGAAGTCGAAATTTGTTCAACTTTGTTAAAAATCTGATCTTCGCATTTCATATTTTCTCCAATAAAATCGTCTTTGACATGTTTCTTGATTTGATTCGATCTGGTGACTGCATTTTGTAAATTGAATACAAAACCCTTCTGACATGAGCGTAGGTCTGTTTACCCAACTTGTTGTTATTAATGGTGTAGTTTTTACTTGTCAAATGTTAAAAAATAACAGCTTCAAAAATGATATCTACCGAAATAGTGGGCTATTCAAAATAACACTAATTTTGGAAAACCCTTTGAAATGTTGAGGAATACAGGATTGGATTTCGTAACATTGCCCCCTCTTTAATACGAAATTCCTCCTAGAACTTTTGTGAAGCATCTTGAAAAGCCACCTCCACCATAGTCCAAGTATATTCACCTATCCAGTTGGTTAAGCTTAATCTGAGGCATAGCCACTTTCTTCAAGTTGGACGTTCGCACGTCCGTTGGTATATATTCTCTATAGAATAAAAACTGTGGAATAAAGAGTAAGCCACAATTAAATAACACAAGCGGTTTTGATTTAGAACTGATTTATTAATACAAAAATGAACAGGAATGAATGGGAATGAATAAGAGTTTCATGTGAATATGACAATACCGAAAATACATAATAAGATATGGTAATACTAAAATAGGTTCATTTATATGTATGATCACCATTCAACACCCCTTCTTGATGATAACTTCAATATTTTAGACCAATTTGATCAGCGAAATGTTAAACTTTTTGCCCATCCAATGGTTTGGTAGGAATATCGGCAATCATGTCTCTTGTTTTACAATAGGTCACTGCGATTTTCTTAGAAAAAAAAAGATCCTGCACGAATTTATATTTTACTTATTCTTATTTACTCTACTTCTTGTCATGTAACATCTTAATACATCCTTGATTGTCTTCAAAAACTTTAATGGGTGTATTGACTGGCTGATCGAGATCTTTAAGAATTTTCTGAGTCCACAATAGCTCTTTCGTCGCTTCAGAGCAACAAATTCCGCTTCGCATGACGAATGTTCAATGCAATTTTGCTGTTTACTCGCCCATCCAATCAACGATCCGTTCAAAAAAAAAAAAAACAAAACCCGGGGGTGTATTTTCAATCGGTGACGTCGCTTTCCCAATCTGCGTCGTCGTAGCAAATAAAGTCCACATCTGTGTATACAAGCCTCAATTACAATGATCTTGTTAACTTTAGGTACTTGAAACACCCCTTGCTAAAATTGAAGCTGTCACTGCAATTTCAGGTCTTGCAAAGAGTGATCCAACAATAATGCAAGATGTTAATTGTTATTCATACCTTAACATCAAGTTTTTTGCCCAATTTAATTTAACATTTCTTTGTTCCAGCTTTTGGCAAATTCGATTGTGCAGAGATACACAATTGAGCAGCGCGTTAAGGTTGTTGAAGCCTTTTACGAAAATGGTCATTCAAATCAAAACGCATTTCGTGCACTTTATGATTTCTTTAGTCCGCATAATCGGCCAAACGTGTCCACAATCGGTAGAATTATGCGCAAATTTCAACAAATTGGGTCTGTAGGAAATGTGAAATCATCTGTGCATGCTCATTCAGTTTGTTCTGGGGAAAACATTGCTGTTGTTCACGATAGTGTGAACTGTAGCAGAAGAGCCGTCAACCTCGACTCGTCGTCGTGCCCAACGATTGAACATCTAACGAACATCATTGATGCGAATTTTGAATAAAGATTTGGATTTAAACGATTACAGGGTTCAGTTGACTCAAGAGCTGTAGCCTACTGACCATTTCAAGCATCGGCACTACGACGAATGGTTGGTTGAACGGACAGAAGGGAATGGTGACTTTACACAGAAAATCATCTTCAGCGACGTGGCATACTTTCACCTCAAAAACTTTTTATTTGGATCCATTTAAACAAAAAATCATGAAATATTCAATTTAATTTTTTATTATTTTTGGTTTTTTGACACGGGACAAATGTTGCGCAAAGTATAAAATTAAGAGAAACTACAGATATGAAAATTTATAAGTAATATTTATGAAAACTTATACATATTGTAGAAATCCAAAACCTGCATTAGAGGCAATCGATTTTTAAGTGAAACTCTTCAAAACAATTTCGTTCAGATGTATAAGATAAGTGAACCTCGCAAGTTGAACTAATATTGCTTGTTCGACTATCAACAGAGACTTGGTACATTGTACACACCTCTTTCTAATATTTGCCTTAACAATTAAATTCCTGGCTAGAAAATGGTGTTTCTTCGGTTTGTTTTCCCTTGTGCATTTTTCTATATACTATGTAAGCATTGTTCATAATAATATCAAGTAAATTGAAGAATAACCGCAAGTAGTATTTGATTTTTACTTTGCGGTCCACCTCATAGGTAACTCTTCTTTGGTCCATCAAATTGACGCCTCCCATGTTTTTGTTATATTTTATAATGGCTTTGGAACATGTGACATTGATTTTCTCGCCACTTCCTTGCAGCCTCCTCTTCACGGTATAAGTAGGTATTGGGGACAAGAAGTTTGTCAACATAAAAGCAGCTTTATTTTCCATCCATTTAATAAAAGAAATTCCTTGGGAACTGGTGGCAAACGTTTGTCCTCTTTACATACTATTATCGGTAGGCAATTTTTGGGTGTATTCTTCTTATTGGGACGAACTGTTCCACAAGCTCTCATGTTCATGCTGGCTAATCAATGTTGTAGCTTCGGAGAGTTGAAAAAGTTATCGAACTAAATCTGCAACCTAGACCTTGTAAACTGTTTTATAATTTTAAAACTACAGACTTTCCTAATCCAGTTTCAGCACCACCTTGTTTTCTACCAGTATATAAGTCAAATTCAAGTAATTAGCCAGTAGCTGAGTGGGCTCTACACCACATTTTAAATCCCCACTTGATGGGTTTTTTTACGTACTGTTTCATTATATTGTGGCCTTTAAAGTTGACCATGTGTTCATTGAAATTTCATGTTTTTGATGGCATTTTGAAAGCTTTTATCAAAGTGGTCTAAAACTGGTTGAATTTTATACGCTCTATCATGAAAAGGTTGAGTTTTAGATGGTTCATCATTATTATTGCTAAAGTGTAAATTTCTTCTAATCTCCTTAAACTGATTGAGTGTCATTATGTTTGCGATGTAAGGAACTCCCATATCAGGATCTGAGGACCAACAGCTAAGAAACGTAGGCAAAATATGATATCCCATCACATAGTTCATCCCTGAGAAAACCTTCACATCTGCGCTATTGAAAGCGAAACGTCTTCTATTTTGATATGATTCAGGAACAATAACATAATATTGTCAACTAGCTCATCAAAATTTGTCACTGCATTGAAAATTTTTATTGGGGTGACAGATGAGGTAATAGTCTATCTAAAATATTTATTTTGCTGTGGTTATATCCTTCTTAATCAAGGGAAGCAGGCGGAACGTAGGAATTTTTCTTCCAATTGAAAAACAATGTAAAATTTTTATGATTTGCCTCCTTTATTTCTTCCTGTCTATGTGTTCTGACCTCTAGATGTTCGCTAATATTCGGGGGTATACTGGGTTCACTCACAACAGTAGAGACACCTCCATCAATGTTTTATTTCAAAAACGGTTGATATTCCTCGTCTAATGTTAATCCAACTTCACCATCACTGTTGTCAGCCACTAAAAGCTCGTAAATCTCACTATACGTTAATGCAAACTCTCTGCTTCTTCTTGTAGAAATAAACTGAAACAAATGAATCAAATTTGGAACTAAAAAGTACTTATATAAACACAGAAAACTTACCAAAAAATATACACACTAAAAACTTCTCAATATAAAACTCAACAATTATTTTAAAAATCAGAATATTGAACAAACTAATAGTCGACTAAAATCTGACAAATGCGAGTCAATACTTTTTCTATCCAATCAGTTTCTTTTTGGTGCTGCTAATGTGAATATATGAGAACATTCTGAGTTTGTGAAAAATAACTTACAAATTGATTTGATTGAATAAGTTCAGCAGAAAATTTTAAATAAATACAGGGGACAAATGTGTAACAAGCGAAATTGCCGCATTTGCGCAAATGAGAATCCACGAGTGATTGTTAGGACGCCATCGCATCCAAAAAGAGTAACTGTTTGGTGCAGTTTATGGGCTAGCTGCATCATTGGGCCGTACATCTTCGAAAATGAGGACGGCCAAGCAGGTACCGTGAATCATGTTCGCTATTGTGAGATGATAACGGACTTCTTGTGGCCAGAACAACAGAATGGTGTCGCTTGCCACACAGTCAACGAAACAATGGCTATTTTGCGCGAGAATTTCAATGGCCGTGTTATCTCACGTTCTGGCGATGTTAATTGACAACCACGATCATATGATTTGACACCGTTGGACTTCTTTCTCTGGGGATATTTAAAGGAAAATGTGTACGTCAATAAGCCAAGAGCAATTCAAGAGCTACAGGATGAGATAATTCAGTACATTAACAACATTGAACCTCAATTTTGTCTCAGAGTCATTGAAAATATGGACCATCGGATAGAAGTATGCCATCGTAGTCATGGCGAGCATTTGGGCGATATTTTATCTTAGACATAATTGTCATATATTTTTCTATTATAATACAAAATATTAATATAATTCTCTGAAAACTTTTTGTTTTATTAACAGTTAACATCGTGCGTTTTAGTTGGACCACTCTTTATTTTTCAGTAAGTAAAGCAACGAACCAATAGCACTTCGATACACAGCGTTGTTATCAAATTGCTCTATACCAACTGTCTGGTTCATATAGTCTGGATCCAATGAATATTTTGAATCAACTGCATCGACCAAATTGTATTTATGTAGCTTACTCTCTATATACTTGCTTCGGTGCATACAGAAAATGCTGTTCTCGCCTCGGTCAAATTAAATCCCCAGATAAAACTACAATTTCCCGAAATTCTTGATCGTGGGTTCCTGATTCATCTGCGATTCAGATTCATCTAACTGCTGGTCGATGATCACGGCTGCAAAGATGTCGTCCACGTGATTCAAAATATAAATCACTTTATTTCCATCTTTCTTCGCTGACTTCCAATACAAACAAAGATCATTTTTACTCTGTATATATCCGTTTTTCTTCATGACTTGGTCAAATTTAGAGTTCCACTCCCTTGCTCCCTGCTTGAGACCATATCAATCCTTTCTTAATCAGCATACCTTATTTGGTCCTCCTTCTTCGTAACCTTTGGGTTGCCTCATACAAACATCATGAGACGAATCGCCATTCAAATATGCTGTCTGGATATCATAATGACGAACTGGCATTTTTCTAGCACCAGCCACTGTCAACAAAATTTTCAAAGTGATCAGATTGGCAACAGCTGCGAATACCTCATCGTAGTACAGTTCAAACTTTTACAGCAATCCTTCTGCAACCAGCCTAGCCTTGAATTTCACTTAACTTTTTATCTGGTCAGTCTTTATCTTGAATACCCATTTACTCCCAATAGCTTTAGATCCTGGTGGTAATTTAGTAATTTTCCAGATGCCGAAGTTCTTCAATGAATTGATTTCTTCGTCCATGGCTACTTTCCATTTGGCTGCATTGGAAGTACTTACATTTTAGTTCGTGACCTTGTTTACGACCCTATCGCCATACCAATCTGGATTTACTCCAAAATTAGATCTCATTCTGCATCACGAGTGTTGGTAATTCACCTGTTCTTCGATGTCGTTCTGTTAGTCTTCAATATCTTCAGTGCCGTAGTCACTTTCGTTGCTAATCGCCACCAACTCGTCCTCGTGTGGCTCATTTATTTGTTCCTCCAGCTGATGCTTGGAACCTGGTAAAATTTCAGGACTCCAAGAGTCTCATTCGTAAAAACAATGTCTTGACTGATCTTTATTCGATGAGTATTGGGATTCAGTAGCCTGTATCCCTTCGTTTTGAATTCATAGCGGACAAAAATCAGCGTCTCCCATGTCTGGTCCAGCTCCTTCCTTTAATCTTTCAGAATATGAAAATACACTTCAGCTCCGAATTGATAAAAATATCCCGAATCCAGTTTTCGTCCATATAACAGCTCATATGGAGTGACTGATCTATTTTTCACCGGCAAATGCTTCAAAATATAATTTGCTGTATCAATCGCATCTCCCCAATATTGTTTGTGTAAGGTAAAACTGTCCAATAGACACCAGGTCATCTCAATCAACGGCCGATTTTTGCGTTCAGCACGGCCATTCTATTGAGGTGTTTTCAGAACTACAAGTTGGGTACGCATTCCATTGGCTTTAATAAATTTCTGTAATTACTCATCAATTGGATATACTCACCGCCGCGATCCGATCTAATAGCCCTTGGTGTCTTCTCGTATTGCGTTTGCATCAACTGAACGAATTCAATCAATTTTTCAGTTACATGTGATTTCAGCTTCAGCAAACAAGTATATGTAAATTTGCTGTAATCGTCAATCAAGGTAAGCACGTATTCATTTTTTCGTGGTGTAGGTAACTGGAGCTTGCCACAAACGTGCGTATGTATTAGATCGAGTCTCGCCTTTGCGACTGTAGATGAATGCTGCGGGAATGGTGTTCTAGTCTATTTATTTTTCAAAAAAATATTGCAGACATTGGTGTGCTGGCATTTGTTGATAATAATTCCAGTGCTTAAGCACTGGATTTTTCGTATGTCACCCAAATGTCATTGGCAGAGGATTTTATGCCACTCATGAATACACTTTGATTTGTGAGAATCAGCGACAGTGAATGCATTTTTTTCCATTTCTTTTTTATATACATCACCGCAACCCTTTACTGTGAATAGCATCCGTCCTTCCAGCCTAACTTCGCCCACATCTGGATTCAAAGAAACTTGGCAACCTTTCTTCACCAATTGCAAATCCAGAACGAAAAATACATCGCTTAATTATATTTGGTGCACGCCGCTGCTGCTGATATCGTTTGGCTGAATTTTAATTGTTCCTACGCCTTTAACATACAAACAGCGGCCGTCTGCTACAGTGACCGTACGCTTGTCCAAATATCGTTAGTCAGAAAAATGTTTGATATTTCCGCAGTAATGCGACGAGGTATCGCTGTCGATTATGAATTCTGAATGTGTCAACTGTACCATATTTAAACAAACCAAATTTATGTTTTCATTCATCTCAGATTTCTTCGTATTTGATTTTTCCGAATGTTTTTCAACTGGTTAAACCTGTTGGCCCCCGTCATTTTTCTTTAACCAAACCGAATTTTTATGGCAATCTTTCTTGTTTCAAGTACTGTTATGAGGGTACCGTAACTCCCCGCCAAACTGCTCAATTAGAATGACACAACAAGCTCATCTGCAAGGTTGGCATCCATCGTAGTTAATTGGTCCATAATTTGTTCCATTTCGGTCAAATGCGTCTCCATACAATCCCCTTCTGACAGTGTAAGCCAGCATAATCTGTGCAACTGACTTACCTTATTCGATAACAATTTCAATGCCATCTACATTTCCTCAACCTTTTTCTTGCATTTTATATGGATAAGTTGATTATCTTCCACTTGTATTCCAAAATATGCTCTGGCCCTTTCATCCATCGTCGTCCATGAGTCAGTCATAGGAGTTGGTGCATCTTTAGATATTACCGACCACAGTTGCTCTTTCATCAGTAGGATTTCAGTCCTGAATTTCCACGTCTGATAATTAATGTTGGTCAGCTTTGGAAAGTTTACTCTCAAAACGTCCGTCATGTTCGGCGTTGCAAGTTGTGACAAAATTGACTCAAAACTTTATGTTCCGCAAAATAACTGGAGTTTTTTCCCGAACTATTGTACTTTATTACTTTAGTAGCGAACCGTTGGTCTGGGCAAATAACCTTTTTGTATATATTCTCTATAGAATAAAAACTGTGGAATGAAGAGTAAGCTACGATTAAATAAAATACATCTGAACAGAAGCGATGAACAGGAATAAATGGAAATGAATAAGAGTAACATGTAAATATGGCAATACTGAAAACACACAATAAGTTATGGTAATAGTAAAATAAATTCATTTATATGTATTATCGCCATCTAACATGCACATAGTTTCGTAGGCCTCGTAGCGCTTTCCGCATATCCCTGCGAACGTATTGCGAATTGTGTTTGAGTCTCAGTTTCTTGCCATGGGTCAAAAGCTGATTTTCAAGCTCCTCTAATCACTTGAATTTCTTTTTGAAAATGAACACTAATCCTCGTGCGTCTTTGTTACTGGTTGGAATGCTGTATACCAGTGAATAATCTTCTGTGAGCGTGAACCAATCATGCCATTATTCGGTGGTGACTCCATATCTGACTTTTCAGGTACGTCCATATGCACCCATAAACTCTTCCAAGGCTAGGTCTGGCTCTTCTAGTATCTTGTTAACCATTTTAGGTAAATTTCTCGAGAGAAATTTATCTATTGCGGAGAGCATCATATATATTTATATATATATATATATATATATATATATATATATATATATATATATATATATATATATATATATATATATATATATATATATATATATATATATATATATGGGATATAACGAAATTAGTGACCACGCTAGAGGTTGCAATTTTGCTCCGATTTTCACCAAACTTTCAGGAACGGTGTATTGGTTCAATATCTCAGTTAAGTTCGTGAACCAGCTATATCGGCCGGGCAAAAAATAAAATGGCGGCCATTTTAGACGAAAAATCGTGATTTCTGTTCTGACCAAAGTATAGCTCCGATTTGGACGAAATTTGGGACAAAGGTTCACTGATGTATGTGATGAATCTCACAATAAAAAATCTAAAGTCGGTACAGCAGAAACAAAATGGCGGCCGCTCAAAGGTCGAAAAACGTGCAAAATTTTGTTGTTGTAATAGTGGTCAAAGCTTTCAACAGATTTTCATGAAATTCGGTAGTTTGATAGAAATTGTAAGCATCTAAAGAATTACGTAAAAAAACTGGAGGTCAGGTTGCAAAAAACGAAATGGCGGCCAGTTGAAGGTCGAAATTTCAAAGGCTTTTAAAAGTCGCAATTTTGATCCGACATATATAAAACTTGGTTTCAAGATAAACATTACTCACACCTACAGTTTTTGATATTTTGGTGATCATGCATGTGCGAATTTCAAAATGGCGCCCGTTTAAATATGCGTTTTTTTCATGTTTTTGTGGCCCTCTAGCGGTCACATTTTCCAACGGATTTTGATGAAACTTGAGATTATGAATACCTGTACTATGTTCTTGTTTTTTGCAGGAAATTATTAAAATTGAATGAAAAATAAACAAGTTGGGTAAACAGACCTACGCTCATGTCAGAAGGGTTTTTTATTCAATTTACAAAATGCAGTCGCCAGATCGAATAAAATCAAGAAACATGTCAAAGAAGATTTTATTGGAGAAAATATGAAATTCGAAGATCATACTATTATTAACGAAGTTGAACGAATTTCTACTTCTGAGGTTTTTGTTATTGTTTTAATCATAAATATTTCCCTTGATAATTATTTCAGATATCCATTCGCGACGGAGGAAACACATTTTTCATATATTTCCCCCCTGTGCCCCCACTGAAGCAAAAACTGACAGTTTAAGAACTGTTTTGAATTGCTCCCATGAACACTTTCATTTCATACTCATATCGGCTAGGTTAGATGAATTTTTATTTTCAGGGGCCACTCTCCTGTACTGAAACATCGATTCATGGCCTATTTTTTCGAATCCTAGAATTATTACAAAGCCCTTTTGCTAGGAGCTCTCTCCTGCCTCCTCAACTCGTTTCACCTATGAGTATTAATTGTAGGTACTCATCTTTAGTCATTCATTAAATTGAATCAAGTGTCAAAGCATGCACCTTAAACGTTGAAGTTGGGAAAAATTAACTCAAAATTATTCAATCTTCGCATTTAAAACAGCCACTATTTTGTTTTACGATTACGGATACCACCAGCTGAACTGATTCTCAAAGATATTCATGACACCTATCATTCCTGAAATTTTCATGCAAATCACAGCAAACTGTGGTGCCTGAGTTGGTTAAAAGCGCATGTTGTTCCATAGCCATATGTTTCCATAGTAATAAATGCAGCGCATATTATTCCATAGTAATACAGGAAAATTCAAACCACTATAACTTCGCACCATATGATTCAATCTTTATGAAACTTTCAGAATAGATCAATCTTATTAATATTCATCTGTGTACTGAATTTCATTGAATTTAAGGGTACCGTTAAGATTTTATTCAAGAAAACATAAAATCGATAAATCATACTATTACTAACAAAGTTGAGTGAATTGCGACTTCTCACGTATTTGTTGTTGTTGTACTCATCAAGGCCTACATCCCAGATTTTTCGGATCACAGGTGTCCAATCGCGAGGGGGGGGGACACAAATTTTGGGTGTATTTCCCCTCCCTGTGCGCCCCCCGAAGTAAACTTTGCCAAACAAAGACATGTTTTGAAAAGTTCTCATCAAGACCTTTCATTTGATACCCATATCGGCTACCTTCAATGAAATTTTTTTTTCGGGGGGTCACTCCCCTACATGGGGAGACCCCCTTAAATATCTTATAAAATTTTTTTTATATTAGAATTTTGAAGAGAACACCACTTTACACCTACGTCGTAATTTTATGTTTCTAGCTTAAGTAGTTTCCGAGAAAAACTGCTGTGACTCACGGACGGACGGACGGACGGACGGACAGACAGACGGACAGACGGACAGACAGGACGCGATTTTAGAAGGGTTTTGTAAAATTATTTTACAAAACCCTAAAAAGTCAAAAATTTAAAGCCTAATATTTTTAGCTGCGATTTTCTTTAACAATTGAATTATTTTGCCCTGTCTAGAGTGAAACTCCTATTTGAACGAGATAGTACATTGATTGATGAGGTCCTAGCATACAAAGATTTAAAATAATCCAAAATCAAATGCATGCATTCAAAATGGCGGCCCCCAAAGGTCTGAAGGCAAGCGCAATTCGCTATTTTAGTGCCAACTGAAATAATGAATATTTTTCATTGAAACGTTTTAAATGACTTTACTTGAAAGAACTTATAAACCAGATCATTTTTAAGGTATTGTATAATATTTTAACAATACCCTAAAAAATTATAAAATCGCGACTTGTCTGTCTGTCCGTCCCTCCGCCCGTTTGTTCGTGCGTCATAACAAGTTTTCTCGCAAACCACATGAGCTAGAATGAGGAAATTTTCTACGTAGGTCAAAAGTGGTGCCTCTTGAAATTTGCAGTGCAAGAAAATATTTTAAGGTATTTAAGGGGGGTCTCCCCATACAGGCGGGTCTCCCCATACAGGGGGGTGGCATACAATGTTTTTTATTTCTGTAGCCCTCTAGCAGCCAAGATTCTCAACAGATTCCGTTGAAACTTGAAGTTATAAGTTATTAAGGCAAGTTAATTTAATTTGATTATGCAAATCGAATGACAAATAAAACAGTCGAAAATTTACAGCTTAATATTTTTAGCAGCCGATTTCAATAAAAATCGAAATGACGGCCCTCACAATTCAGAAAAAAATTGAAATGTACGAGTATATATTAATGGCAATGCAAGTGCTGATTAAACTTTTATGGAAATCTTTTGAAATTAACTATTCGAGCTATTTAAGCCTTTGTGTGGTTACCACTGTGAACTGTGCAAACAGCAGATGCGAGAAGGGCGAAACCGGTATTTATATGTTAACAACAATATGTAATCCATACGCATGCAACTCAATTTAATTAGCAAAATATTTGCGCCCCGATAAAAGGTTTCTAAAAACGAACGTGGCCAGATTTTTTTTACGTTAATAAATACCCATGTGGTACTACCAAAATTGCAGAAAGAAGTTTAGTAGTAGGTAAGCCAAATTCTATTTCGAAACTTTACGCTGGCTGCCAACGGGGATTTTTTCGTTGTCATGTTTTGGATTTTGATGGACTACTTTTGGTTTTCAATTGTAGATCTAACTTATGTTATAGATGACATAATTAATCTGCTTCTTGATTAGATAAAGACCTGTCCAGGACTTTGGCAGAAAAATCTTCCCTTTTCGCTGGATTTTGTTGTCATACTTTGTCTTCTTCTTTCAAACTGCCTGCTGTGGCCTATGTGTTGTACACTTTCTTCAACTGGTTGCTGACAACTTGAAGATTTGAGTGAACCAATTAATGTATATCGTCCATCCTTCTTCTCAACTAAATGAAGTTATCTTATCCCGCTAGGTCCTCTCCAGGTTCCAAATTCCAGGCCACAGGGAAGCCTCATTTTGCGTTTACATAGAATTTTGCAGAAGTTGTACCTAAATACTCATTGATGGTGGATCGATCAGCCAATGCAAACGGGGGAAGGTACTGGTGCCAATCCCTCTGGTAGCCATTAACTGATTTGAGCAGGTATTTTCCAATAATCCTGCTCATTTTCTCTCCCATCCCATCTAACTGCAGATGTAACGCGGTCACATTGGCATTTTTCATTCTCAGCTTGTAACAAATGCTCTGGAACAACTTGTTGTGGACCTCCAGATGCACTTCATATTGGCTGATAAATTCTATCACCAATACTTTTAAGATAGTTGTGAGGTCTTGATTCACTTCCACCAACTTTATGAAGTAATCCATTACAACCAGAATGTTTTTGCCACCATTTTCTGTCGTCAGCAATGGTCTAGCAATATCTAAGGCAGTTTTTTCATAAGAATCTTACTCTTGCAATGTGATCCATTGTTCGTAGCACAGATCGTATATTTCTTACACCAGTTCTTTACATTATCGGAACTTTTCATTCAATAAAAGTTTTCACGGACTCGCAGCAGGGTTTTCTTTACTCCGATATGACCTCCTGATAGACTGTTGTGTAACTTCCCCAGTACTTCTTCTACTCTTGTTTGTGGAATAACAAGTTGTCTCTTGTTCTCGGAACCTTCATCGTTTTCAAGATTTCTTTTCAACAGGCCTTCTTGGAGGACAAGAGAGTCCTACTGAGTCCAATATGACTTGAGTCTCGATATTTTTTTTTCTTTGTGCTTGGGAGGTGAATGTCATCTATGCACAAAGTGTGGGACTTCCATGGTTACAAGAAGATGACTGAATCACACACTAAATACCTCCACCGTTAACGCGAGAATCCAGGCTGGAACCGTTTGACACATTACTTCGGGCTTGGCCTTTATTAGCTACGCCAAATGGCTGAAGAAATCCTCTTCTAGTGGGAGGGAAGAGGAGAAGGGAGATTGCCCAACAAGCGATCCCCCCGTCTCAACGCCCCCGGCTACCGTGAGTCTCCTTTATCTCGAACATCACTATGACTACACTCTTCGCGGTGAGCTTTCCTGCCTCTCTGTAAAGGTGTCGTCACAGCCTGTGCCACTTTGGGCACGCAAAAAATGTGTGGCAGGCATTGTCTTTCTCTCCTGCGCAAAACTGACAATCAGGGGATGATTACTTAGCAATCTTGTGCAGGTAAAGCTGAAAACACCTACGCCCTCTCAGAAACTGGGTTCAATAGAAGTCAGTCTGACCACGCCTTCGATTAAGCCACAGCCTCACTCAGGATGAGGCGCGCAGTCCACCTTCCCTTCGTGAAATTGACCCAAGACTGCTGCCAATCGCTGAGTGAGCGCTGTCTCTCCTCGTGGCCAACCATCTCCTCGTATCCTCGTTTCAAAGCAAGTAAACAGCGCGGCACTCTCTAGCAAGGAGGGCGACAGGTATCGCGTCTGCAATAATTTTCACCGCCGAGTCAGAGATTGTCAGATACGAAGACGCGATCCTCAGTGCATCTATTTTCTGTGCCTGTGTTAAGGGTTTCCGAGATACTTTCTTGCTGAGAGCGTCGCCCCATGTTACTATTACATTCAGTAGCACTGACCTGCAGCACTCATCAAGAGGCGTCTTCTTGATGGGCTGGGTTCCCCTACTTTAGTCATAAGTTGCCTCAGAGCCAAGACTCCTGGAGCAGCCTTCTCAGCCGATTCGGGATTTCCCTTCCCTTTGCTGATCAGCACAAGCCTCACTACCATCGATTGTACCAGAAAAACCCCGTCTCGTACGCAAGCGTAAAATTTGCTAAGCAGCAAGTCAGGACAATGCTCATAGACAAGCTGGAACACCTTCTGGACCTGGAGCCTTCCTCACTATCAGTGAAAGAACTGCCTCTTCCACCTCCAGCTGCGTGAAGAGTGGACACTCGACTGCTGTTTTACCATCCACAGCGTCAACATGAACGGAATGGGCGGGGAAGAGTGCCCACACTATCTCGTCCATCTTTTTTGCATCATGTATGCAAGGTTTCCGTCCAACGGATCCTTGTTCACATTGTCCACTAGATCTTGCTAGTAGTTAGCCTTGCTGTTGTTAATCAATTTGCAAAAGCATTTCCTGCCCGATTTATATGCTGGTGGCAGGATACCATGATGCCGAACTTTTGTCATGGCGTTTCATGTGCCTCGAAAACTGCTCAAGCAGATTTTGGGCGGTTGAACTACGGTGTAAGCTCAGCGGCAGGATGTGGGTCATCGGCTTCCTGGAAAATCCCGCATTTTCCTGATCTCAAGACATATCCAAAATCCAGTCTTGAATCAGCATCCTTGTAAAGAATACTGTGTGCCTCTTTCAAGCACTCATTTCTTCTATGTACCGTTTTGACGTATTTTTAACATAAGGAGCTCCTATCGGGTCCTTTGCATACTTGTGTCGTGTGACCATAGCCAAGGCATTTGAAACATTGAAGAGGCACTGCTCTCTTTGCTCTTGCCTACGCTAAGGAAGTCCCTTTATATGGCCTCCTTTGCCTCGGCCAAGATCCGTGATGCAGTCAGTTGATGTTATTTTTGATTTTTTTCCTTTGGTTTATTTTATCTTTTTTAGGGTTTTGGTTGCTCCAGTTTTATTGGGTCCCTCCTTGGGGCCACTGTCTCCGTTTGTGTGTGTAGTTGCCATTTTAGTCCGATGGTTATGTTTGCAGAGCAGAGAGACCATGCGAGGGTTGGCACAAGCCCTTATGGAGGCAAGTGCTCAAAGCCAGACCAGCGCTAATCGGGAGCCCGTCTCAACTGAACCTACACCAAAAACCCAATGGTGCGAACTTCGAACGTACTTCGAGGCCTGCCAAGCTTTTAATGGCACGGAGACCGTTTGATAGTCGAATCGGAGCCCTTCACACACGAGTGTCACCTCAGCACCACCTTGCTAAGCATCTAGGACAGAACCATCACATGCTCCAGACCCAGTCAGAGTCGTTACCTGTCATCCCAGGAGGGAACTTTACGGCGCCTCCTATATCCTCGGGTCCGTGGAGGCAACGCTCCCCTAAGAATGCTAGCGTCCAAGAGTTCTCTTGTCGAGGGGCATTATACCGGCGACAATTTACTCGGGTATGTGGGGGCGGAACCCCCCAAAGAATGCTAGCCTCCAAGAGTATTCCTGTCGGCCAGCATTCCCCTAGGGGGAATCGCCAAACACATTGATTGGCGGAACTTGTCCTGCCTTTTAGGTGGTTTTTCCGGAGGACTCAGAAGAACTTTGAGCTCGTTTCTTCTCCTTATTTTTATTTTTCAAATACTGAATAAAATTTACATTATTATCTTAATTTGAATTACCTTCAATCCTTTTATAAACTTCTATTTCCTCTTGTCACTCGTACAGCACTGCATAATAGTTTTGGCTATCGTTAGTACCTCTAGCACTTAGATTTTTTTGTGGAGTTGTTTGTTTCGTAGTTTTCTTCACACTTATTCCCACATTAATTTAATTTTGCGCTTGCGGGTCTTGCTTCTTCATCTCTTTCTTGAATAGATCTTCGAGGGGCTATAGTGGTAGCCTTAGTTGATGATTTTCTATTTAAAGTCGGAAAACATTTTTCTCATTTTCGACTATTCGCAGTTTACATCCGTCACTTACGAAGTTTTCCTGAGTTTGTCTTTCTTTGTTGACGATTGCTGCCAATTTCATATTCGATGTCTCTCTGGGTTCCCCCAATGGTGGGAATTTGTCAGGCTCCTCCAAACCAGCAGTCCTACATTTGTCTTTGTATTTTTTGCTTTTCTTGATTTATCGAAGTGAAACAATATTCGATATAAACGCCTTGGGTCGATTGCTTCGACGATATAAGCTTTTTCCAATAAAAATTGACCTTGGGCTTTTTAATTTTTGAAAACTTTTGTCTAGACTTTTTTAAAACCCATCTGTTCGCATCGTATCATAATAAAATTTCTTCTGGTGTGCAAAACAAAGAAGTAACAGTTGATCTTGAAAAGGTTTTGGATTCGACGTGGTTAAAAGGTTTAACATACAAACTTTTAAATAGCAACCATCCTATTCCTTGAGCTCGTATTTTCATAAGTTTTCTTCTCCTTCTTTGTAGCACTACAGCATTTCTCGGGCCTTCACTCGCTGCAAATAGTGCCTCCAACTGTCTCAGTCCATTGACCGCTTCCTCCGATTTCGGAATCCGAGCAACGATGGAGTGTTTGTTTGTATGATGACAACGAGTACTCAAAATGGTATTCGTTGGGAGAGCTAAAAAGTGGAGGCCAGTGAGAAAACCGTCAAAACGCTGATCTTCAAGATCGTCAAAACTGAGTGCAATATTTTATTTACAAGCTGTATTCTCTGACGTATTTCGTCTCTTTCACCAGCGATTCTCATTGTTTTGGCGCCTAAATACATAAATTTGCTCATATTTTCGATACTGTATTCACTAAGTGTGTCACTTTGTTTAGTTGAGTTATTGTTCCTCGACTGCGTCATGAGCTTTGTTTTTATTTTCATTCATTTGTAGCCCTACTAGTTTTGCTACGCTATCAAGTTTCAGGAAGAGTTCTTTGGCAGTTTTTAATGACAATACTCAATACCTTCACACAGGAGCAATTTAATCTTCTCAACAAAGTTCTGAAATATGCGGTCAATAACGGTACCCTTCTGGTGGAGGATATTGTTTTAGGTGTTGAATCGGCAATTAGATTCATGAACAACAAAACAAAATAAAAAGTAAGGTAACGAATCGCGGAAGCGATCAAAATTTCCCAGGTGAAGAATGCGAAAAACAACGCAGAATGGAAAGTGCTCAAAGAATTGAAAGCGAAACCAGTGTACTACCTGAGAGCGGATAAGGGGAATTCGATTGTCATAATGGACCGAAGCCACTACGAATAACTTATCACGGACAAACTAAATAATGGAAACTACCACCAGCTACGTACTGATCCGCTTCCAGAATCAATAAATAGAGTGGAAAAAACTCTAAAAAAGTGCAAAGCAGTGATTGGTGATATCAAAAGACTTCGAGTATCAAACCCATGTCTGCCAAGGGTTAAATGTGCACCAAAGGTACATAAAAATGCTGAAAAAATGAGGGAGATAATTACGGCGACGAATGCTCCTACAACCAAAATAGCGAAGTGGCTGCTACAAGAATGCAGTAAACTCCTATACAAACCAAGCAAGCGCTCCGTCAAAAACAGGGATGAGTTGATCGAGATTCTCAAAACAGTGCAAATAGCGGAGGATGATATACTGGTCTCATACGACGTCAAATCTTTGTTCCCGAACCTACCATTAAAACAAGCCTTGGCACTGTTCGAAGACTGGGTGCTCAAACATGATAAGTCCCCAGAGTGGAGGAAACGTGCAAAATGTTACACTAAATTAGCCACCTTATGTATGAGTGAGAACTACTTCATGTTCAGAGGAAACTTTTACAAAGGAACAGCAGGAGCAGCGATGGGAAACCCTCTCTCACCTATCTTAAGCGACATCTTATGGGCCGGCTCGAGACGGAGCTCGAACACAAGGAAATAATGCCACCTATCTGGATCAGATACGTAGATGACATCTTCACGGTGATCAAAAGTAAGGAAGCTGAAAGACGTTTACAATGGAGAAAGAGAAGAACGATCGGATACCTTTCCTGGATATCAGCATAAGAAAAGGCTCTGGAAAACTTGAATTTGACATATATAGGAAAGAAACAATCACACAAAGAACGATCCCAAGTACGTCAAACCACACATATGGGCAAAAAATGGCAGCGTACAATATGATGATTCACCGGATGATCACGGTACCAATGACAAACGAGCGATTACAATTGGAAAAACACTACATAATGGAAACAGCGATGAAGAATGGGTACAGCACAAAAGTAATCGAACAACGGATAAGGAAAAAGGAGCACGAACAACGCGAAAATCAGCTGACAACATTATTCAAACAGAAACAAGAACAACAGGTAAGCAGGATCTCACTCACCTACCCAACAATTTTGGAAAAGCTTCAAAGGATAATAAAAATGACGGGAAACAACGCAGCTTTCACCAGCAGAAAATACAGCCTAGAAACAGCTTTAGGATCAGCGAAGGACCCGAAGAACAAGGAAGAAAAAGGCGGTATCGACAAGATCACTTGCCCGGAGTGCGGCATGGTTTATATTGGGCAAAAGAAACGACTATCGAAAATCAGGTGGCAAGAGCACATCAAAGAAGCGGAACAAATAATCAAACGAGTTACAACAGAAACAGCAAGATCGGCGGTAGCGAGGCACATTGTCGAAAAAAAGCATAAAATCGAATGGGAAAATCTCGAGATTGTGCAGGAAGTAGCTGATTGGAGAAAACTGGATGGATGCGAAAGTTTGTGGATATCTTGAGTTCCGGAAAACCAAAGAAAGAACACCGATATTGGCTACGGGTAAAGTTACTTAATGAAGTTGGTGTGAGTCATCACTTAAAAAATATCTCCTTTCCATACAAAAAAACTTATTTTGTTTAAACCCTTTTTTGTAAGACTCTTCTGTTGTTAATTACCGTTTAATTACCCTAGAAAAAAACTATTGTTATAAAAAGTCATGTAAACAACAACTAGCTTCAGAATATTGCCACTGAGGAAGAAGATCATTTATCTCCCAAATATCGATATTTGGGAAAAATAAAAAATAAATAGTGCTTTAAGGAATAATTCTGAGTTTTTCTTTTCTTTTAGTTTTTAATGACCATAACAAAATGTTGATTTCCTCTGCGTAGGCTACGACTTGGTTCGACTTTTATAGTAGTGTACCTCATGTGTCAACAGGTAGTTTTCTTAGGACGCATTCTAGAGGCAAATTGAAAAGCAATGAGGCCAGTCCAACTCCCTGCTTTAGTCCAATATTTTTGTCAAAGGCATCGGTGAGTTGGTTATTAATGTGGACTTAGGAGGTCTTCGACGTCATTGTCATTTTAGTTAGACGGACTTATTTGGCTGGGATACTAAAGCAAATCATTATTTGGTACAGTAAGTTACGATTATTACAGCCGTATGCTTGCTTAAAGTCAATCAAAAATTTGATGTATGTCGATGTTGAACTCCCCGTATTTCTAAAGTACCTACTTGACAGTGGTCTGTCGATCTACCTGTTTTAAAACCAATTTGATACTCCCCAACAACTCTGTTGGTGTATGATATGATTTCATTTTCTAATATCTTTGAAAATATTGATTGGCTGCACCCTGTTGGCATAAGTTCTTGTTGCCAAATTAGTAATTATATTTTTCAATCCATAAACTATTGAGCACTGGTGTAATTTTTTTTTTATCAATCTTTCAATGCCGTTCAATTGGTTACGACCGAATCTTGTTATAATTGCTGTTTGGCTATTATGTCGTTGTCAAGCCACATTAATATGTACCTTCTTATCATGTTAAAAATGTATGTACGCAAAAATACTCAATAAAATAACTATCTTTCTTTAAATGTTGTTGTTCAATAAAAAAGTGGTTTTAAATTTTCGTTTTATATTTCTGTGTCGATGTCTAGACATCCTACCAGACGAAGAGTTTAAATTTTATAGAAACTCTACTCAACTAGCACGGACTTATAGATTCTTTCATTTAAATAAATACTGATATTTCAGAAAGCATTTTATTGACATTTCTTTCTCTATTGGTTAAAATTTTATTTTTCTTGGACTATTCGTAGATACCATATTCATTTTCAATTCTAGAAGATAATAATAACTTTGGATATAATTACGTCATGCTATTTCAGTAGAGCAATTGGAGTGTCAACTTGGCTATTAACTATTCATGCTGACACTCGTAAATCAAGGTCAGTGTGCTATTGCCAAAAATTAATCGTTAAGCTTTACAAAGCTTGTGCAAATAGTAGAATAATTTAGGTACTCAGTCATACGTAGAGCTTTCAGTCAATAGTAGGCATCGGAAAGATGGATCGCTGGCAGAGCAAAGTGGCGGTTGTAACGGGCGCTAGTTCTGGCATTGGAGCTGCGATTGCTGAGGGTCTTGTGAATGCTGGGTTTATCGTGGTCGCCCTAGCAAGACGCGAACAGCGCCTCATTGCAAATAAAAATGCCTTACCCGAAAACTTACAGTCTCAATTTCATCCTATCAAATGTGATGTATCTAAAGAGGATCAAGTGAAAAGTGCTTTTCAATGGATTGAAGATAACTTAGGTGGAACCGATGTTCTCATCAACAATGCAGGAACTCATCGCATGGACCTTAACTTGACCACTCCTGGGAATTCTCAGGATATGCGCGATGTTGTGGATACAAATGTTATGGCTGTAGTGTATTGTGTTCAAGAGGCATTTAACTCTATGAAAAAGAGAAGTTTTGATGGCCATGTAGTTATTATTAACAGTGTTGTAGGTCATACCGTAATTAATGTACCGGAATATCCTTTAAATATTTATCCTGCAACAAAATTTGCCCTGACTGCTATGGTTGAGACATATAGACAAGAGTTTGCCAACGCAGGCACAAAAGTTAAAATTACAGTGAGTTCAGTTTTCGATTTAGTGCCTTTACAGTCAAAAGTTCATAATTAACTCAATAATTTGAGTTGCTCGATAAAATCAGCTCTTAAAATCGTTTTTCCTTCTTCTTATTCTTTATCTTTTTAGAGCATAAGCCCTGGTGCTGTAGAAACTGAAGCCATTCAAGATCCGGAAGCTTTTAAAAAAGCGGGACACCCATTTTTGCAACCTAAAGATATTTCGGATGCTATTCTCTATATTTTGAGCACTCCACCGCATGTTCAAGTAATTTTGAGTGGTATTTGTATAATGTTTAGGTACTTCTGAATATTTGTTTTCAGATTCATGAACTGATGATTAGACCTGTGGGGGAAAAGTTTTAAAGGCGTGTTGCGGGATCTTTGTTTTTATTCTTATCAACAAAACAATGCGTTCAATTGATGAATTATTGAAGTAATTACAGTTGAATGTTAATTAAATGCTACTTTTTTTTTAATCTTGAAGTTTCCTTCTTTATTAAATATATAATTTAATCAGTTGCTGCGATATTAATTTTATTATTAATGATTTGAACCTGCTTAGACTCACCTAAAAGAGATGAACATTTGGATATTTTTATGATAAGTTTATGAACCTGATGAGGTTCCACTGGAGCTCATAAAATGTGGCGACAGTGGTATTCAAAAACCCATATAAAGTCATCCTGCAAATTTGGCAATTAGAGCATATGGCAATCGAGTGAAGCTAATCAAATATAGTTTATATTGACAAAATGCTGACAAGCTATAGTGCGAAAATTATAGTCGCATACAATGGAGCCCGCAGGATATATTTCCGGGGGGCAAACAAGTCTATATTCACGGGAATTTGGCGGTATGGAAAAGTTCCACCAACGGTTGGGGTTCAAGGACCCTTTTCTAGAAAAATATTTAGGATTAAATCTATTTAAAACGTTTCTAAGCAGTGTAAAAGCCAAAAATTTTACAATATGCCCATCTATTTATGTAATATATGACTGGGACGCCACCAGAATCAAAAACATATCGGTCCATGTCCAAATACGCGAATGCTGCTCAGGCTTTCTGTACAAACCAGTACATGCACGAAGAGATTTCCTTTCGAAAACTCTTAATTTTTAAATAGTACTAGCACTCTGGTTGTACCAGATCTGACATCCATATGTCAAAACTGGTCTAACCAGGGACTTTTAACAGATAATTCTGACCTTTTGATCAATGTTTCTAGAATGAAAGGGTCATGACTACTTTTTGTGCTTTACTGAGCATGATTTTGACATGTTCAGTGCAGTACAGATACTGATAGAGATGAACACCAAGGTATCGAACATAGAATTTATGTGGAACCCTTTCTACCTTCGCCAGCCATGATGTGGAAATTCTTCCAATTGCGTTTCAGGTCTTGACTGACCCCCTGGGGCGTTGTTCGAAACAAGATTGTTTCGCTCTTCTGCGCATTGATTTTCATTCGCCAATTGTCAGTGTACAGCTGCACATCATTGAACAGTTTTTGGAGATTGCGCTGAACTATTGTAGCTTTTGGGGTGATTCATAACAAGTGTACACATGTGAATGGGCCGTAACTCTTATTTATCACCAATTTTAGGTCCATATATTGACAGATTATGACAGATTGGTCTTTTACAATTTTAACCATGGCATCATACAAATTAGCCAAACGTTTTATTATTGTTAAAACTTTTTACAAAAATAATGAATCGCCAGTGGAAAATAGCGCTCTACGTGAAATCGAATAATTTCACGAAATGGACCCATAAATTGGCCGGCGAGATCGTGTGATTTGACTCCTTGTGACTTCTTCCTTTGGAGGTTTCTGAAGGGTCATGTTTACGCTGATGATTCTCATACTACTGAAGCATTAAAAAAAAATATTCAAGCCAACATACGCCTAATAACGCCAGAAATGTGCGAAAATGTCATCGAAAATTACAATCACCGTTTGATAGTCTGTAAAGCAGCACAAGGTGCACATATGCCCAAAGTAATGTTTTATAGTAAATTGTAAGGGACCAAGTTTTTACAATAAATAAACATTACAGCTCAATCTTTACAAAAACTTTATTTTTTTTTTCGACAAAACTGTGTACGCTTGTTATGAATCAAATCATCAGAAAACCTTACCAATGATCGTGTTGGCGTGACGTTAAAATAATCTGTTCAATAGCTTGCGAATGAATATTGTAAAGAGCAGAGGTATAACAACTGTTCCCTGCTTATTCAATACCTTGAATTTGCGCATTTTTGTCAGATTTCCATATGTTACAATAAACGATTTCCCGTATAACATATTGCACATCATGGCGGCAATGTGTATGGGGAGCCTGTCATGAAGAAGTTTAAAAGCTAGTCTATCCAAACACACCGTATCGAAGGCTTTCTCCATATTAAAGAGACACGCTCCAACATATTCTCTATCATTTAGTTTCCAACAGATGTCTGAGATTACTTTCGTTATCACATGTGTGGCAGAATGCCTGGCACAAAAACCAAATTGGCAATTCGGCATTAATTCATACTTCTCAATGTGGGCGTTTAATGCTTTGTTGAATACCACTTCAAACACCTTGTTGATTAGCTAAACTTTTTTTAATTGGATCATTTCACCCTTTTCACATCAATTTAATGTAAATCTATACGACAAATTTGCTCTACATTTGAAGCTTTATCTAACGTCGCGCGGATATCGATCACTCTTTCGGATGGCTCCGATAGCTTTTTTAAATTACTTTTTATGGAATTGTTTGCAGCTACATATCAATGAGTTGCATATTTTGAATAATAATTTTTCTGAAAAATTATTAGAGAAGAAAAATGTTAGAAGAAGGTGGTTTCGGCGTGTGCACTAATTCTCCTCAGGCCATCACTCTTAGATATATACCGGTGATGGCGACTACCATGCTCAGAGGTGTGGGAGTTGATTTTAATTTTTCTACTTATGCAAACTCAATATGTTTTTTGTATCTGCAAGTTATATTCAAGGTAAATTTCTCTTGTAAGTACTTGTATTAGCTAAACTTTTTAATTGGATCATTTCACCCTTTTCACTTCTTCTTCTAACATTTTTCTTCTCTAATAATTTTTCAGAAAAATTATTATTCAAAATATGCAACTCATTTATATGTAGCTGCAAACAATTCCATAAAAAGTAATTTAAAAAAGCTATCGGAGCCATCCGAAAGAGTGATCGATATCCGCGCGACGTTAGATAAAGCTTCAAATGTAGAGCAAATTTGTCCTATAGATTTACATTAAATTGATGTGAAAAGGGTGAAATGATCCAATTAAAAAAAGTTTAGCTAATACAAATACTTACAAGAGAAATTTACCTTGAATATAACTTGCAGATACAAAAACATATTGAGTTTGCATAAGTAGAAAAATTAAAAATTAACTCCCTCACCTCTGAGCATGGTGGTCGCCATCACCGGTGTGTATCTATGTGTGATGGCCTGAGGAGAATTAGTGCACACGTCGAAACCACCTTCTTCTAACATTTTTCTTCTCTAATAATTTTTCAGAAAAATTATTATTCAAAATATGCAACTCATTTATATGTAGCTGCAAACAATTCCATAAAAAGTAACCTTGTTGATGTTAGGCAGCAAGCTGAATTGGCAGTAGCTTTTAGGACTCGAAGATTCTTTTCCTTTCCTCAAGATCAAAAATACCTTGACCTTTTTCCACTCATTTAGGAAATATGAATTGCTCAACATGATGTTGAACAATATTCAATAATCTCAATAAGCAACCTCCGGCAAATGTCGGAGAGCTGCATTTGAAATACCATCAGTACCACTTGATTTCTTGTTGTATATCCTGCGAAATATGAAACACAAGTCTTCATAGCTGACAAAATAATCAATAAAATTTAAGCTCGGTATGAGGTCTGATGTTAATGTTTCATTGTAATGAAGTATTGATTGACCGTTCAGGCTTGATTTGAAGTTAGAAACTTATGCTGCAACGACCCCTGAAAATATTTCATTTCTTCTCTCAGGGTTTGATAGATGAACCAATTCAAAATATGTTCCAACCAGGGCAAGTTTCTGCAATCCCTCACATTGAATCCTATTTCCATTTTAATCCAGAGTCGTGCTATCAATCTCGGTACGAGCCCTATCGAAGAGAATTATCTCATCACTAGTGACTTCAAGATTCGAAACCTTGATTCGATACTTCTTAGGGAATATGTTAATCACTTTCACGAAATTGCTGTCTGGATCCTGTGGGCTAATACCCCTCAATTTTTCCGCCCATTGATTGCTGACCTAACTCCTGTAGTATGAACGGATTAAGTTCCGGGGACTCTTCAGGTGTAGTTTCAACAAAGCCAACGAGGGATGGTGGTAGTCCAAAAACCACCGATAAATATTGTTAACACGAGTGAGAAGGAGTTTTATAAATCTTTTCAACCTTGTAATGGTTGGTGTTTCGATGTTTTATCTTGGGAACTACTTTTTCAATCGTTTCCAATGTCAGCTTCTCTATCTTCGGCAAATAGAGATCTATTTCATCGTCAGTAAGATACAGACGATGAAATAGATCTCTATTTCATTAGGAGCCATTGAACTGGCATTGCTATCATCAGTAGGAGGACATTGCTTCTGGTACTCTCAAATAATCTTCTTTTGAAACTTTCCCCAGTCTGTTTTTTTTTATATTCAACCGATAATGTTCACATTGAGCTGGAATCAGGAAGAGATCATCCCTTTGTATCACGATTGCGTTATAGTCGCTATCATTTAGAGGCACCTGCAGTTTCCGTTGAGGACCATTAAATCTGATTTCAAGTTTTGCGTCAGCAATGCAGAGGTCCAAATAAGAGTTTGCCCTAGGGTATGTTGGGAACTCCGACCCATATAGATTGCACCTGTGTTCACTTTGGCTCTTTGTCATACGCGACTTCAAAAATACACTTCAGGGATTATTGGTGGCATTCAGCCATGATGTATACTTGGCTCTCAGGTCACCAGCAAGAATATAATAACTATGCAGCCTGTTCAATTCGAGTATTTCAAACAAGGAACTCTGCTCCTCCTTGAACTTGAGAATATTTCGACCAGTTGCGTAGGCAGAGATAACGAACAGGTTATCCCCACCTAGCAGTGAGATTTTGATAACGGACACTTCAAGAGTTTTAAAGCTTTTGGATTCGAATTTTAAATATTTAGGAAACAATAGGGTCTTCTCACCAATATTCCAGTGCCACCTCCCCCATCACCGTTTACCCTATCGTTTCTTACGAATTCAACATCCTCGAACGTCATTGAGTGCCATGAATTAAGCTGGGTTTCTGTGAGAAACATAATATCTGGCTTTTGCTCAACAATAAATTCAAGAAGATACTCACGTCGATGTATAGTAACAACGGAGTTGACGTTGATTGAGATGAGATGAATCGATTAATTCGTTTTTACTTATGTATTTGAATATTTCATCATTTTTAGATAGGCCTATCTTCGTGATACTATTTATTGATAGTTCTAGTATTAGTTTCTCCAAAACCTGACCTAAGTCTAAGGATGGATTATCACTATACTTCACGATTATTATATTTTTTTCTTTTATTATCATTGTAGTTGGCAAACTTTTATTATTTTCATTTTTAATGAGCTCAAATTTTAGTATTGGCAAATTTCTTATGTCAGAAATTGAAGTACCTTCCCACATATTGAGTTGATCAGGCTCGATGTTGGAGGTAGTTGTTGCCGTGGTCACAGGGTTTGTTGGTTTTTTTGTTTTGCTACGTGTTATAATGTTAATTGTTTTAGGTATCGTTTCTTTTAAATCATTCGAACTCATTTTTACACGCGATAGAGCATTTGCGTTAGTGGTTATTTTACCTTGTTTATGTACAATGACAAAGTCATAGTCCATAAGATCTAAGCAGGCTCTAGTTGATTTTGGAGACGGATTTTAACTCACGAATAGAGATACTGAAGGTCGGTGCTTTGAAACAACTGTGAATCTTTTGCCATAAAGATATGGGGGAAAATGGTTTATTTTCCAATAAATTGCCTAAAGTTCTTTTTCTATTCTTAATGAGTTTTATGATGACTGACAACTGGGTAGATTTGGAAATTATTTACTTCTTTAATAATGGTTTTCTGAATAAACCTTTTTGCTCATCAACACATTCCAAAAAGGAAAAACATTAAAATAATTACAATAATGTAGGTAGGCTGATTGCCAGTGTAAATTTGAATCTACGAGACCCATTATAAGAAATATTATTACATTTATAATTTTATTTTAAGTTTTTCTTAACATTCTAATTTTTCTCTTAATTTCTACATTTTTGTTTTTGATATCCCAGGTGAGGTGATACTCTTTATATGGTACTGCTATTTCTTTGCGTCGTTTAAACGCTTGTTCTCCTCGTTGTTTCTTCTTGATGATTGGTTTTGGCGTCAGTGTTAGTATTTTAGGCATCACTTATAAACGGTACCAATACATTTTTTCGTTTTTTATTGGAACATAGGGGGTATTTCGTTTGTCTTATCTGGTGCTTATGGTTCATATTTTTCCGCAAGCCACGAATTGATTATCCGCTCGGATTGCTCCGAATAGTCTTCTGTTTCGGGCTTTTCTTGTAGTTCATCTAATTCTCCAAGTTCAGGTCGCAGGATCGCCATGTTGTGTTAGAGGTATAAATTTAGTAACAAGGAAAGACGCGGCTTACCTAGAGATTAATATAGCGTCTAGGTACGCATGTAGTTGAGGCAAACGAGTGCCGGAATACTAGGCGTTATAAGCCTGATTAACAAACCAACTTGCTTTAGGCAGAATGCCAGACTGTAAGGCTATAAGGCCAGATTATATTTAGGCAGCAATGCCAGTTTCCAAAATAATACACAAGGCGAGTAGCCAGTTTAAGGTATATCAAACAACTGTATTTTCTATATTTTCCCTTAGCCTATTTATACAAAATTCTTACAGGCTAAAAATCTATAGTCTAAATAGAAAACTATAATGAAAAAACTCTTATGCTAAAAATGCATTGGTAAGGAAAACGTGCTTCGCATAAAACCGTACAATACATACATTCCTTAAAATCTATTAGAAAAAAACTTCACTTACGTAAATCTATTCAGAAAAAATCTACACATCGGAAATGCACTAATCAGTGATGAGCATTCTAAACTATACATAAAAAATGTGCATTACAACTTATTCATAAAAAACCTATCTATACATTTCCTTATGTGCATTCTATCTTATTCATAAAAAATAAACCTATTCATATCCATTGAATTCTCCATACGGGAATCCAAATGCATAAAGCGAAAATCTTTCTGTAAACTGACCCTTCTATAAACAATGCGTTGTCTTTGAGTGCGAAGATAATGCATTCGCATAGTCAAAGTCAAGTTCAATGCAATCGTAATCTAACACCCTTTAGATACCAACAATGAACTTGTCTTTGAGCGTGCAGACAATTGCATCGGCATGGCCAAACGAAATTAGAGAACAGATGTTTTGTTTTTGTTTACAATATTGTTCTGGCGCACGTCGTACGTGTAATGAGATCTTTTAATAAATAGGAATTGAGCAAGAGGTTATTTACATATTCGAATAGGATTTTAATATTTGAATTGGAATTCGAATTGGAATTTTGATAAGAATTCGCGGAGTGTGACTAGATGACAAGTTATTTTGGGCATTTGAAAGGCCTAAACCATGAAAAACTAAATAAATTTTCGTATCTTGTTTATCTATTCTCTCCAATAAAGAATATAGTTTTTGGTAAATTTTAAGAACCAGCTCATTATTGCCACTTACATTATTTAAGTTATTTGCCCATTTTCTGCTGTTCCTCTAGTGGCGGGTGCAAATGATACTCCGGGCTTCACGAAGCTCGGAGCTAAGACTCTGCGGTGTAGTTGTGTTTGCTTTAGGACAAATTTTACTTTCACCCCTTGATATCGGGAGCATCCTCGATATGATGCCGGGTGACCAAAACACTGCAGTTAACATTGTAAAATTTCTCTTTTGGCTTCGTCTGAGCCAATTTGCACTCACCGGGAGCATGCACGTCCTTGCATATGATGCATCAAGAATGCATGGCGCAGTTGGGAGCTGAATCTCCAAATCTTTGACACCGATAACACTGATTAATTTTTCTTTTCTGTAGGCGTTCCTACCTCACCACTCAGAAGTTCAAGGATCTTATTTGTTGAAGAGCACTTGGACTGCTCTTATTTAAAATCTGTACGAAACTTTTCTACTTTTTTTTCTACCATCGATCTTCTTGTCGCGAATATTTTTTCAGAAATAAATTCAATTCCAGGTGCTGCTTCCTTGAGCACCTGAAGAAGATCGACGGTATCTTCTCCGCAGTCCAAGCCCTTCAATAAAAAGATCTGGTTCTTCTCACATTTCGGGGTATAGGTGAAGTGTGGAGCCTCCCCAGAACTCAGTGCATTTTTAGTTGATTTGAAATCAAATAGTGATTTTGTTCTGATTGCTATTTTTTCAGCATTAACTCTCTTTATTTCGAAATTGGTTAGTTTATTTTCGGCTGCCAATAGCCGAACCATATCCTTTCCACTTTGACTGAGCACGTTAATTGGTGGAACTTTTTCTGTATTTTTGGAAACTTTTTGAGGAGGACCAGCAGAACTGCGAGCTTCTTCTCCTTATTTTTATTTTTTTAAATAAAGGATAAAGTTATCATTGTTATCTTGATTAGAATTACCTTAATACTTTCTCCAACATTCATTTCTTGTTGGAGTCCGTCCACTGCATATTAGTTTTGGCTATCGTTAGCGCTTCCAGCACTTGATATTTTCTCTAGGATGTCTTGTTTGACAGCTTTCTTTGCCATAGTTTCCGTATCATTTGCCTTACTGGTTCTGAATCTTGGGTTTTCCTCCCGCTGTTGTACATATCTTCGAAGGTTTTTAGTAGTAGTTTCAATTCCTGATTTTCAGGTGGAAGTCGAATCACTTATTGTTTGTTTTCGACTAATTGAGTTTTACGCCTACCATCTGCAGTATTTTGGTTGCTCGTGCGTCTTCTTTTATTGACGATTGCCGCAATCCTCCACACAGCAGTCCCGAGTTAGTCTTTGGTTTATTTGCTTTTGTTGATTTATCGAAGTAAAATAATATTGATATGATTCCGTGGATTGATCCCTTCGACGATAAATGCTTTTTTCCAATAAAATCAAAAATTGCTTTTGACTGACTTATAAGAAATTAATTTAATTTTTTGAAAACTGACTTTTGTGAAAAGTTAATTTATTTTTAAAATTAATGACAGGAGCGATTCAAAACACGTCTGCACGCAACGAGTGTAATACGTAGAATTTCTGTTTCATATTTCTATAATCTCTTATGCAGCTCAATCAACGTAAATCTGAAGCTTTGCTGGTTAAAAAAAAAACAACAAAAGTAAAAAAAAAAATTCAGAGTAGTATTTATTTATTATTTTTATTTGATTTCTAGTAAAGATATTATGATTTAAATAAAAATTATGCTCTTCTCCTATCCAATACAAATGCATTGATAGTTATTCCTCTTAGTTACCTTTTTGATGTTTTACTGTGCTTCTATGTGCAGACAAGCAAAGCGATGTTCGATATGTTGCTTTTTATCCACGTTTTCACTAGGTATGGCGTTTTTTGGTAAAAACTGGACGGTTTTTTACCGAAAAAAATCGGTTTCCGGGAGAACCTCTTTTTAAGTTCTTTAATTAGCAAGCAAAGTTTTTAAATTAAAAAACGAGACAAAATTGAATGTAATGTTTATGTCCATTGATTAACTTTAGGTATAAATGATTTTTCGATTTTTTACTCACTGAATTGTTTGAACCATATTACCCTCCAAACGAAGGGCTGCCCTCAACGGAGGCTTCTTGAGTTTCTCTGTTGATAATGTGCGTGAGCACACCGCTACTGCCACCCCCAAGCCACCGGATGAGCTTGGCTGACCTCAGAGGCAATTCACTATTTATCTGTTTCCGAAAACCTTGGAACTGAGAATAGAAATCACAAAAAACCAAAGAAAAATACGTAATAAATAACTCAAATTTACCCACGCACTCAGCTCCTCGCTCAGTTTAAACCTCAGTGCCAGGAATTTAAGAGGGTGTGAAATATGTACAAATTGTATTTCAAATGTTAATATTTGTAGTTTTAACGGAAAGAACAAAATAAGCCAAAATATTTCAATGAAAAACAAAATATTTCAATAATAAGACAATGTTGGACAATAATGTAAAGGGTTTTCCATTAATCACATAAAAATTTTATCTAGTAATAAAACACATAAATTTTTGAGGTATTGAGTTCAAATTTATTGTAAGTGTAAGATTAAAATTCGATTTCGGTCATATGACCATCACGAGCCCGTTTACAGCGGTCGATTCTTATGACCCAATTTTCCACCACTCTGGCGCACATTTTGACCAGAACATTGGCGATTTCACGTTGGATATTGTCTTTGAGCTCTTCTAAATTTGTTGAAATTCCATGGCGTTAGGTCGTATAAACGAAGTGACCATTCGACCGGGCCATTGTTGTGTTTTCGGGTGTTCAAGAAGTCCGCAGAGGATTGCAGCCATGGTCTGCTAACTGCTCACATACCTGTTGAATATTCGCCTTATTTTGTATTTGGTAGGTGAATTCCATTTAACGCACAGAATGTGGGACTCCCATGCTCGTAAAACGGCGATTGGACTACCCACTAAACCCCTTCCCCTGTCAACCTGAGAGCCCAGCCTGGAACCGTTTGACACATTACTTCGGGCCAGGTCTCTTTTTGTTATGCCGTGAGGCGCCTTCAAGTTGGGGGGATCCCTTTCCTAGCGTGAGGGGAGAGTGGAAGAGGAAGTGCCAGAAAAATGATCCCCCAGCCCCAGTGCCCCCGGTTGTTGTGAGACCCTTTTATATTTTAGGACTTCCCGAGCATAATATGCCACCTGGTTCCATTTGTCAACTCATTCGAGCATCACCCCAACTTTATTATCCAGAGTGGGCTCTCCCCTCTCCCTGTAAAGGTCCCTTTGCAGCCTGACCCATTTTGTGCACGCAAAAAATGTGTGGCAGGCAGTGTCCTCCTCTTCTGGAAAAAAACCAACAATCGGGGGACCGTGACTTACCAATGTCTCACCATGCTTTCGATTTGGCCACGGTCTCACATCCAGGATGAGGCGCACAGTCCACCTTCCCTTCGTGCAATTGACCCAAAACTGCTGCCAATCGTTGACTGAGCGCTGTTTTTTCACTAAAATTCACTGCAGGGTTCGTCTGATGGTGCCCAAATGCGTGGCCCATGGTCTGGTTGATGTTTCATCATTCTCAGTGACATCAGCAACCACTGCCACGATATTCGCGGTCAAACGACGAGTCCCGTGCGGGCCATGGCCTGCAAAGTCTGCTGTGGTTCCAGTTTGTTCGAGTCGAGCAGCTAAGTGCCGGATTGTTTGCCCTATTGGTGTGTCACGACTCGAAAATCGACGTCAAAATTCACGCTGTGCCAACACCATCAACCAATCATCGGTCCAAAAAGTCGACATAATTATTTCAAGCTCTTGCAGAGAAAAGTACTACATTGCTTGTCTAATCTCTTGTGATAGGGTGATTGATTTTCCGCCATCCTGTAATTTTTTTATTTAGGACATAACATTATCCGTATAAGCAACATTAATCACTTTTCCAGGAAATCCGGTTCCACACAAAAACTCAGCAATAAAATGACAATTAATTTCTCTGACTTTAATTTGGAAATTTATTTTGACATTAGAAACTTGTCGGGGGTTAGATACGCAGTAAAGGCTTGTTGCAAATTCCAGCATACCGGCATTCCCCCATTCGCAACTTCAAATTGCATCCGTAACATCTTCACGTTCTTTCAGCACATATACCTTTTTATCTGTATATATATATATATATATATATATATATATATATATATATATATATATATATATATATATTTATTTATATATATATATATATATATATATATATATATATATATATATATATATATATATATATATATCTATATATATATATATATTTTTTTGTTAACATTTAATAATTTCCCTATAATTTTTATTTCCCCATCATCTCAAACCAACCCTCTTACCCTGTTTTTAATTAAAAAAAACTTTTCCACCAACAGCACTCCGTTCATTACTTCCCATTAACAAAATTTCATTCGATACCTTTTCACTAAAAAACCGAATTGCTTCCTTCATACAAACTAGTTTCATCAAAGACATATAAAGTAATGGACTCGAAATGAGCTTATTTTCATCCATACGTGAGTGAAGTACTGTTAATACATACATGCCTTCCTCTCGCATGCGAATTGAAATCCCCCTACCTTTCAAGCCGCTAGAGAATCCACACACTCAAGTGGCTCTCTAGTTGCTCTCACGAAAATCCCACTCCTCTTACACCTTAACCCCCGAATTATCAACAAAATATCAACCATATGATTGAAAACATATGATTTGTGAAAATTCAACATTAATGGGAAACGTCTAATCAAGTTGAATTTGAAATTGTGCACAAAACAATTTTTTTAAGATAAGCCGTGTTGAATCTAGTGCAAAAGCGTTGCAAATGTGATAATTAATCAAACTGAAAAGTTTGTTACGGATCGCGAGTGTTTTTGTGTCGAAATATGAAAAATGTAGTGAAGTGTGTGGGATTATAAAAACAGCTCTAGGAAGCATGTCAGGGACGTATCCTTCGTGGGGTAAGTCATGCTCAATCTTTTACATCGTTCAAGTTAGAATACTCGCACGGAAAATTGATTCAGTTCAAGATGCAAAAAAAAGTGGGAGATGTCACGTCAAATTTATTTGAAATTCGAATCAACAGCAAATAACGCGCCAACTTCACGCTACACAATAAAGTGCTTCAATTCTCTCGATGCATTTCGTATCCATTCTCTCTGAGATCTATGAGTTTCATGCATTATCTTCCACTAACAAAATTTTATTTGTTATACTTACAGAAAAAAATTCACACTTCCCTACTAACAAATTTCATTTCCATGCCCATTAAGAAGGGTTCACGTTTGAAGTTTATAAATAAATGCATGGGAGATCAACAGAAGGTGGCTTCAGTGGTAGCGTCGTAGTTTTTCGACCGTGGGGTCCACTGGGACCCTAAATTCATGTTCTCTCGAGCGCAGGAAAACATTCTTTTTGGGAAACTGGCAAAGGCAATCATTTCTGTGTTTATGACGATTTGCATATAATGAAGCTCTATCATGGTTATGCAAATCACCATATAACATATACAAAATGGAAATTGTTGCGTTTGTCGATATGGAAAAGATGTGTGGTGTGGTACATTACCCAGATACGGCAGCGGGAATTGGGAAAGGAAAAGGACTGCGGGATGGTTTTTTGGGCGGGCAGTCGGTATTTGGCTTTGAAAAGAAGATAACTTTTTTGCGGTGTCGTGGTTGAGAACTCAAAACAAAGGGTGTTGATTGGGAATTAAGAGAGGAAAAAAGTTTCGGTTTGGATTGGGTGATGACAAGATTTGAAGAAAAAGAAAGTAGTTCGGAAAATAAGAGAACGAAATACAGTTTTGCTTGAGGCTTGAATAAAAGTGTAGGACGAGTGTTAAACTCGAAGGAAAGAAGTTCGATAAATTAGAGAATGGAGTGAATTTTAGCTTATGGCAATAGTGAACAAAAGAAGAGGACGAGTGTTAAGGTCGGAAGAAAATGAATGTCGTGAATTCTAATCTTTTTGCGTAAAACAAAAGAAGCAAAACCAGACGTGTGTCATGATTATCGATGATAATACTTTGGGTTCGATAATACAGTGCTGACAACCTTTGTGACTCCATCTTGCAAAATATTCTAGTCCTTGGCCTTAAGTGTTAAGACGTGACGAATTCTGATGATCGTTCTGAAGTCAAAAGTTGAGCACTCGCTTAAACTGCGCCAAAAAAAATGGTCCAGGACAATGTCGTTGTTGAATAATTGAGGTTTTTTGGTGCAAAATGCAACCTGACCTCAGAGTGCCACCCTGGGCTACGCACCCTTCTGCTAAAACTTAATGTCTGCAACTATTGTGACTTCCGCGGTTGTTAAAGAATGGCGCTCAACATAGAGGTAGAAGGTTTTGATATTGTTGGCTTAAAGTTATTAAAAGTTTTAATTATTCAGATTTATTGTGCTTGAGTACCTTAAGTGCCTGACTTGAATAGTGGTCTGAGAGTTCTAGGAATTTTTTTTTTGTTTTGTTAGAAATTTTTGATGATTTGGTTGAATGGTTTTAGCAGAAAATATTGATAATTGCTTGAATAGATTGAGTTTGAGAATTTTTAGTTTTGATTTTTGATTATTTAATTATGGGTTTCGATCACGGAATTCACCGAAGTTGCAGTGGCACCCACCGTGCTGACTTTGTCTTGGATAGTCTCCACCGGCTATGATAGTGGCCAAGCTGTGGCAATGCAGATGTTGGTTGGGATCATTCGAATTTCAAGTCATTGGCTATATCTTCCTGCACGGGATAGATGTCCAACTATCTAACTCGAGGAACTAGCCAATGCTTTGGGCCCTTCCATCATCTTTCTGGCGGTTAGCTTTCGGATTTATGCGGCTCTTGTCCAAGCCATTATGAAGTCCGTGGTGTTTCATAATGGTCTCGTAGTCGGCCCTTTACGATGACAATTAGAGCGGAGTCTGCTTCGAATTTCAGTGCTATGCCAGGCACTATGTCTGAACTTTAACCTCTTTCCCATTTTATTAACCTATTGCCCGTTTTCCTCATATCGGAGGTTCACTTTGAGAAATGATAACGAAGTCAGTTTTTATAATTCAATTTTCGAACAGCTCGCCTGCACTCATTCCTCTCGTCTTTTTTGATTCATTGAAAGTTTGCGTATTGTTACTGATTTACTTTAATAGATAGAGTTAGCTATTTGGTTGTTTTGTCTTTTGGGAGATTTAGGTTTAGCTTAGTTATAGATTATTGGCTTAATTAGGGTTTTGGTTTAAATTAGTTTTAGATAATTGGTTTTATGGGTTTTGTTAGTTTTGAGTAATTGCATTAACGAGTAGTTTTAGTTTTGCTGATTGAGTTTGGGTTTTGATTTAGTTGGTTGGTTAAGTAGCATTGTTATTGTATGGTAGCTTTATAGAGACAGGTTTATTTAGATTAGGAAATTCGAATTAATTTATATTTTAGCTTAAGTTAGGTGTTAAAATTTTATATATTTATTTACTTATCCGACGGTCTGTCTATCATTTAATTTCTAGTTCATTTGTATTGAAACGTTTGTTTGTCCATCTTTTGTGTATTAATTCATTTATTTTATTCAAATTGCCGGTGCTGTCCATCTGTTCATTGATATTAATATTTTGAAATTATTCAGATGGCCTGTAGACTTTTATTGTTTTTAATTGTCATCATGCTTCTGCACACGCCATATGAGCATGATAATTTGACTCACTTTCCTCTACGCTCCTCCCAAGATTTGCCAGATCCTCAATCGCAGCTTTCGTTCCTGAATGGTGATCAGACAGTTGAGACTCATCGAACAGTTATCTCATTAGGTTTACGGACCGAGCCAATTTGACTCATTAAAAATTTGATCACTACATATATAAAACTTTAATATTACTTTTTAAAAATATACATACATACGTTGGTTTTCAGCTAAGTAATAAAATATATGTAAACGTTATTTCTCTTCCCCGCAGCCCCTTCATTTCGCATTATTGAATGTGGTATACCTATTTTCATGGTTGTGAGCCAAATTGACTCATATACATAATGGTTTAACAGATAATCGCATAAAATGATACTTATTGGTCCTATCAGGCCTGGGCAGCAGTCAAGTCGCACGTGGTTTACTTCTCTTTTCATTTGGCATTCCTAACATACAATATTTGTGTGTATCTGGGAGCCATTGCCACTTGTTGTCGTTACTCCGCTACATTATTACCGAGCTTTGTCGTCATTACGATTTATCCATCGCGTGTGAGCAGTGCAGTGAAGTCATATATAATTTATATTTTTATAAAATTCATTTTTTGCCAGAAAAATTTGATTCTCAAAGGTATTTTTGTAATTCATTTGTAAAAGGTATTACGATTGATATTTATTTTATCTGGTTATCTAGGGTTTCTAGTATGGGAAAAAATCAAAAAAATTATCTTATGTTGAAAAAACTAATCAGAATAAAAGAAGACCAATCAGATAATGAATCGGATGCAATTGATAGAGACCAATGTGATAACGAAATTGAATTAGAGGAGGAAGTCAATAAAATTGAATCTTCAAGCAGTGAGGATGATGATCTTTGTTATATAGCTCCTAACAAAAAAGAGCCAGTGTTATTTCTGATTCTGAAACCCAAAACGCAGATGAAGTTTTCTGTCACACAGCTTCTAGTAAAACAAGTTGGGTAACCAGACCTACGCTCATGTCAGAAGGGTTTTGTATTCAATTTACAAAATGCAGTCACCAGATCGAATCAAATCAAGAAACATGTCAAAGACGATTTTATTGGAGAAAATATGAAATACGAAGATCATACATTATTAACAAAGTTGAACGAATTTCGATTTCTGAGGTTTTTGGTATTGTTACACTGATAAATATCTCCCTTGATAATTATTTCAGATGTCCATCCGCGTCGGAGGAAACACATTTTTCATGTATTTCCCCCCTGTGCCCCCACTGAAGCAAAAACTGACAGTTTAACAACTGTTTTGAAAAGCTCCCATGGAAACTTTTATTTCATACTCATATCGGCTACGTTTGATGAATTTTTTTTCCAGGGGCCACTCTCCTGTACTGTTGTTAATGGCCAATTTTTTCGAATCCAAGAATGGTTACAAAACCCTTTTGCTAGGAGCTCTCTCCCACCTCCTTGACTTGTTTCACTTATGAGCATTAATTGTAGGTACTCATCTTCAGTCATTCATTAAATTGAATCAAGTGTTCAAAGAATGCACCTTAAACGTTGAAGTTGGGAAAAATAACTCAAAATTATTCAATCTTCGCATTTAGAACAGCCACCTTTTTTGTTTTACGATTACTGATGCCACTAGCTGAACCGATTCTCAAAGATTTACATGATACCTATCGTTCATGAAATTTTCATGCAAATCCTAGCAAAACTGTGTTGTTCCATAGCCATATGTTGCCATAGTAATACATGCAGCGCATATTGTTCCATAGTAATACAGGAAAATTCAAACCACTATAACTTCGCTAAATATGATTCAATCTTTATGAAACTTTCAGGATAGGTCAATCTTATAAATAGACATCTACGTACTGAATTTCATTGTATTTAAGGGTACCGTTACGATTTTATTCAAGAAAACATAAAATCGATGAATCATACTATTACTAACAAAGTTGAGTGAATTGCGACTTCTCACGTATTTGTTGTTGTTGTACTCACCAAGGCCTACATTCCTGATTTTTTTCTGATTTTTCACATCACAGGTGTCCAATCGCGAGGGGGGGGGGACACAAATTTTTCGTGTATTTCCCCTCCCTGTGCACACCTCGAAGCAAATTTTGCCAAACTAAGACCTGTTTTGAAAAGTTCTCATCAAGACCTTTCATTTGATTTCCATATCGGCTACCTCCAATGAAATTTTTTTTTCGGGGGGTCACTCTCCTATATGGGGAGACCCCCCTTAAATACCTTATAAAATTTTTTTGTAGTTGAACTTTGAAGAGATCACCACTTTACACCTGCACACAAAATTTGATGTTTCTTGCTTAAGTAGTTTCCGAGAAAAAGTGCTGTGACACACGGACGGACGGACGGACAGACGGACAGACTGGTCGCGAAACTAGTAGGGTTTTGTAAAATTAATTTACAAAACCCTAAAAAGAGCTAGAGTTATTTCTGATGCTTAAACCAAAAGCGCAGATGAAGTTTTTCGTCACACAGCTCCTAGCAAAAAAGGAGCTAGAGTTATTTCTAATTCTGAACCGAAAGCGCAGATGAAGTTTCTCGTCAGACAGCTCCTAGTGAAAAAGAAGAGCTAGAGTTATTTCTGGTTCTGAAACCGAAAACGATTTAGACTCTATCGATACATCTTCTGATACAGAAATTTCAGCGGAAAAAGCTGCTTATAGGACTTTATGGGAAACATTGAACGAAGGCAGAAACGTAGGTAGATCACCGATTTATACCATATTCAAAAACGTTTCTGGTCCAACTGCCTATGCTAAAAGGCATATTATGCTTCGTTCGGCAAGTAGTGTATTAAATTTAATAATTGACGAAGGTATGATGGCGTATATAAAATCATGTACCGAACTTGAAGCTCGTCAGGTTTTGAATAATAAGGAATAGACGGTTAAAAAATCAAAATTGTGGGCCTTTGTAGCAATTTTATTTGCTAGAGGAGCATATGAGGCAAAAAATTTGAAGTGTTCATATATGTGGTCTGCGAAGTGGGGTCTGGCTTTTTTCGCCCAGACAATGTCTAGAGATAAATTTATAGAGATACTTCAGTTCATACGTTTTGATAAAAAAAATTAACGCAGTGAAAGACTAAAGACAGACAAATTTGCCTTGATTTCAAAAATATGGGGAAGTTCATAGAGAACAGTCAGGTTTTTACAAACCTGACGAAAACATAACGATAGATGAGGAATTATTCCCTACTAAAGCTAGATGCTGATTTACCAAGTACATGCCGAATAAGCCGGATAAATTCGCCATCAAATTTTGGCTGGCATCTGATGTTAGAAACAAATATATTGCAAACGGTTTTCCGTACTTGGGAAAGGATGAAACCCGAGGATCAAACATTCCCTTGAGCGAATTTGAAGTAACTGAGCTTGCATAGCCATATTCAGGCTGTGGACGAAATATTACCATAGATAATTTTTTTACTAGCATTTCACTTGCAAAAAAGTTACTTGCAAAGAAAACTACTTTGGTTGGCACTATACGTGCAAACCGAAAAGAATTATCTAAAATTGCGAAAGCCTAGGAAGATAAAATGACACAGTTTTCTTTAACATTGTATAGATCTGAGAATTATACGCTGACCATTTATAAAAGCAAGCCTCATAAAAAAATTTTACTGCTAAGTACAAAACATAAAAATATAACAATTGAAAAAAATAAAAAACTTCTTCCAGAAACAATAACCTATTATAATAGCACCAAGTATGGCGTTGATGTACTTGACCAAATGGCCCGACAATATAGCGTTAAAGCAAGTTCACGCAAATGGCCTCTACAAGTTTTCTACAACATTTTAGATTTAGCAGCTGTCAATGCTTGGAATCTGTATAAAGAGACGACTCAAGTAAATATTTTACAAAAAGAATTTATTTTCCGATTGGCTGAAGAGTTAAGAACTAAGTATAGAGAAGAAGTTGAAAACACTTCCATTCCAATGACAGAAATTCATCCTACTGACGCACGATAGAATTGTCAAGTTCAACAATCATGCAAAAGAAACAAATGTACAAACCATTGTGCTAAATGTCATAGAAATGTTGCGGAAAATGTGTATCAAAAACAGAGTTTATGTGTAAAAAATGTTTTCCATGAATTTTTGATAATAAACATTTCATTTAAATTGATTTTGAACTATTTTCTTTGCAATATACTTCAATTTTCTTGTACGAGTCAAATTGGCTCACTTCAGTAATAATAGGTATATAATATAAATCCGTAAATCTAATGTTTAACAAATGTGGTTTCAAGTTGAATGATGGCTCCAATAGTTGAGATGCACGCCATTTTTAGTTTCGCACTAGCATCATGGCTAGAGACTATGGGCTCCCAGAGCGTGAACTCGTCGGAGGTTACATGTTCTCCTGCAAGGATCTGCCGAAAACTGTTACTGGTAGATGCGTGACCTGTATAGAGACTTGAGTTGGATGCAGCTTAAGGTGGAATTCATGAAACGATTTGGTTCCCAGCTTGATGACGTATATATTTGGAAAGTATGTGGCCTGCAAGCAGGAATCCAATGAACTGTTCATTGAATTTTATGAATCGTTTGAGGCTATGGTTCTTCAACTCAGGACTCCGATTAGGGACACGGGTCAGCGAGACCTAGTTTTCAAAGATATGAGTTTCAGGTTGTAGGACCACTTAGCTGAACATGAGTTCCCAACCACTCGTGAGCTCGTATGGAGGTGTTGTTGCATTGAGGACACTTGGCGTGAGCTGGAGGCAAAGTATGGTTGACCTGCAGTTCAATCTAATGAGCTTAATTCGATGAGACCGCCTGATTGGTTACCGGCTAGTTTAGAGTCCATTCTAACGGAACGAACGATTTATGCCGTAATAATATCAACATTTGTCACCATGAGTCCTCAATATCATTCAGCAGTGCTAATACCTCAAACAGATTACCGAACTAGGTCGCAGGGTAGTGAAATGGTGGGTAATAATCGAGATATACGCGCCTGTTTTAGAGCACGTCCCTTCTGGGATCGCTTCCGGAGATCCTGGAGGTATTTCTTTGCCAAGCATCTTCTGAAGCGTGATTTTTTGGAGGCAGTTGTTGCAATTCCTGGCGACAATGGGCCCCATGCAGAGTTTTTCATCAAGGGTCGCAAATTGACGGGCTTGCTTGATAGTGGAGCCAGTGTCAGTATCTTAGGAGTGGAGTCTTGGACCTACTGTTGGAATTGGGCTTGCATATTCATTCCATGCACTCTCATGTTCAGACTGCATCAGGGCAAAAGGATCCAGTTCTGGGATACGTCACCACATTAAAGCGATTTAATAGCAGCACAAAATTGATGAGGTCTCTTCAAAATAGCACCAATCAAGGTCAACGTTATCGAAGCAGCCGCAGAGCCTCCGACCCTTGAATTTCATCTTTTGTCAAACAACAGTTTCCGTCCTATAATGAGAAAGGCTTGGGTAGTACCAGCCTCGTGGGTCACCACATCGACACTGGTTCAACTCGACTCATTAAGCAGACGCATAATGCTGTCTTGCCGCTATACACAAACTGTTGTATGACAAACTCGATCGTGTTAGGCCTTTTTCAAACGCCTAACTACCTGGGGCGAGTTTCATTGGGCGTAGCGCCAATATACCCAGTGCGTATGCGAATCCAGTCGATAAACCTGGGATATCTGAAAAACTCCACTCTAGAGCTTTCCTAGTAAAACACACGAATTCTTAATTAAATGCATTTATTTGTTCTGCAGAATGCATTCAGTTATTTGGATTTTTCGATGATTACGGTAGCCTCCACTCTACGGTGCTGCTGTGCCTTAAACTCCACCTTTAGTGCTTTTATCTGCCTTTTGAAAGACTGCTGCTCAATTTTTGTTACAGCGAGATGCGCCAATCCACGCAAGTTACTACTCTTGCGGCGATATTTCACAATGCGCCTACATTTTTTGTCGCTTCTCTTCCGGCTCGACTACAGACGTATGAAGTGGTTTGGTCAAGCGTGAACGGTATTGCTCGATAGTGATTGGCTTCGGACACACTCTGGGCGTCACAGCGATTGCTTCCTAAAGCGATGGACGGAGTTGAGATGTCATCACAGGCCGCCGCTGGGTAGTTAGTGGCAGTCCAGTCGCCGCTCACATATGTCGGTCGTTGTGGTTGCTGGCAGTGCGAGCCGGTCGTTTGGTTACCGGTGGCAATTTTGCGTTAGTTGTAATGTCCGCACGATCGTTGATGTTGCGTGGTGCTTGCAAGGTTGCTAACGATGCGTGTTGGTCATATAGCAAACAGTACAGTAAATTGAAATCGCGTTAACATGCTCGTTCCTGGGCAAAATGCCTCAGGAAAACTACTACTTGGGCAAGAGCCTTGAGCAATGCAAGTAACGCTGCTTGGATGTGCGTACAGGTTATTAGTTTGGCTGCTTGTATCCGGGCTTGTTGACTAGCTGGCTGATTTGCGTGAGGTTATAAGTACAGCTGCTTGGATCCGGGCTTGTTGACTAGCTGGCTGATGTGCGTCACAGGTTTACAGTACGGCTGCTTGGATCTGGGCTGGAACACTCGTGAGGTCTGTCAGTCTTGGGCTAAATACTTTGAGATGGTTCTGCTTGGGCAAAGGCCTTAAGTAGGAGAAGCGTAGTATCAAGAGTGCTTTGCTTGTTCATGGCCAAGGACATTTATACAAAAATAATGCTTACCTCAAGTTTACCTTTGTTGCTAATCAATTGGATTTCTTATTGGGTGCATTAACCTCTTTGCTTCGTCAACTAAAATAACGATTACTATTAATAATAAATTGGGGCAGTGGATTGTTTGGGTGATTTTCACGTGGCCATCTATCGGTGTCTAGCAACAATGCTTAAGCTTTTCCAAAAGTGATTTTTTATATGTACTCCTTCGATTAACCCCAATTTTATAAGTTTGTCAATGCCAATCTGACTGGATGAGCACGAAGCATATGGGATACTTACTTCTCAAGCTTTTGCGCATGTTGCAGTGGACCTACGAGAACCAATGTGCGAAGTGTTAGTAATGCTCGAGACATTGGCCGAGCATAATATGTCGAGGTTATATCAGATCAGGTGGTTTCGGGAGGTCGCTTGTTGCTTATATTGCCAGCAATAGATTAGCAATTTATTTATTTACACTGTTTTACAGATCCGTGAATCCAATTTCAAAATAGGTAATGAAATATAATATAATATAACATATGCAAATAAACAAAGTTTTAATTTGAAATAAGAAAAAAAAACAAGAATATAAAATACTAATAAACTATTGGGAGTTAAGGAGAATATTATGCAATATGCTTTTAAAAGCGTTTAAGGAATGTGGCAGAGGACCCAGCTGAAGCTCATTGTAACGACGTGATACGCGTTCTAAAAATGAATGAAAATAAATATCGGTACGAGCAAAGGGCACAAAAAATATGTCAGTTGAATACGTTCTTGAGGTGCGACGTATATAAAGATCTAAGAATTCTTTCCTATTTTTGAGTGATGGAATGTTGAGGATCTGTAAGCGATCATCGTAGGAGCTGTAAGTGAGGTTATATTTGTAGAATAGAGATCGTGTGAATGTACGCTGTACAGTTTCAACAGCATCCGATAGATTGGTATAATGAGGAGACCATACTTGGGAGGCATACTCAAGGATTGACCGGGCTAGAAGTACAAATAGATAAACGCTGGTTGAGATGCTAAAAGACTTGCAAGAGGATCGTAAAATAAAACCTGCGACACGTGAAGCTCTAGTGGTTATGCATGAAATATGGATATTAAATTTCAAGCCTGAGTCAAATACTACTCCCAAATCTTTAAATTAGGCCACAAGTGCGAGCAGCGATCCATCAATTTGGTATTCATATAAAACTGGCTGAATTTTGTTGGTGAATCTCATGTGACAACATTTTGAAATGTTAAGAGGAAGTAGATCACGTTGACACCAATTTTGGAGATTGTCAAGATCATTTTGGAGGTATGAGCAGTCTTTGCTGGAGTTAATGGAACGATAAATTTTTAAATCATCAGCGTAAAGAAGACAATTAGAGGACAGGCATTGGGGAAGATCATTAATGAAATTGTGAATAGCAAAGGGCCTAAAATTGATCCTTGAGGAACACCAGATTTTGGGTCCGACGAAAAAAAATTATTCCATGTAACCGTGCAGGAGCGATGGGATAAGAAGGATAAGATCCAAGAGAGGATAGAGTCGGAAACGCGGAACGATCGGAGTTTGTTAGCCAAAAGGCCGTGATCAACACTGTCAAAGGCTTTAGCAAAATCGGTGTATATGACATCGACTTGTTGACTCTTGTCGAAAGCAAGAGGGATGGTATTCGTAAGTTCTAACAAATTAGTTACTGTCGAACGACCTTTAATGAAGCCATGTTGTTCATTGGCAAACAGAGTACTGATGTCATCGTACATTCTGTTATGCACAATTGGCTCAAGGAGCTTGCCAAAGTAAGACAGCAAAGAAATCGAACGATAGTTTGAGATTTCACAACGATCTCCGGACATATGGATCGGTAAGATGTTAGCATGCTTCCAGACGCCAGGAAATCAGGAGGAAGAAAGGCAAATATTGAAAATAATTGATAGTGGGGTAGATAATGAAGAAGATAATGACTTAACGAACAGATTTGATATTCCATCAGGACCCGGACCACCATTAATGTCATAGGTAAGCAGTACATTTTCAATTTCCGATGGAGAGGTCACGATAGAATGCAGTATATAGTGGGGTTCAAAACGATAAATGTGGAGGAAAAAAATTGAGCGAAAAGGTCACAGATAGTTTGTCCATCAGAAGCTTGGAAGTTACGCCATGAAAAGATATTAGGATTATGGAATGCTGTTTTCAGAGAATGTTTGTATGTCCAAAAGTGCTAAGGACTTTTAGATTGCAGTGATGTTTCAATCTTATAATAATAAGATCGCATTGCGTTCTTAACCGCTTTTTTGGCTTCTTTACGAAGCAGTTGGAAGTTGGTGAGGTCAGCGTTAGAGTTGGAATAATGAAGTTTTTTACGCGCCTGGTCCTTCAAACAAAGAGCGTTTGAGACTTCAGCGGAAAACCAGCTGGGGCTCTTTTTCCGAGGGGAATGGCAGATAGGTACATGGTTTGTAATTCTGCTAGTGTGATTCTCATAGCAAGTTGATAGCGCTGAATTGACATCTAGCTTCTGTAGCATTGAGTTCCAGTCAATATTATCCAGCCTGAGCTGAATGGCTGTATAGTTGGCTTTGCGGAAATTACATTTTGGGGAGGAAGGAGTGCGTTTTTGACGGAGGTGCAAGAAAAGATAAAAGAAACTCAAGCGAAGGATGATGGGAATCAGGTTTTATATATTTGGAGGGGGATTTTGTGATCGAGAAGATAGAGGCAGGATTGATAGTAAGGATGAAATCAAGAAGTTGATTGTTTGCGTTTGGGATCATGTTTAATTGTGATAGGGAGCAAAGCGATAAAAAAGAAGAAAACAGGAAAGAGAGATCATTGAAGGACGAGAGGGAATGAAAGCTTGAGTCCCACCTTAGGCAATGCATGCTAAAGCCACTACAGATTAAAATATTGTATAGAGGGTTGGGGCTACAGAAATACGAAGATAATTCAGAGAAAAAACGAGCATTGCAAGGGATATACACGTGAAGCAATACTAAACTCACGGCTTAAGAGATATTGATTAATAAAGTGAATGACGTAGCTTATTAGGCATCAAATATTAGCCAAATCTACCGGAACCCGTTTCCCACCTATCTTGCGTGAAGTTTGTTTCTCTTAAGAAATTCACCTAAAATTGTACAATTAATGGAAGCTCTGAACACTAGAAATTACTTTCTGATTTCAACATGATATGAAAGTTGACGTTCATAAATGACCGTTCTTATTCACAATTGATTTAACTTTTTAATATTATACCTAAAAAATTTTCTGATTAAAATTAGTCAAATATAAAAATAATTCGCGAATAAAACCTAATCAGTTCAAATCGATTTGTGCAGTAATAGTCCAGTCAAATAAGACTTTGAAGGTTACAAAAATTCCCATAGAGTTAAAAATTGGTATGAATGTTCAAAACACTATTATAAATGAATTGTGAAAAGTCCCCATCAATCCCCCTTGTGCAAAAAATTTTATTGATGGTGAAAGTTTGCGAAAATAGGTTTTTGGCGTTTTTCATCTAAACGGTGAGTTTTACAGCAAAAAAAAAGTTCCGACATAAATTATAGATCATCCAATTCTCTACAAAAAATGTTTCCACACTTTTTTCATAAGTATTGCCATTTCCGTGATATAGCAGTTGAAAGAATTGAAAACAAAATATTTTATTCGTAATATGCACGTTAATGTGCTTTTTATATACATTTTTGAGCCGTTATACGAGTAAACATATGAGTCTCTATGTCTTATACATACAAATTATAAAATTCTTAGAATATGAATGAACGTCAAAAACTCTGCCCCTATTTTCATTTAGTCGCATTGGCCTTGAGTAACATCTGTCTTCCATTCAATTGTCAGCGTGGCGATGCTCGTATACCTGCTCCGTTTCAAAGGTCTCACACTCAACAAAATACTGTTAGTCGTAAGCATTCCTTCGTAGTGACAACTCGTGGCTATCGCTTATATGTAACAAAGTTTGTGCATTTTACTGTTTTTTAAAAAATATGTCGCAATTCTGCTTTAGTTGTTAATGTTGATCGCGGCATGAAAGCATTAATTGATGCAAGTATTGAAAGCGGTAATGAGTTTTTGGAGTTCCTGAAAGACCAGACATCTGTAAAAATTCATGCGCAGTGTCGAAAAAATAATACTCGAAAAAGCAGCATTGATGCCGTGAAAAGACGGCACCAAGAAGAAGAAGCTGGTTCATCAAAAATAAGTCTTCCTCATACTAGAGTACGAGTAAGTGAAACTACATTTTGCTTCTATCAGTGTTGTTTATTTTGCGGCAATGAATTAAATGAAGAGTTGGAGATGATTAAGCACTGCAGTACCGACGTAAGATATTTAAAGTGACTACACTTTCGTTCAAAGACAGTATTCTAACTATAGCTAAAACTGGTTGTGATGATGTAGCCAAAGCTGTTGCTGCTTGAATTGAATTTGAATATGATTTGGTCGCTGCCGAGGCTAAGTATCATAACGATTGCTACAATTCTTTTTTGAAACCGACCACTGGGGGTAAAGTCGATCGTCCTCAAGATGAAGCTACAAGTATTGCCATGAGAGAAATATTTGAGTATATTGAAAATAACGATGATTGTCGTCAATCCACATTAGACGAAGTGAAAAGTATTTGTAAAAAATCAACAATAGATAACAGAACCATCAAAATGCGACTGAAGTTGGAGTATGGTGATAAAATTAATATCACAGAAAAATCGGGATCATTAACATTCGTATGTTTTATTGATAGCCACTATGATATTTTGAATCAAGCTTGGTACCAAAAAAAACAGATAAAAAAGAAGAGCAATTTTGCATCTTGGAAGCTGCAGCAGCAATTATTCGAGAGGATATTCAATGTGCAGTGTTAGATAATTCTAATTATCCTCCACCAGGTCGTATTTTTGAAGATATTGATACTGACATTCCAAAGTCACTGACTTATTTCTTGGGGAAGGCTATTTTAAAAAATAAACGCTTCAATTTAGAACATTTAAAATTAGTATGCATGAATATTAGCCATAGTATGATGAGTGCTGTTCGGCCCAGGTCTTTTCAGTCCAAATGACAATTGGGACTTTCCGTTTTTTTTTATCGGCGATTTGGATCTAAACGGCTTATACAAATTTTTTCATCTTTTGGTTTGTGCGCATCTTATAATGATACAATGATGTGCGAGGCAGCAGCAGTTTTTCATCGTCCACCTCATATCTTATCACCTGAAACTGGCTCATTTATTCAATATGTAGCAGATAATGCTGATATAAATGTAAATACGCCAGACGGTCATAACATGCTTCAAATTATGGGTATTATTCAAATTGTTGCTCCAAAAACTTCAATTGTACCAAAAGAGCCTATACAATGAATAAAAGTAGTCCCATCAGCAAAAGATTTCGTGGCAAAAGCTTATGTGCCAAAACAGGTGTATGAAAATAATGGTGTAGTAGGTTACAGTAAAATAGATGTCCGAGATTTTGATTATGGAAGTGGAGTAAGAGTATCTTTACTCAAAAAAGTCAACGTGATATGGTTCTATGGCAAATAGAGAAATCTATCAATTCCCGGTTGAACATTTAACAAGTAATATTATGAATTTTTCAACATCGAAAATTTCATTTTTACCGTTAATTCATCAACGAGCTAGTAATTACAGTACCATATACACCACTTTACTTTGTGCTTATCTTTGCAAAAAAACGTATAATAAAAAGCAAGTGCAATTTGCTTGTCTTCCCCCAAGCTTTGCTGCTGCTCAACAACATTTATTCCGGGTATATTATCAAGTTCAAGTGTGGCTTGGTAATAAAATGGATCCAGAAGACTGGTGTTGGAAGTTAGTTGACAATGCATTGGAACCAATTCATACATTACTCCCACCTGCACCAGAAAAACTCCTTAACACCATCTTTTGCAATTGCAAAAAAGGTTGCAATGCGAAACGCGGCTGTAAAAAGGTTTGACTGTTTTGTTCTTCAGCATGTACCAATTCTCAAGGACAGTCGTGCTCCAATGTTGAATCGATACTAGGTGAGGATAATTACGATATCAGTGATGAGACATATGATGCATCACTTTTAGAACATATTTGTATCCAGCAGAAGGACGAAGAAGAAGAAGAAAACGAAGACAGTACACTAGAAGTTCCATTGGATTATTATGAATCCGACGAATAATTTTTCCAAATTATTTTTTCATTTATGTATTATATAATTTGCACAGCTTTCATTATTTTCAATACTCAATTTGTATTGCCGCGATCAACAGTAACAACTACACTTTCAGTCAAAGGTTGACTACAAATAAAGCAGAATTACGACATTCTTTTTTAAAAACAGTAAAATGCACAAACTTTGTTACAAAATACAAGCGATAGCCACAAGTTGTCACTACGAAGGAATGCTTACGACTAACAGTATTTTGTTGAGTATGAGACTTTTGAAACGGAGCAGGTATACGAGCATCGCCACGCTGACAATTGAATGGAAGACAGATGTTACTCAAGGCCAATGCGACTAAATGAAAATACGGGCAGAATTTTATAATTTGTATGTAGAATACATAGGAGCTCATATGTTTACTCGTATAACGGTTAAAAAATGTATATAAAAGTACATTAACGTGCATATTACGAATAAAATATTTTTTTCAATTCTTTCAACTGCTATATCACGGAAATGGCAATACTTATAAAAAAAAAGTGGAAACATTTTTTGTAGAGAATCGGATGATCTATAATTTTTGGCTGAACTATTTTTGCTGTAAAACTCACCGTTTAGCTGAAAAACGCGAAAAACCTATTTTTGCAAACTTTCACTATCAATAAAATTTTTTGCACAAGGGGGATAGATGGGGACCTTTCACAATTCATTTATAATAGTGTTCTGAACATTCATACAAATTTTCAGCTCTTTGGGAATTTTTGTAACCTTACTTCTATTTTAACACGTTCCCTGTCCAGAACAAAAGAATAAAATAGCTCCGGAAGTTCAAATTACTTTGTGATGAAAGTTGTTGTTATTTGATTGCATAAACACCCTAAGCATAGAAAAATATTGATTAAAAATAATAGAAGTAGGTAATATTTATATATATTTACCTGAAACACATATGGTTCAGGAGCGTACATAGTCTTTTTAGTCGCTGCATGCTCATGAACCATATGTGTCTCAGGTAAATATTTAGATTCACTTTTGTTATTTGAAAATAATATTTCAGATCTGACAAGTTTGGATGTGGTAATGTCACATAAACTGTTGTCTTTCAGTTTCAATGAAACAGTGATTGTTGCTAGTGCGATTGATTGTGTTTGTTCGAAAATGCCTCCCAAACGGCCCTCAGCTTACAATAAAAGTCTTACAAGTGAAGACATGCGACGTTTATCAGAAGATAGTGACTTCGAATTTAGTGATAGTGAATCGGACTCCAACGAAAATAAACGTGGTGTGCAAAACGGGCTAGACTCGGATGATTCTGAGACAGATGTCCAAGAGCCGAGTATTTTCGGTGATAATGACCTTGATGATCCTGATTTTGATCCTGGTGAGAATTCTGATACAGATAGTTCAACCGACGCTGTCCGTGGAGAGTACATCAGCAACCTGCCCATCGATGAGCCGTCAGATCTGTCTCAACCAGGACCAAGCGGTTCACAGCAAACTACATCCCGAGAATGGACTGCTAGAGAGGTCATGAAATTGACCCGACAAGAAATAAATGAAATCGATAAAAAAAAATGGATGGGATCAGGTAATACAACCCCTGTCACGTAAATTTTATGAGGGAGGTCCATCTATGCACATTCATGGTGATCAATCTATTGCATCCATTTATCGGCAAATATTGACGGATGAAATTTTGGATCTAATGGTAACTCAAACGAATTTGTATGTATCCCAAATAAAATGCAAACAAAACATGCCAACACATAGCCGAATGAATCGGTGAGCAGATGTTACACGTGAGGAAATGGAAAAATTTATCGCCTGGTACATGTTGATGGGCATTGTAATATTTCCCACTTTGGAATCACATTGAAAACTAGATGTAATTTATTACCATCCAATATTCCATAGTATGAGTATGTCGTATAATCGTTTCTCATCAATTCTACGTTGTTGGCACTTTGTCGACAATGAAGCTCCTAGAGAACGCCAGGAACGTTCATACAAAATAAAGCCACTTTTGGATCCGGTTATATCAAATTGGAAAAGCTTGTTGACACCTGAACAATGCGTGGTAATTGATGAATCTGTGATGCCATTCAGGGGGAGAATATGTTTTTGGCAATACAATCCATCAAAAGCCTACAAATATGGCTTGAAAATATATAAACTATGCACGGAAGAGGGATACATTTGGAACTATGTTATTTACATAGGGCGCGACCCAGTAATTGCTGATCTGGATAAGCCAGGTAGTGTAGTAGTTCAGCTATGCGATGGTCTACTAAGCGCTGGAAAGATGATTATTTGCGATAATTTTTACAACAGGGTACGATTAGCAAAATATTTATTGGAGCGGAAGACTAATTTATGTGGGACTCTTCGGATGAAAAGAGTTGATCTACCATGGGCAATAAGAATTAATAAGATAGGACCAAAAAGAGACGAAATAGTTGCTCGTCAGAAAGACGGCATAACTATAATGAAATCGAAAGACAAACGGGACGTCGCAATGATTTCTACTTGCCACGACGCTACAATGGAAATGTCTTCAGGCTACATGCCTAAACGAAAACCAAAAGCAGTGCTAGATTATAACGCCCGAAAGAAAGGCATAGATGTGTCTGATCAGTTTTCAAGCTATTATGACCCTGAAAGGAAGTCGCTGACTTGGTATAAAAAAATAGCTCTGGATGTTTTCATTTGTGCATCAGTGACGAACGCAACTCTGTTACATCAAAAGCTGCATCTAACAGGAACCAAGAAAACCATATTACAAGCCCAGCAAGAAATTATCAAAGCTTTTTGATATGGATCAAATGGAGCGGAAAGCGGGATTACGTCACGAATGCGTTTGAGATCATCTACGAGTTCCATCACTAACCAACACTTTTTGACGAAAATTCCCAGAAAAGATGATGGCAAAATTATACGAAAAAGATGCAGCGGATGTTACGAAAACTTACGAACAGACGGTACCAACTGGGAAATAGCAGCCAGGAAGGTAAAACGACTGGATACTGAGCACTCGCCATGCAAAAAAAACTTTTGTTTGCCATGTTTCCAGAATAAACATGATAACTAATAAATTTAAGAAAAGCTGTCATTTTCTGAAAAAAATATAAAAAAATCTCGTATGTCCCGGTGTTTTTCTTTACCATATGATCGGACTAATACGTCCCATAGAAAAACAAATGCATCCAGCCACGTGTCGTGAAATAATTCGCTATACAAGTTGTAGGTGTCCACTGAACCACATATGGCTCATGAACGTAGTTGTGCAATCCATGTGCACGTTTTCTGAGCCACATGTGGTTCAGCGGACAGGAAACGTGTTAAGGACTCATTTGACTGGACTATAAGCTTTAAATTGTCATTTATACTTTATAGGTGATTCTAAAGGTTTTAAAATCAAAAACTGTTGGTTGTAATCAAAGCTTACATTTATTCTTTCAATAAATCTTATCTATGACCATCAGAATCTGTCTATGCTAAGAATTGTACACATAAAATCATCACAGCAAACTTGCAAGAAAAGTTCATTCGTTTCAGTGAGACACTCCTGTGAAAGTAGCAAAGTGTTATGTAAAAAATGTTTTCAATAAGATTGCACCGTTCAAAAGTTATGCGCGAATATCCATGCACATCTTAAAAACTAATTCTAAACATATATCTTTCTTTTTCCCCAAACTTGGTTAACTAGACTTTCTCGCCGATAGGTTTAATCGTCAGTTCATGAACCTGAAAAAATGTCAAGATAAGTAGTTTGCCAAAATGTGTTTGAAATTATTCCTACTTGAACATGCGGTGGCGTGCTTAAACAATATATAATAGCCTCTGAAATATCCTCAGATTTCAAAAACGGAACTCCCATTTTTTTTACAGGCTCGTAGTCTGGAACCATTTCCGTTTCAACTCCTCCAGGACTAAGACTCTAAGAGTAAATCAAATATTAAACTATCTGACCTTCTCTCAAAGGATATAATTAACTCACGGTCACTTTCACTTTTGTTCCAGCATTCAAAAACTCCTGACGATAGACTTCGGTCATGGCAGTCACAGCATGTTTAGTGGCAGGATAAATATTTAAGGACATAGCGGGCATAAATGGGACTTTGTGGCCGGCTACACTGTTTATTATAATGACGTGACCATCAATATTCCGTTTTTTCATTGAATTGAACGCTTCACGAACACAATACACCACAGCCATAAGATTAGTGTCCACGATATCACGAATATCTTGGGTTTTGTCAGTATCGACCAAATTAGTATTGTAACGAAAAATTCCGGCATTGTTAATGAGGGCATCGGTTCCACCTAAATTTGTCTCCACCCATGCAAACGCATCTTTCACCTCTTGTTCTTTGGAGACATCACACTTGATCGGATGGAATCGCGATTGTAAGTCTGCTGGAAGTTTAGCTTTGTTTTGTTGAAGTCGTTCCTCACGCCTTGCTAAAGCTGCCACTACCATACCGGCTTTCAATAAATATTCGACGACTGACTCGCCTATGCCCGCACTGGCACCGGTTACGACCGCGACTTTATTTTGCCACCTTTCCATGTTGTATTAAAATGACCACCGAAGGTACGATGCAAACTTATGAATGAATCTTCTAACCAACACCTGAAATCTATTTATACGACCGAAACTTAATGAGTAATTGCTAGGTAGAAAGCTCAGTACACCGAATGCCATATAAGGAAATACCTGATATTCGGGTATGCTTAAAAGAATCATCGATTAAAGTGATAAGATGATAGTTCAATTCATTCCATTAATATTAGATTTTTAATGAGTGATGTTAAGCTGAATGCTCTTCTATTTCAGGACCCCCGCTTGATTATTGGAATGATCGATAAATAAAGCATTCTTTCGTAAATAAATTGTATTACCATCTGATAAAAGCATATGTGTGTAAGTGAAATGCGATAATGACTTATAAATGTAGAGAATTATTAATCGACTTCCATCGAATAGAAGGTTATCAGTTTCAAACGCATATATTTTTCTCATTTTTTTTCAGTATTTATTTTATCATTTGCTTTGTAAGAGTATTGTAAAATAATTTTTTACAATACCCCACTGAAATTGCGACCTGTCTGTTCGTCTGTAAGTCACAACAAATTTTCTCGCAAACCACATGAGCTAGAAACACGAAATTTGGTGAGTAGGTCAAAAGTGGTGCCCTTTTGAAAGTTGCAGCATAAAGTAATTTCTATAAGGCTTGAGGGTGGATCTCCCCATATTAGGGGTTGACCCTTAAATAGTTTTTTTTTACCAAAGGTAGTCGATATGGGTTTCTAATGAAAGGACTTGATGAGAACTTTTCAAAACAGGTCTTAAACTGACACTTTTTGCTCCAAATACTTGAAGAAACTCAAAATAATTTGGCATATTTCGTACGAAAGATAATTAAAATTCAATTTCTCATCATCAAAGTACTATTTTTAACTGTTAATGTCTACAGAGTCCTTGAAAAGTTTACAATTCCGTTCCGAAACATTTAAGTCCAATATGTTGGTCTTCATTTGACATCCCTACAATCAAAATCCTGAATTTTTTTCAGAAGCCACTCTTCAGTACTGTTATCATCGATTCATGGCCAATTTTTTCGAATCCTAGAGTTGTTACAAAGCCCTTTTTCTAGGAGCTCTCTCCTGCCTCCTTGACTTGTTTCACTTATGAGTATTAATCGTAGGTACTCATCTACAGTCATTCATTAAATTGAATCAAGTGTTCAAAGCATGCACCTTAAACGTTGAAGTTGGGAAAAAATAACTCAAAATTATTCAATCTTCCCATTTAAAGCAGCCACTATTTTGTTTTACGATTACTGATACCACTAGCTGAACCGATTCTCAAAGATATTCATGACACCTATCATTCCTGAAATTTTCATGCAAATCCTGTAGTGCTTGAGTCGGTAAAACGCGCATGTTGTTCCATAGCCGTATGCAGAGGCGGATTAACCTTTTTGGCGCCCTAGGCTGGATAAAATTTGCCGCCCCAATATATTTGGAATTTGAATGTGAAAAAAGAATAATCTTAAGAGAATATAATAATTATTTATAACTACTGTTGGTTTTAAAAATATTTTATTAATTCACATATTTACGCCTACATTTTAACGAAGCAAAATTATTTATCAAAACATCGAAATTTTCATTTTTTACCAATTCATTTTCAATGTGCAATAGTGTCAGAGAATTAAATCGTTCTTGGCTGATCGTGGTCCTCAAGTAAATTTTTATTCTTTTAAGCGTCGAAAAAGATCTTTCTCCTGAGCAATTCGATATCGCCGTACAAACGTACATACGTAAAGCGATTTCCACATTGGGATATATTGAATCTAATTTATTATTTTTGATCCACTTTAACAGCTCGGTCGGTGTAAATTTTTCTTTAGATATTTCATTCGCACTACATTGTGCTTTGAAATGGATGCATTCCTTCACAAAATTTAAATCTAAATCGTCAGGATAATTTTCTATTAAATGATTAGCTTTTACTTGAATCTCATCATTGTTTATTTACTGTAATTTTACCAAAAATTCAAATTTTGAGGCAAATTCTGCATATGACGTACGGCGACCTGTCAATTCGACAATCAAACTGTCCAAAATGCAATAGTAAATGTTAATTCTAAAGTGATCTCGAGATGTAAACGAATGTGCTTTAGTAGCTGAATCATCGAAATAAACTTTTTGTTTTTTATTCTTTTTAAGTCTTTATCGTATTCTTTGTTTTCACTTATTAATAGAGCTTGATTTTCAAAATAATTAAATGACTCTTCACTCCTTATATCATTTAACAATTGAATCAAACCATCGTATAACATGACTACAGATGAAATGTCTATATTTGGATCTTGTAATTTTTTACTCACACCATTAATTCGTTGCAACAAAAATTCCCATACGCACAAAAATAAAGCAGTTTCAAGTGTTCCTAATTGCTTTAAAATACCTTCAGCTTGCAATTTCACAATAGGTTTTTGGGTAGAATCATTTGAAATTTTGATTAAAGCTTGATTTATTGGCTTCCACAAAAAAAGTAAACTTTCACACGAATCATGTCGAGCAGACCATCTTGTTCCAGATAATGTTTTAATTGTTTTAATTCTTCTTGTATCCAAATTATTTATTTCTATATTTTTCTTGTATAGATCACATTCATTTTTTAATATTTCAGATCGGTGAGTTGATAAATTAAAAATATTGTTGAGTTCTTGGAATAAGTTAAAAAATAGACAGCTTTCTTCGCAAATTTCTGCCGCACAAATGCCAACTGAATTTAAAGAATGCGCTGAACAAGGTATATATACAGCGCAAGGACACTTTTTTTTTATTTCCGCTTGAACGCCTTTGTTTATCCCAGACATATTCGCAGCGTTATCATAAGATTGACCACGACAATTCTTGATATCAATTTGTAGTTCCTCTAATGTTCTCATAATAGCATTTGCTACATCTATGCCTTTATGACCAACATTAGGTAAAAATGTCAAAAATCTTTCTACTGGAGAGCCACTTGAATCCGCATATCGCAAAATAAATGTGAGTTGATCTATGTGTTACAAATCTGGTGTAGAATCAACAATTATTGAATAATATTTTGAAGCCTTAACTTCTCTAACTATAGTTTTTGAAACTTCGTCAGCAATAATTTGTACGAATTCGTCACATATGGTCGAGGATAGATAGCTCGTGCCTCCTTTACCCGGATTTCCATATTCAGAAATGTGCGTAGCTAAAAAATCATCGTAAATCGCAATTAATTCGAGGGACATCATGTAGTTCCCATTGTAAGGATTTCCAAATCGCTCTTCGTGACCTCTGAGTGATAGGCCTCAAGATGAAAGAGCTTTAATCACATTCACGACTCTCTGAAGTACACTACGCCAATAAGTTCTTTCTTCTTCGATTTTCTCCAATAATTTTGCGTCAACTCGATTCGTTTTATTTCCTCGTAGTTTCATAGATTTTAAAGCATTTTTATGAGACTGACTATTTTCGTGCTGACCAATTCTTACTTTATTTTTCCAGTCGTCGAAACCTTGTTTCTGTGATCCAAATTGAGTTTTTCTATCAAACAATGCACACGGCCCACAAAATACTTTCCCAGTACTTTCTGAGTAGATTAGCCACTTACGATGCACGTTTTCGCCGTTGGATAGAGTTGTTTCGAAATCAGCTTTCGAAAAATAACGTGGCCCTGTTGCATACTCGCGCTTACTTTTTTTAAAATCACTATTCATATTTTGATTAAAACCATTTGTCACGATATGATCTATGGTTGCGTCATTTATTACCCACAGAACCGGATCACTACTCACACTGACTGAGTCACATGGTTCACGAATTATATGCTGATCGTGCACCTTGTCTGTGTCGTTAATTGATCGAATTTCTTCTATCTCCATTGCTTCGTCACAAATATTTTTACACTGCAACATACTGCTGGCACCATTGTCAGAATCTTCTTCATTATCATCGTTCTTGTGAGTGTTGGTTTTAAACAGTTTGTCTATTTTGGTGTTTTTGCGATTATTTCTTGATACTTCTCTTCTTTTCTTGCAGCTATTTTTCCATATTCACATCCACTTGATTTTTTTCTGATACTCATTTTATAAATGTTATAATTAATCGCCCACTATAATAATAAAAATTATTTTGACTCCAATTCTGCACAAGAATAACTTATTTATCAGCGACCCGTGCTGCTTCAAAAGTCGCTGCACACTGACTAGTGTTCAAACGTGTCACTGTATCGAAACGAGTGAGCAAAATGTAAACATTAAGCATATAATATTTTGGCCAATGATGTTGCACGCGAGTGTATAATATTCTAAGTATTCCGCGCCTCTGCGAAAAAAGATCGCATACTTGCAGAGACCGCGGTCTTTAAGCCGAATTTTCACGCGCGCGGTCTTTAAGCCGAAGCAGCCCCGCGCAGTCTGCGACGACTCTAAAGTCGTCGACTCCAAATTCGTCGCAGACTGCGCGCGGCTACATTTCCGAAAAGTTTTTTGTTTACTTTGCCCAGACGATCATTTCGGGTCGATGCAGCTCTTGCGCTGACGTGTGTTTGAAGTTTTGTTGTGTTATATCTATATTTATACGTATCGAAAATCTGAATGTGTATAGATATATATGAATGTGAACCTTTCTGTAAGACAGTGTCTTCTGCATTATAATTAACACAATAAATTAATTATTTCTCGTTCAATAAATCTAAACTTTTTAGTCGCTTCTAAATTTGCCGCCCTGAAAATTTGCCGCCCTAAAAATTTGCCGCTCTAGGCCGTGGCCTACTCGGCCTATACCCAAAGCCGCCCCTGGCCGTATGTTACCATAGTAATACATGCAGCGCATATTGTTCCATAGTAATACAGGAAATTTCAAACCGCTATAATTTCGCTAAATATGAAACTTACAGGGTAGATCAACCTTATAAACAGTCATCTGTGTACTGAATTTCATTGAATTTAAGAGTACCGTTAAGATTTTATTTAAGAGAACATAAAATCAATAAATCATACTATAACTAACAAAGTTGAGTGAATTGTGACTTCTCACGTATTTGTTGTTGTTGTACTCATCAAGGCCTACATTCTTGATTTTTTTTCAGATTTTTCGGATCACAGGTGTCCAATCGCGAGGGAGGGACACAAATTTTTCGTGTATTTCATCTCCCTTTGCCAAACTAAGACCTGTTTTGATAAGTTCTCATCAAGACCTTCCATTTGATACCCATAACGGCTACCTTCAATAAATACCTTATACATTTTTTTTAGTTGAACTTTGAAGAGAGCACCACTTTACACCTACATACAAAATTTGATGTTTCTAGCTTAAGTAGTTTCCGAGAAAAACTGCTGTGACACACGGACGGACGGACAGACAGACGGACAGACAGGACGCCATTTTAGTTGGGTTTTTTAAATTATTTTACAAAACCCTAAAACAGCAGCAACAAAAAAACCAAGTTGGGTGGACAGACTCTCCTGACAGAAGGGTTTACGATATGCAGTCACCAATCACGAATAAAGTCAAGAAACACGTCAACGAGATGTGCACGTTTAGAAGAAAATTGATTGTTCCTCTATTTTTAACGGTCACCATTTTGTTATAAAGTAACAAAAATCGCTCATATAATGATTTCCCGAAAATATTTATGCTATTGATCTTATCTAAAAAAGTTAAGAAGACGAAATCAAAATTGTTGGGTCTGATTCCATGGACAGTCTATAAAGTATTAACATTGCATGTTATTGTTGTTGTAATTGGAGAAATTTAAATGGCTGTAACTTGAGTGAATATGATTTGATTTTCATCAAATTTACAAAATACTGGATTATTTTGCAAGACTACTTAAATGTCGAATTTCGCTTAGGTTAAGGGTATCAATACAATTTGGTTGGGAATAATGTAAAATTTGAAGATCATACTATCTTAACAAAGTTAAGCGAATTACAACTTCTCAGATATTTATAGCCGTTGTACTCGTAAACATCTACCTCCATAATTTTTTTTCTAATTTTTCAGATCACAGATGTCTTATCACGCGGGGGAACACAAATTTTTCGTGTATTCCGCTCCCTGTGCACCCCTCAACACAAAAAATATCAGATTGAGACCTATTTTGAAAAGTTTCCATCAAAATCTTTTATTTGATATCCATACCGGCTTCCTTTGATGAACGTTTTTTTTTTCAGGGTTTTCAGGTCACTCCTCTATATAGAGAGACCCCGCTTAAGCACCTTGTAAATTGTTCTTTTTTTTGCAGTGGGAGACTTAAATACAAAATCTTATGTTTGTAGCTTATACACTTTGCGAGAAAAATTGCTGTGACACACGGACGGGTGGACAGACAGTATTGATTTAACAACACCCTCATATACGCGACGAACTGATTACTTTATTTCCTTTGGAGGTCGGTTAAATATAGTTTGGTAAATACTTATGGGTACACATTTTTTTTGTGGTTAAGAGGGAAAATGCATTGCTATGGTGTGGTCCTCTTAAATAAATATCACACGTTCTAATTCTATTCATAAAAAAAAGAATCTTTGACTAAACATTAGAAAATTGCAATCACATTTTAAGCATATCCTATTGCGCGATCCTCTCAAACAAATGTTACACATTCTGTTTTCCTATAAGACAAAACAAGACATTGGATCCATATGAAAAGTTCTTAGACCTTTGTTTTTTTTTTATTGATTACGTTCAAGTAAAAGGATCCGCAATTGAGTTCACTCGTTGTATGTTTATATTCTTGTACATATGGAACCATATGTGTAAGGAATTATCTACATGTTAGAATGTGGGTTTGTACAGAAGTCTATTTTAAGAGGGTCATGTATGTTTTTATTATTATTTTACCAGATTAGAATAATATATTATCTTAGCTTAAATTTACATTTTTAATGGACGTATTTCATATAAATGTATTCTATATAAATGCATTATACCGGAAGTATTTGACATATTACTTCGAGCCAGGTCTCCCTTTGTGGTGCCGTGTGGTAGTTTTAAGTAGTGGGGCCCCTCTTCTAGTGGGAGGGGAGAGGAGGAAAAGGGATCGCCAGACAAGCAATCCTTCAGCCTCGCCATCCCCGGCGGCTGTGAGTTCCTTTCATCAATAATGTGCTACATGAGTCAAATTGCCAACCGATTTGAGCATCAACACGACCATATTATTCGGGATGAGCTCTCCCGTCTCCTTCTTGAGGTCCTTTTGCAGCCTGCTCCATTTTGTGCATGCCAAAAATATGTGGCAGGCATCTTCTTCCTCTCCTAGGCAAAACCGATAATCGGGGCACCGTGACTTACCAATCTTGTGCAGGAAAGACTGAAAACACTCATGTCTGCTCAAAAGTTGGGTCAGAGAGACGTCAGTCTCACATGCATTCGATTTAGCCATGGTCTCACCTTGGGACCATATGGTCCACCTTTCTTACGTGCAATTCACACAAGACTGCTGCCAATTGTTGAGTGAGTGCTGTCTCTCCTCATGGACAACCACTTCCCTCACATCCTCATTTCGATGCAGGTTAATAGCACGGTACTCTCTAGCAAAGAGGGCAACAGCATCACGCCTGCAATAACTCTCACTGCCAAATACGAAGATGAAATCCTCAGTGCTCCTCTTGTCTGTACCTGCGCCAAGCGTTTTCGGTACACCTCCTTACAGTATTACTGACCCTACAGCATTAATCAAAAGGCGTCTACTTGACTAGTTGGGTTCCTCTACGTTTGCCATAAGTCAAGTCGAAGAAGCTATCTCAGCCGTTGCCCTAATTTGGTAAATAGCATGGTGCGTTGCCCTAATTTGGTAAATAGCATGGTGCTCTCTAGCAAAGAGGGCAACAGGTATCACGCCTGCAATAACTTTCACTGCCGAATACGAAGATGAAATCCTCAGTGCTCCTCTTCTCTGTACCTGCTCCAAGCGTTTTCAGTATACCTCTTTACTGAGAACTTGCCCTATATTTCTGCTTCATACAGTAGCACTGACCCTACAGCATTCATCAAAAGGCGTCTTCACGACTAGTTAGGTTCCTCTGCGTTGGCCATAAGTCAAGTCGAAGAAGCCATCTCAGCCGTTGCCCTAATTTGTTTAGAGAAAATCATATTCGAGTTGATGAGAAGTCCCAGGTACTTCACCGCTGGCCTTGTTTCGTTTAGTACGTCACCAATACTGATCACCCTTACTCTAGGGATTCTCGTTTTTATCAACATGACCACTTTGGTTTTCTCTACTGCTAAACTGAGCCCGCGAGCAGTCATTCAGTCTCTCACTCGGCGCATTAGCATACATAGCCTAAGTTGCGCTTATTCAACGGTGGGACCAGTGACTAGAGCTGCAACATCATCCATATAGCCAATCCAGGATAACTCACCTGGCATCTCTAGTTTCAGTAACCCGTCGTAATACACGTTTCGCAGGTCTGTATCAAGAATAGATCCCTGGGCAACACCCAATGTAACTTCGATTCTATGTTGGCCCTGTATCGTGTCGTAAAGTAGACGTCAGTTCTTCAAGTAGTTCCTCAAAACCCGCATTAGATATTCTGGAACTTGAAAAGGTGTTTCTAGCGTACCCAGAATATCCACCTATTTAGCGGAGTTGACGTTCCTGACGTCAAGTGGCACCAACAGGACGATCCGTCACTTGGTTTGGCTATATGCCTCTAACTTTTGAACCGCACTCACCACTTCTACAATCACATCCATGGTGGAGCGCCCTGCCCTAAAGCCGTATAGAAAGGTCGCCTGTAGCACGAACTGCATTAGTGAGTCTTCGCTTGATAAGTTTCTCTAGCACTTCCCCAGCAGTGTCCAGCATACATTGCGGGCAGTATGTAGACGGTGATACGAGATTCCCTTTTCTATTGCTGATTAGTATGAGCCTCGCCAGCTTCCAACGTACCGGGAGAACTCCGTCTCGTAGGCTTGCGTTGAATGTGCTGGGCAGTAAGTCAGGACGAAGATGAAAGACAATCATCCATCCTTACGATGTTCCACCCAATTGTAGAAAGTTGAGAGCATGGACGAGGAAAGACAACATCACTGATTTTAAGCAGAATTCACTGATGATCACTGGCAGAGTAGACCCCTACTACTCTCCAATTGTGTATCCTCCGTACTAAGGACTCCGAGGCGAATGTGATGTCCGGTATGGTTCCTTCACACCCTATATGGCGGAAAGTTGGCGTACTTCTGGTATTAAGTACAACGAGCACCATCCTGGTTGCTATTTCTAGTATTCATGTTGATGTCCCCCCCAACAAACGCATTGCCATTTGCGTTCAAGGCAGTGCCCTCCAAAGTATTAAGCTTGGCTTGAAAATATGATTTTGATTCGTTTGGCGCTAGGTACATAATAAAGAAACATGGTCCCGAAGCCCTAAACCCGCAAGAAATTATCCGCCGTTCGTAACTTTTCGCCTGAAAATCACTGTTCCAAACGCAGATGGTGACCGTACCAGTTACCATGATGTAAAACTGTTTTTATGGTGCTGCTCACCCAGCAGCTAATATCAGCTTTTATGTACCCGCAAACTGCTCAAGCAGGTTTTTGGAGGCTTAGTTGCAGAATGCGGATCGAAGTTCTGATTTTGCCGTGGCTATGGCTGCCTGGAAAACCCGACATTTTCCTGATCCCAAAACGTGTCCAAAATCCGATCTCGGATCAGCATCCTTGTAAAGAGTAAACTGTGCCACCTTTGCACACTCTTTTCTTATATGTCCCATTCCACCATACTAGTAACACAAGGAAATTCTTTCGGATCCCTGGTACACTTGTGCGGTGCAACCAAAGCCAAGGCATTTGAAACATTGAAGAGGCACTGCTCTTTGCCGTATCCTGCAGATGAGCCACCATATTCTTTCTTTGCCCTTATTTAAAGAACAAGGCAATTATGACTAGTGATGGGTCAACTCGAGTTACCAACTCGATTTAACTCGAGTTGCCTTCAACTCGAGTCAACTCAAGTTGTACTTCTACGAACTCGAGTTCAATCTAGCGATGCATGAACGAAACACGCAGCAAAAAGTAGAACAAAAAGTTGTTTCGTTCTATTTTGTATCTGCATGCGCTTATACTCTTTCTTTTGCATCAGCTGAATAAAAAAAATGTTTTTCGATTGAATCGAAAAAAATACTAGTCAGTTGGAAATTGAAATCATCGTTGGTGCTAACTTATTGTGAAGGTGTTTTTCTCTGCTGGGTTTTGTGCTGTTTAAATTTGAAAAATGCCAGGGCCAGGGAAAAAGTCTTTAGTTTGGAACGTACTTGCATCGCCTGATAGTAGACATGTAAAGTGTAAGCAATCTTCGATGTCATTTAAATATGTAGGAAATATGATTACGCTATGAATCACATTCAGAAAAAAACATCCCAATGCTTTGCTAGAAAATGATGCATTTGATCAGTCACCAAACCCTTCATCGGTATCAGAACCGCCTCAAAAAAAGTTAAAGCAAAATAAGATCCAGCTTGCTGTACCGAAACAAAATATGCAAAGCTCTGAGAATAAGGCCTTGATTAACTTGATAGTCAGGGACTACCAGCCGTTTCAAATAGTGGAAAATGGTGGTTTTCGGGAATATACAAAAGCATTAAATGCGGACTATGAAATTCCAACTAGGAAAAAACTACCAGTTTGAATCTTTATTGTTATGGGCGGAGTTGAGCAACGTTGAATACTTAGCATTGACTTCTGATATGTGGACTTCTGATAACAACACCAGCTTTCTCAGTTTGACAGCGCATTACATTCAAGACGGTAAGTTTAAATTAGTTGTTATTTTGACCAGTGAATTGCAGCAAAATCATACTTCTGAAAACATTGCAATTGCTATTGAAGACTTATTGTGCAAATCGGGAATTCATTCGAAAGTTGTACCCATTGCTATAGGCAACGCTGCTGTCATGAAAAAAACAATAATTTCTTGCTTGAATAAGGCAAATGATTCCTGCGTAGCTCATTTACTAAGCCTTTCGGACAAAGATTGTGTTGAAAAAGAACAAACAGATTTTAAAGGAAATGACCCTGTCAACTCTAACAGGCAAATACTCAAACTTCTGACTAAATGTCAAGTAATAGTTACTCATTTTCAGCACAGTGTTAAATCGTCGAATGCCTTACTTAACATGCAAAAGCAGTTAAAAGTTGACATATTGAAAGTCAAGCAAGACATTCGCACTCGCTGCAAAAGCACTTTTTATATGCTCGATGGTTTTTTGAAAATCAAAACATCACTTTCGGCTACATTGTCGTTAATTGCATCACCACCTCCAAATCTGGATTTCAGTGAATAGTCATTAGCAAAATACGTAACGGCGCTTTTATATCCGTTCGAACTAGTGACAGAAATTTTTTCTGGAAAAAAGTATCCAACACTCTCTTCTGTCATTCTGCTTGTATTTGGTCTTCAAAAAGCCACTCTCAGCAAGTTACCAGGGACGGAATCAGGAAAATTTTTAAAATCCAGCCTTTTGAGAGTTCTCGAAAAGCGTCTTGGCATATACGAAACCAATTGTACAGCATCAAAAGCTACGTTCCTAGACCCACGTTTTAAAATAAGAGGTTCCACGCTGGGAACAAATGCTAATAATGCGGAAATGTAGATTATAAATGAAGTAACGGATTTGACCGAAATCGAAAATAGTACTCTTTCTAGCGCTGTGGCTCCAAGTGTTTCTGAGACTTGTACTGCTGATACTTTTGATTTGGGAAAAGACGAAATTTGGGGAGTAGTGGATGAGAAACTCATGGAGACTCATGCTCAGCCGACACTAAACGTTTCAGCAGCTTAAATGGTTAAACAATACGTGGACTTGCCCTATCTTGCCAGGAAATGTGATCCGCTTCAGTTTTGGAACGAAAAAAAACATGTTTCCAGTTTTATTCAACATTGCGCTTAAATTACTTTGTATACCAGCCACTTTGGTTCCTTCAGAGCCTTTATTTTCAAAGGCCGGAATGTTGTGTAATGTAAGAAGAAATCGTTTAGCTCCTAAGAAAGTCGACCAAATTTTGTTTCTCAGCAGCATTTAAAAATTGTTTTCTGTTATTTTCATTAGGAAGTACCAACGTTTCTTTTGTTGTTAATATATTTTGTAAAATGTAACTTACATGAAGATGCTTTAAGTTTTAAAGAAAGTTATTTTTGTCGTTTCGCTCATGAACGTTTGGTCACGAGAAATCATTATGTCATCATTATGTGATATTATATTTTCTATTTGAAATGGTATTCTAATTAGAATAAAAATTTCATACTGCACTATAAGTAGTAGCAATGATGAAACTAATTTTATGTGCAACATGTAAAGCAACGTTTCGTAAGAATATTTTGTTTGTTATAAAATATCAGCGAAAAATCATTTGTGAAAACTGCTCAAATAATAAAAATCAAAACCAAAATTTCCTTTTTTCAAAGTTTTATCCTATTTTTTTTTTTTTGTGGTAGGGAGGTGAATGCTATTTATGCACAGAGTGTGGGACTCCCATGCGCGACTCAACTACCCACTAAACACCTCCTCTGTCAACCTGAGAACCCAGCCTGGAACCGTTTGACACATTACTTCCGGCCAGGTCTCGTTTTGTTCCTTTCCTAGCGGGAGGGGAGAGGGGAAGAGGAAATGCCAGAAGAGCGATCCCCCAGCCCCAGCGCCTCCGGCTGCTGTGAGTCCCTTTTATATTTTAGGACTGCCCGAGCATAATGTGCCACCTGGTTCCATTTGTCAACCGATTCGAGCATCACCGCAACTACATTATCCGGGGTGAGCTCTCCCGTCTCCCTGTAGACAGGCATTCTCCTCCCCTCCTGGGCAAAACCGACAATCAGGAGACCGTGACCCACCGATCTTGTGCAGGTAAGACTGAAAACACCCGTGCCCGCTCAAAAGCTGGGTCAGATAGAAGTCAGTCTCACCATGCCTTCGATTTAGCCACGGTCTCACATCTAGGATGAGGCGCGCAGTCCACCTTCCCTTCGTGCGATCGACCCAAGACTGCTGCCAATCGTCGAACGAGCGCTGTCTCTCCTCGCGGACAGCCATCTCCCTCGCATCCTCGTTTTGGCGCAGGTAAAAAGCGCGGCGCTCTCTAGCAAGGAGGGCGACAGGTATCACGCCTGCAATAACTCTCACCGCCAAGTCAGAGACTGTTGGATACGAAGATGCAATTTTCAGTGCTCCTCTTCCCTGTACCTGTGCCAAACTTTTTCGGTATACCTCCTTGCTGAGAGCGTCGCCCCATATCTCTGCTCCGTACAGTAGCACTGACCCTACAGCAATCATCAAGAGGCATCTGCTGGATGGGCTGGGTCCCCCTACGTTGGCCATAAGTCGACTCAGGGCCGATATCCCCGAAGCAGTCTTCTCAGCCGTTGCCCTGATTTGCTCAGAGAAACTCATCTTCGAGTCGATCGGTAGCCCCAGGTACTTCACCGCTGGCTTCGATTCGATTTGTATGTCTCCAATACTGATCATCCTTACTCTAGGGATTCTCTTTTTTGTCAAGATGACCACTTCGGTTTTCTTCAGTGCTAAACTCAGCCCGTGAGCAGTCATCCAGTCCCTCACTCGGCACATTAGCATACCTAGCCTAAGTTGCGCTTGTTCAATGGTGCGTCCAGTGACCAGGGCTACAACATCATCCACATAGCCGACCAAGTGCGTCTCATCTGGTATCTCAAGTCTCAGTAGCCCGTCGTAAGACACGTTCCACAGGTCCGGACCAAGGATAGATCCCTGGGCAACACCCGATGTAATTTCCATCCTTCGTTGGCCCTGTGTCGTGTCGTAGAGCAGGCTTCGGTCCCTTAGGCAGTTCCTCAAAAGCCGCATTAGATATTCTGGAACTTGAAAAGAGTTTTCCAGCGTATCCAGAATATCCACCCATCTAGCGGAGTTTAAGGCATTCCTGACGTCGAGTGTCACCAACAGGACGATCCGTCACTTGGTGCGACTATATGCCTCTGCCTTTTGGACCGCGCTCACCACCTCTGCAATCGCATCAATGGTAGAACGTCCTGTTCTAAAGCCGTACTGCTGAGGAGATAGGTGCCCAGCAGCACGAATCGCGTCAGTGAGTCTTCCCTTGATGAGTTGCTCTAGCACTTTCTCAGCCGTGTCTAGCATGCATAACGGGCGGTATGCAGACGGCGATTCGGGATTTCCCTTCTCCTTGCTGATCAGCACGAGCGTCGCCACCTTCCATCGTACCGGGAAAACCCCATCCCGTAGGCAAGCGTTGAATGTGCTGAGCAGCAATTCAGGACAATGGGGATAGACGAGCCGCAACACCTCACCTAGAACTCCATCTGGACCTGGAACCTTCCTCGTTTTCAATGAGAGGACTGCCTCCTCCAGTTCCAGCTGTGTGAAGAGTAGGAACTCTACTGCTGTTTCACCATGGACAGCGTCAACACGGACGGGATGGGCGGGGAAGAGTCCCCGCACTATCGCGTCCATCTTTCCCGCGTCATGCATACAAGGCTTCCGTAGGGCACCAAGTTTCCCCATGACCAGCTTGTAGCCAAGGCCCCACGGATCCTTATTCACACTGTCCACTAGGTCTTGCCAGCAGCGAGCCTTGCTACTGTTGATCAGTTTGCGAAGGCTTTTCCTGGCCGATTTATATGCTTGCGCTTTTGCCGAGGACTTCTTTTACTGCGTCACAGAATGCATCTTTATTGCCAGCCTCTGCTCCGAATTCGACCAGTATGTGGCCCGACCGCGTCGGTCGTACTGCTTTAACGGTAGTATTGGTGTCTTCGGGCCTTACGTTTCCCCTGATGTCCCGCAGTACTTCCGCGTAGGATCGGCCATCTTGGGGCTTTACAAGCAGTGCCTTCTGCGGGTCTTCGTCGGGGCTTCTGCCTCTCCTGCTATGCATCAGGTCCTTTTTGTAATTGGGTGAGTTTTTTTGCGGCTTTCTTTGCTCCTTTTGTAAGCACTGTCTGGAACCCCTGATCTAGTGCTCCACGCCCTTCAAGTGCCTCTTCCTTCCTTCTTTTATCCCGATCTGCTTCGATTGGGCTAGACGCCATTCTTTTATTGACGTTAAATGGTGGAGTTATCTGCATGTCGCCTTTAGCTTTCGCCCCAAGTGCCTGTTTAGCCTTTTCTTCGCCTTCGGCCCTTAACCAGCTTCTCCGATAGTGCCCTATGCGATCTAGGAGCTCCTCTAGTTCAAGGAGCCCTGCCTTTGCTGCTTTGCTGATTTTTGGGGAGTCGCATGCAGCTGGTATTCTTTTCAGAACATCTCCCGTTTTCGGATAAGTCTTTCTCCTTCATATCGCTGGGCCGCAATAGTACCTTGCAACCATCCTTGGGAGAGGTTATCGCATTCCGTTTTCGAGTGCAGTTCTTCCGCCACATTTTCAACTTTGGCGGTGGATTTTTCGTTGCAATGTCGGGATTTGCAACCCTTGCATCGGTCGCTTAGGTAACGATCGCAGCAATGACAATCGAATTCGTGGTGCTCTTTATGTTATCTCCCACCACTCGACCACCTGAAGCGTCCAACAGAGTTTCCCGTTTCTCCTTAAAAGGACGCTCGGGCATTCGTAATATTTTTTTGCTGCACCCGAACGCCGCAGGAATCTCAGTCTGTATTCTCCGTTTTTCATCCGTCTTCACTGTCGTTGTGTTAGTCTTCGTTTTTGTCGTTGTTAGTACCGCTCGCGATGTACTGTTGACATCGTGGCTCCAACCGCTGGTTGCGTCGTCGTTATTATTTTTATTTCTTTTTCTGGGTATTTGTGGTCTTTTGATTATCTCCGCTATTTCCGTTCGTGTGTGTTGTCGCCTTTTTGTCCCATGGTTATCTTTGCAGAGCAGAGAGGCCATGCGAGGGTTGGCACAAGCCCTTATGGGGACAAGTGTTCAGAGCCAGACCAGCGCTAATCGGGAGTCCGTCTGAACCGAACCTACACTACCAACCCAATGGTGCGAACTTCGAACGTACTCCGAGGCCTGTCAAGGTTTTACCGAAACGAATCGGTATGATAATTGAATTGGAGCCGTTCACCCACGAGTTTCACCTCGGCGCTACTGTGCAAAGCAACTAGGTCCAAACCATCACATCCGCCAGCCCAAAGCGTCATTTCCAGTTCGTTGTCCAAAGCGTAGTCCAGATCCAATCAGAGTCGTTACCTGTCATCCCAGGAGGGAACCTCACGGCGCCCCCCATATCCTCGGGTCCGTGGGGGCGGCGCTCACCAAAGAATGCTAGCCTCCAAGAGTGCTCTTGTCGACCGGCATTCTCCCTGCGGGAATTCCCTCGGGTACGTGGATCCTATTTAACATGCCCAGGTAAAACATATAAGCACATAGTTTGTAAAAAATCATTTCTAGTAGTTCTAACCATAGCCCTGTCGTTTGGATTGTGTAACTCGAATCAACTCGAGTTAACTCAAGTTGCTTGAATTTTGACTCGAGTTGAAATATTAACGAGTTGGCACATCACTAATTACGATCATGCATTGTTCCTCATGGTTTTCTAGTGTCAGTCTCACTTTGATCCTACCCACGCTAGCAAACTCCCACTTGATGGCCATTTCTACCTCAGTCAGGTCCGTGACGTTGCCAATGTCTCGTTGCCATCGACTCATGCGAAGATGTAGTTGCGCTTTTGTAGAGAATTTTATTTACTGCGTTGCAGAATGCTTCTTTATTGTCGATCTTTGCTCAAAATTCGACCAGCATGTGGCCCAATCGCGTTGGTCGTACTGCTTTAATAGCAGTGTTGGTGTCTTTAGGCAATACTTGTGCTTAGGATTGGCCATCTTGGTTTTTGGCATGTAGTACTTGCTATCGGGGTTTTTGTTGGGGCTTTTTGTTCTCCTCTTTTGCATCAAATCTTTTTCCTTGTTAGGCATCTGTGAAAATTTTATTTTCTGGTGCTTAAAGGAGTTTCTTTGCAGATTTCTTCGCTCCTTTTGTCAGCACTGGCAAAATAAGTAAAAGAATTCCTCTTGACTCTCGAAATACACTAAAAAAATTAATTTCACAATTGATTCTCATCACAGTGGGGACCCCTTGCGGCTGACACTCATATTCCTTAGCTGTCTGTACCGGATCCTTTACCCAGATGCTCCGAGAAATATCCATCAATGGTGATAACTTGGCCAAGACTAGCTTATGTCTATCTTATCTAACATTATGTTTGTAAATCAATGTCCAAATTGCCATTCAGAGTGATATCCCAATTCGCAATTAAACTCGCATCAAAAATAGTTTTTATTATCTTACATGGATTCAACCACCACTAAAAGGTTCACTTTAAAAATTTCTTCATTGGTTTCCAGTTTGCGCGATCACTCTTTTCCTTAAAGTCTATACAGGGGGCGTACAGTATTTGAGGACATGCATAAATGTGACTATAACTTCGCGATTTTTTTTTTTTTCTTTTCAGATAAGAAATGGCGGACTATAACATCACTCAAGAAATGAAGAGACATGCTGTCATCGTCGCTATACGTGCGAACCATACAAATTGAGAGATCTCTAGTTTTCTTAATTGCGCCCGTTAATTCGTGCATAAGGTTTGCCGTGAATTGGAAGCATCAGGAGGTGATACAGAATCGGTTGCGGAACGCAAAAAGCACGAACAACGTTCTGACACTGTCTGATCTGCAGAATTTTTCGAGCAAGTGCAAGCGATCATAAACGAGGACCCTTCAAAATCAATGAGAGTCCTTGCGAGTAAGCTTCATGTTTCTGAGTTCTCCGATCAAAACGTCTTTTAAACAAAATCAAACACCCTGAGGCGCCCAAAATGTTATGGTTTTTTGCCGACAAAAAAAATTTTGACTAAGATCAAAAGACCAATCGCAGAAATCGCAGATGGCTAAGTACAAAGCCTACGTTGATTTCTGTTGTTATGAACACAAAATTTCCAGCCACTGTTATTGTTTAAGATGTTGTCAGCAACGAAGGACATGTTATGCCACCACACTTTTTTACTCAAGGACTTCGAGTGAACTCTGCTGCATACATCGAGGTTTTGGAGACGGTAGTGAAACCCTGGATAGACAATGTAAGCGGTGGCAGACCATACATTTTTCAACAAGACTCTGCTCCTTCACATAAAGTGATGACGACACAAGATTGGATGGCCGAAAATTTTCAAGACCACATAACACCGAACCTATGGCCACCTAACTCCCCAGACCTTAATCCTTTGCATTATTACGTATGGGGTGTAGTTGAGCGTGAGACCAATAAGCGTCCTCAGAATATCACTTCTTCGTTGAAGACTGCTATTAATGCCGTTATGGTCAATATGAACAAGGAGCATTTGATCCGGACATGTAATCGTTTCCGGACCCAGATCGGACAGGTTATTGCTGCTAATGGCGATTTTATTGAATAACTTTATAGATATATATCAATTTAACTTTGTATGAAAAATTCCTGAAATTTTTGTAAAAATACAAGCTTATTAATTTTACTCTCAAGTTGTGATTAAATACCGTACGCACCCTGTATTTATTTTCCTATAAACTGTTCACTTTTAGAAGATATCGTACTCCTTTCCAATCCTCCCGATCAGTTCTTGCTAATTTTGTACACTTGATACCCGGCAAGTAAAACTTTTACTCACGAAGTCACTTCTTGATTTTCCAAGAAAACTTTCTTCCACTTGCACTATCAGTCGAACCAAAAAAAGGACGCGGAATTCTTTTATAATTTTCCCAAACAAAATGTGCAGTCTGCTAGTCTTTAGAAACCAGCTAATCAACTTTCCCCCGATGTCCAATCCCAAGTTTTATTCAAAACTCAAATTTGAATTTAGTCTGGACGAAAACTGCTTTATTTGCAAATAGCCAAAGTGAACATTGACGCACTTTACATTGTTTACTTTAATTCTTTTGTTTCTCGCTGTTTTAATTTTAGTGCATTTGTGAAGTGAGAGGCATCAATCGGTCACTAAAATCGGAATAAATAGCGTGAGGCCTCCACCTAGATGGAGTTATATCCTTGAAGGTGAGTGGTGTTCCTTCCGTTTGCGTAAATTATTTTATTTAATTCTATCGCAATGGAAACAAGAAATTTGTTCTGAATTATTACAAGATAATTTACGTGTGTAATTATTTAACGTCACGACACGATTAACACGACAGCCAACTCAAGGCTGCCGCGCAAAATATAACAACATAATTGCCGCAAGTCATAACATCTGTTCATGCAAAAGTGCACATGCAAGCACAGACGCTCCCACGATTTGGACTGACCGTGCGTAGATATGCACTCATCGCATGCAGCCACATCGCGATACAATCATAGCATCATTTACAATTTGCAATGTTCGCACAATCCAAATGATACCATGCAATGTATGCACATGTGGACGTTGCATACATGATGGGTGGCCATGAAGTCGATACGGGCAATGAAATGCTCGTATCGGTTTCATGGAAACTTGTGACGCGATACTGACCCGCAGCAAATATTGTTGCAATAAAATATGCAAAGCAAAGCAAACTTTGAATTCAACATCCGTCCCCCCGTTGGATGCTCAGAGCCAACTCCTCCAGTGTGTGTGGTAAGCTGTGACGTCGGGGAAGCGGTATAGGTTTCCTAGGTCGTGGTTGGCACCGTCTATCTCTTGATCTGCACCAGAGGTAGATGATGAGCCCGGCAAGCGCAATGAGGCTCAGATATCTGACGGTATATTGGTGTATGTCGTGAGCATCAATAGGGTTGTCCCAGGACAAATCTTGGGCTTGTTGTTGACTTTGCAGAGCGTCGATCTCCGTGGAATACGTCTTGAATTGTGTAGGATGGTTGTGGAGTGGTATGTAGATTGGGTTCGTGTCTTCCACGTGGTAATGTGCTCTCGAGTGCTGCGTTTGTATGGTACTCTCATGGATACGATGACCCTGAATTGTCACTGCATCAGATTTGAGCGTGCAATCTGGCGCCAGCTGCAGAACTCCAGACCCGTGAAGCGTCAGTGTAGTCGTATTACCACTGCATACGATGTGAGCAACGACGCGATTCGTGAAGGCATAAATCCACTCGTTCGAATGCGGAATGTTGGTCCAGGAAAAGGTTGCAGGCAACTCAATCAGGTGACACTCGGCCGCGGATGGCATTCCTTTCAACAACATCACCTCACACGTGCTCATGTTGGCCTCCTTGTGGCAGAGTGGATGAGACTGTCGGCAGATGTGGGTGTCCGGCTCCATCCAGCTACAAGCCGAAAACTCCGCTTCACTCAATGGATAGTATAGATCGCCATGTGGGCTGATGATGAGATATGGCGAGGTAGGCAGTATAGCAATGAGGCGATCATGTCGTTCAATAGGTATAGGTAGCACTCGACACAGTTCAAACGTTGATGTACCAACGAGCGAAATCCTTAGTTCAAACATGATAAACTTGTCCTTCACCTTGGCCTTGATGGAAGTTAAGTTGAATAGCTACAAAGAATTTGCCCTTGCCATCGGAAGGCGTTGATCCTTGACTAGATGGTCCCTGATATGTGTCATCTCCAAACTTAGCTGTGTTTGTGATAGCAGCAGCGGATTGAAGTTCCCATGTTGGGTATCCGTTACTATGTCCATAATGGACGACTGAATTTGCTGCAGTTCGAGAGTGGTTAGGGTCAGGTGAAATGACAATATTGTGATCAAGCTTGTGACCCCTCCCTGACTTCCCGCTGGTTGAGGAGCTCTGGCCTCATTGGCGAGTTTAGCCAGCTCCTGCTCTATCGCTGTGAATCTTTTCTGGGTCATTTTTCGGTTTTCCCGAGGATATTCAGCGTTTAATCGATAATCTAAGTTTTATTCTTCAGCAGGGAGTGCAGCCTATTTTGATCCCCTTGCACAGCCTTGATGGTTCGGGACATCTGGTTGGCGTAGTCTTCATCTAGGATGCCAAATAAGGATCAAGCGGGGCCGCCCACGGCATTTATCACTCCTCTCTTGGTTCTGATCTTCAACACCTGGTTTACGTTGGAAAGCTGATCTCTCCAGTGATGGAAATGTTCAATCAAGTACGAGCAGTCAGTCTGGTGGGACTCCCAATCGCATAGCTGTTGCAACAAAGTCATACCATTTAGCAGCATGTCTAGCTTCGTCCAATACCGTGCCAGATCATAATAAACTAAAATCTTCCACTTGCTTGATGACAAAAAGACATGGCCCAGTGACTGAAAGTGCAGGCCGGGTTGGGTGCCAATTGACATCACCGTAAAAGAGTTGGTCATCACTAGAAGAATCAGCAGACAAGTCAACAGCAGTGACAAAATTTAAGTCCTCTTTCTTCTTGGATGATTAATTGGCTGGTGATTGATGAGGGCGACTGTTTGAGATTCCACGCCAGAAGACGGTTGTGCCTCCGGTTCGAGTTCTAATTCTTCCGATGGTGTGTTCTCCCACACTGATGATGAAGCCAGCCAATTAATGGCCTGTCTCACCATTCCTGTAGCGGTTTTTATGTCAGCCACTCTAACGTAGCCGTCTGCTCCTTCGTGAGTTTGTACGATGCGCCCCATCGGTGGATGTGTTGTCTTCCTTCACGAAAACTATTGTTCCGGGAACCATGTTTGGTTGTATCTGTCGCCACTTGACCCGATGTTGGAGCTGTGACAGGTACTCACGCGACCATCGATGCCAGAATTCGTTTCTGAGTTAATTTACACGCTTCCATCGAGCACGGAGACTGCTGGTGACTGGCTCCACTTCAACATCCACCATAGCCGTAAGTGGTTCTCCGATGAGGAAGGGTCCCGGAGTAAGCGCTGCCAGGTCGTTAGGGTCATCTGACATCGGGATTTAGGGTCTCGAATTGGGGATGGCCTCCACTCCAACCACCAGGGTATGCAGCTCCTCATAAGTGAGAGTAGCCGATGAAGCGCCTCGGCGGAGCAAGTTCTTAGCCGACGTGACAGCGGCTTCCCATAATCCACCAAAGTGAGGTACACGAGGTGGAATGAAGTAGAAATCTATTCCTTGGGTACTGCATGAGCTGATCACCTTGTGCTGAGCCTCTGCCGAGTAGAGCAATGAAGACAATTCGCGTAGCTGGTTGTGCGCACCCACAAAGTTGGTAGCATTGTCACAGTACAGGTCCTTGCAGTGTCCTTGTCTCCCGATGAAACACCACAAGGCACCGATGAAAGCGTCAGTGCTGAGATCGCTCACCAATTCCAAATGAACAGCCTTGGTGGCGAAGCAACAAAAGATAGCGATGTAACCTATCTGCGGTCGCACACCTCGCAAAAGTCGACTCCCGTGGTAGTCAACCCCCGCGGTAATGAAAGAGCGGGCAGGTCGTACACGAGGACCAGTAAGACTTCCCATAATTTGGTCGAAAACTGTGGCCTCGCTCGAACACATCGCATGCATCGTCACACAATTGATCTTGCCAGCTGCTTCCTTTGATAGTCCAGAAGCGTTGTCTTGTCATGGCAAGCAGCGCCTTAGCTCCAGGATGGCAGTTGTCGCGATGGATGTCTGTCATCAGCAACCTTTTAAACGAATTCGTATACGCCAGCAGCATGGGATACTTGGTCTCAAAAGGGAGCTGCGAAGCCTCCAGCCTTCCGCCAACGCGCAGGATTCTGTCCGAATCCAGAAAAGAAGCGAGCCCTGCCAGTGGGCTATTTTTGTTGACCTGCCTCTTGAGTTGAATACCCCGTAAGTCCTCACGTAAGTCGTCTTGTTGAATGCATTTCACTATGACTATTAGGGCTCTGGAAATTTCTTGACTTCTGCTAGATTTTGCACTTGGGGAAACTGAGAGTTTGGTCTGCAACGCTCTACAAAACACAGCACGTAGGCTACTACCCGTTGCAGCCTTCGGAATGAGTTGCCGTGTTGAACCTCGTGCATGAAATGAATGTTCGCCTTGGCTGCCGTTAGTGTTGTTGCCTTAATTTGCCTTTTCTCTAACTCACATGATGCTTTATGCTTGTATTGGGGCGGCCAATCCACCTTGGGTCTGCTCAGGAACCACCATAGCTTGCAACCACCTAGTGCAGCTGGTGCCAAACCACGGGATAGGGTGCGGGGAGGACTGTCTCTTAAAGCGATGTGACGCCATTGGTTTGATCTCGACAGCAATTGAATAGTCGAGACATGATTTGCAACGAAGGTGTTGTGGGACGAGGCAGTAGAGTTGATCCACGCTAACACAATTTCAGCATCCGACCACAAGACATGGAAGACATCTGTTAGGTTGAGTGCCGTTTTGACTCGCTTTGTCAGTTCTGCTGCCAGCTTTGCAGCACACAGTTTCAGGTGGGGAACCGTTAGCAATTTGATTGGGGGTACCCTTGATTTTGCACACAGCAGCCGGACACTAACTTGACCACCCCTTGATGTTAAGCGGACGTATATAGCGGCACCATATGCCTTCTCGGAGGCATCACAGAAGGTATGTAACTGCAACTGGGCTGGCTTCTCGCAGGTGCTAACGTGTTGGGGAAAATGAACCTTCTGCAATGATGGTAGTTCACTGCGAAACTGAGCCCTCTGCATGTGGATCCCGACTGGCAAGGTTGCGTCCCAGTCCAGACGCCACAATGCCTGCGTCCCAGTCCAGACGCCACAATGCCTGCAGGAACAACTTGGCGGTCACAATAACTGGTGCTAGGATGCCCGATGGATCGAACATCCTGGCGATGTCGGAAGCGATCGTCCTTTTGGTGAATTTTACCTCAGCGAGATCTAGATTGATGTGGATTTGATATTTGTCCACTTTCGGCGGCCAAATTACTCCCAAAGTTTTGATGTAGTCTTCCGATAGACTATTGAAGTTCAGTTGGACCTGCTGGTCCTCAGCCTTTATTGGTTGCAGAAACCTAGGATGATTCGCGCACCACTTGCGCAAATACATCCCGGCGTTTACAAGTATTTTGCGCAACTCAGTCAATGCCTCAGTCAATATGTCAGCCTCGGTCATGACGTCATCCACGTAGAAGTCATTCTGCAATGCTTGGCTGCCCAAAGAAGCTTGATGCCGTTCTGCTTGAGCTAGGACTTGAAGGCACTTGGTTGCGAGATACGGGGCAGATGTTGTACCGTACGTCATGGTCTTCAATTGATAATAACGCAAAGGCTGAGATGAACTAGTTCTCCAAACCACTACATGGAACTTCTGATTGTCGGGGTGAAGCACTATTTGCCGATACATGATTTCAATGTAGGCCGTGAAGACAAAGCGTGGCATGCGGAAGCGGAGCAAAATTGCAAACAGATCATTCTGAATCAGTGGTCCGGTGTGTAGAAGATCGTTCAAGGAGATGTTCGTGACCGTTTTACTGGACGCGTTGAAGATCACTCTTAATCAGGTGGTACTACTCTCCGGCTTCAGAACGCAGTGGTGTGGCAGAAAATAATGTGCTTCCTTGCCTGCTGACCACTTGATTTCTTCCATGTTCCCAAGTCGTTCGTACTCGTTCATAAATTTTGCGAACTGTAACTTCAGCGCGGGATTTCTTTCCAGTCTGCGTTCGATTGCAATGAATCTGCATATGGCAACGACCTGCAACTCGCTCAGCATTCCAGTGTCCATGTTGAAAGGAAGGCAAACCATGAAACGACCGTCCAGCTCCCGTTGCGTTGTCTGTACAAAGTGTGCTTCGCAAGCGCTTTCGGTGGTTGTTAATTTATGTGTTGAGTCTGGCACTTCTTCCACCTCCCAGAAACGTTTAATGGTCTCACACAAATTGGTGTCTTCTGCCAGGATCCCACAGGTAACTGATGAAGTTTCAGGATTGCCGACCTTTCCTGCTACAATCCAACTGAGCTGTGTATTCTGAAGCACTGGAAGTTCGGGTCTCAACTTTATTTGCTCGATGGACTAGATCTCGTGCTCAGTACTCAATAATATGTCGATTTTGTCGGTCATATGAAAGCTGGAATCTGCCAGCTTAATATTCTTGGGAAGTGGCGAATTGGACACGTTCAGCTGTTGAGCTGGTTGTGGTGAGATTATTTTGTCCAGCACTTGCACCGCCACTTCCCTGGCATATCCAGTGATTCGAGGCTGCAGCCTAAACTTCACTGTTCCTTGCGCTCTCTCTGTAGTCCTGCCGACCCCTTCAATGAGCGTTGAATTGCGTATGGGATTTAGCCCAAGTTTTCAAACTGTATGCGTTGTTATTAAATTTATTTGGGAGCCTGGATCCAGTACAGCTCGACATTCCGTTGCTCTTCCATTGTTGCCAATCAGCCTTATCACAGATGTGCTCAGGAGTACATATCCCTTTGAACGCAGACTCGACACTGTAGTCAGAGAGAGTGCAGTTGTCTCCGCTTGGTGGTTGCTTTCCTGTTGGTATGCAGCCTTGTTTGGAGGATTCACCTTCGCTGGTTTAGAATGGGTCTCTCCACCTAAATGCAGCAGGCTGTCGTGTTTCCTGGCGCAGTCTTTGCATCCTCTGGCGAAGCAGTTGGTGGGTTTGTGTCCTTCTCGAAGACAGTTGACACAAAGTTTTTTGGCCTGTATAAATTCCAATCGTCGAGCAGCATTGAGCTTCAAAAACTCCGGACAGTAGAAGAGCGGATGCGTCTGCGGGCACATGAGGCATGAAAAAGTCGCCACGGCCTCTACCGTGGTTTCGATTACTTTCTTCCGGTTGTCAGGTGCCTTCGATTGGTGTCCGATCGTTTCGAGGGCCTGGAAGCGAGTCTCCAAAAATTGCAAAAAAGCCTTGAGCTATGGCAGTTCTCGAGGACTAGACAAGGTCTGCTCATAAATCGCATGAGTGGTCGAGTCCAGCTTCCTTGTCAACACATGCAAAAGCTACGGATCCCAATCATCGGTAGCATCATTTAGATTTTCCAGTGCTCGGAGGCATTCTTGGGTTGTGTCGAGTAAACATTTCACAGCAGCGGCTGACGGCCTCTTGCCACAATGGGAGGACTGTCCCAACAACCTATCGAGGAGTGCAGTGACCAAGAGCCGTCGATTGTCATAACGCTCCTTTAACGTCGTCCATGCTGGTTCGTAGTTCTCTTCTGATAGAGCGAAATTCATTATCAACCGCTCAGCTTCTCCAGTGAGGTTGGCCTTGAGATACCATAATTTTTGGCAGTTGGATATGGGCTGATTATGCACCATTTGTTCAAACAAGTCCTGAAAGGGTCGCTACCGTAAGTATTCTCCATCGAATTTCGGTAGTGTAATTTTGGACAGATATAGTTTGGGGCTCGTCAAATTGGGCGTACGTGTTCCGGAAGTGAAGTAGCAGGCATCCAATCCGGTCTCCAGCTAGACCAGCTAGTTCTGAGCAACTTCCTTTAAACTGGTATGCTGTTCATGGTTGAAGCCCAATTCTTCAGGATCATCGCTGAGCTCGCAAAGCTGATAATATTGCTCCTCCAATCGAGCCCTGCTTCGTTAGACCGACATAATCTTGGCCTTGTACAACTGGCGTGAGCGTTGCGGTTGATCCAAGCGGGAGACCAAACGGAGAAAGGCGTCCGCCATCACCTTGTTGCGTCGAAGGATCTTGGAGGTGACTGGATCACTCTGTGATGGAATATCTTTCGTTTCTAATCGGCTAACATCCTCTGTGGAGCGCAAGCTTATCCGCTCGGAGGGCCCTCCAGTATCATCTTTGGGGTATCTCGATGCCGACATTCTCTTAGAAAATTCTCGCTGAAGGTCGGTGAAATTGGCCTGCGTTGTCTCATACATCTGACTAGTGAAGTAGCTATGCGACAGCGGCACATCGGCTGGTGCCCGTATTTGACTGCCCATCTTCTAAAATTTGCCACATACGGACTCGAGCCGCCGAAGTCCCTCCTGATAATATTCTGCCCCTTGCTTTCGCGCAATCGGGTCCTTTTTGTAATTCAGGATTATCTTGCCCAATTCTTGGGACAGCGACCTTTGCCGTTCCGCCAGTTCCCTGGGTCGGACGGAAACTTTCACGGGTATACCACCAGAGCACACGCACTGCTCTCTTCACTAACGAGCGGACACCAATCACACACAGCACCAACACCAAATCCAGCAAAAACGTTGCGCGAAATATCCTGGCATCGCCAATCGACGTCAGGGATTGAAATTTCACAACAAATCCGAAAAATAAAGGTTAGACGAAATGCCTTGGACTCGCCAATCGAGGCGCTGGGGCCTCCAATATTTTGTGTCGGGACTCCTTTGTCCCGGCCAAACAAAAAACACCTTCCGTTCACGTAAATTATTTTATTTTATTCTATCGCAATGGAAACAAGAAATTTGTTCTGAATTATTACAAGATAATTTGCATATGTAATTATTTAATGTCACGACACGATTGACACGACTGCCAACTCAAGACTGCCGCGCAAAATATGACTTCAAATCAAATGCAACATAATTGCCGCAAGTCATAACATCTAATCATGCAAAAGTGCACATGCAAGCACAGAAGCTCCTACGATTTGAGCTGACCTTGCGTGCATGTGCACTCATTGCATGCAGCCACAGCGCGATACGATCATAGCATCATTTACAATTTGCAATGTTCGCACAATCCGAATGATACCATGCAATGTATGCACATGTGGACGTTGCATACATGATGGGTGGCCATGAAGTCGATACGGGCAATGAAATGCTCGTATCGGTTTCATGGCAACTTGTGACGCGATACTGACCCGCAGCAAATATTGTTGCAATAAAATATGCAAAGCAAAGCAAACTTTGAATTCAACAAGTGGTTTAATTTTTTTGCAAAACACCGGAAAATTTATGTCGAGTGTTTCACGCTGTAGCAAAGTAAGCGACATTTAACGTTGCACGGGGGTGGATAAACACAAAATATACTCGTTCAAGATGAGTCCATATCGCGCTGCTACGTTACTCCACCATGGTTCCACGATGAGTTCTGCCTTCCCGAGTTTGAGCATGATGTTTGTTCGTTGGTAGCCCGTAATGCGTAATGAGAATTATTGAGAGTCCGACATCGAGGTCCTTATCAGGGTCCGGTACACTTGATGATGCCTCTCTGCTCCAATGACGGGTTGTTTAAGTTCCAAAAGTGAACTTGATTATTCAGATAAATTTCTATTTGTCGATTTGAAGGACAAACAATTTTTTACTACCGTGATTTCATAAAGCAATTCACATCACTTGTCTCACACTACCTGAAGCAGACACATTTGCTCCAGAATGTTTTTTTTATAAGTTGTTACGTTGGCACAATTAATGGCCCCTCTATTTTCAAACATTTAAATGCCCCAACGCTGAACTTCGCTTATCCGATGCAAAAACCAACATCATCTCAACGCGGATACGCAATCCAGTGCGCGTTAATGAAATGACGCGGCTGATGTAATCAGGCGGCTGAAGTGGAAATAACTTGGAGACGCGTTGATGAAATGACGCGGCTGATGTAATCAGGCGGCTGAAGTGGAAATAACTTGGAGACGCGTTGATGAAATGACGCGGCGGAGTCAGTTGAGTTTGAGAGCTGATCGGAAAGAGTCGTGGTGAACGGACGTATAATTTTATGGCGTATCCCCTTTGTAGAAAGAAAAAGCCCTGTGAATCTCAATTCAGAAAGTTCGTAGAAAGATAGCCTCTTTTCGTGTGTGCAACAAAAGATTTTGTGGAATTTATATTTAGTATTTCCAAGGATTGTGAGATTGTGTAGATCATAGTCAAATTGTGTATTAATTGTTCGAGACATAGTTGTTCAAAATGGCGTATGCATATTGATTCAAATACTTCATCATCGGTGACGCGGGTGTTGCCTCGGGCGGAATATAAATTTTCTAACGCATTTGCAATGTACAGCCTTGGACTTTCATTTCGCTCCCTGAAATAGCTGTTCGTTTCTCCAATATTCTAAATTTAGTGGCTTTACTACGCATTTTGTAGGATCTGTATTCGTAAGTGTCGTTTGTCTGGGCGTCGCTGGCGTCTTGTTGTTGGAGTGATTTTCGAAGTATCAGCAAGTGCACAAACATTGACATGTCTGTTCGCTGTTAACAGTATTCGAAGAAAGCCATCGAAGTCCTCCGACATAGACTAATCGCATATGAGGAAATTCGGAATCAGGAAGTCGTGTCTCTTGGTACAGTTCACGGTCAAGTGATTTCAACCCGTCCATGATTTGACGATCGGAATTTGGTGCTCGCATGATAATAATTGATGGAAAACAAATAAAGTTGCGAATTTGTGATACGGCAGGCCAGGAGGCATTCAGGTCAATTATCCATTCCTAATATCGGGGTGCAGCAGGAGCTCTGCTTGTGTCTGATATAACCCGTAGAGAAACATTCAACCACTTGACAACATGGCTTGCAGATGCTAGGTAACATTTCAAATTCGAATATGGTCATAAAACTTGAAATCTGAAACAAAAGTGAAAACACAATCTGGCATAGAGACTTTTTATAGATAAGACAAAAATCGTTTTTAAGATGAAACCCAATATTCATTGTATAAAAATGATTCTAAATTATTTAATGTGTTGATTAAATCATTTATTCTAGTTAGTGGTATACTTACTTGAATTCACTGTAATTCGGATTCCAGTTTTAAGCCACATTTTAAAGTTAAGTTTAATGCGTTTGACAAAGCATACATTTTTCGATAAAGAGGCTGATGAGTGAATCTGTCGATAAGCAAATAATAGGTGGAATCTGTTTAAAAATATAGTGCCGTTTTAGTTTGTATGTAATTATCTCAATTTGAAAATACTTTAAGACTCACTTGAATATTGTTAGAGCACTGATAAAACATTCCGAAAATAAATGTTCATTTTACAATCAAAACAGCCTAGAAAAATTGAAATAATGAAATAAGTTCAATGTGCTGGATTAAGCCCAGTTTTCATTTTGTTTGATTCAATTCAATTGAATTTCAGGAAGTTACCAGAATCCATGACGCACTGGTGAATATTTTAGAGTGTGTGTGTGTGCGTGTTCGACATTATGGAGTTCTTTAAAAACAAAAAAATTCTTTTTGTCTCTCAACCCACTCCCATACGCGGTGAGCTAGCCGTGGAACCAAAAAAGATCTCCTCTTCAGTCACCATCATGTGACTTTATGTGGTTCCATAGGGAAACTATTTTGTTTAGTCAGCAACCTTTGCTGAATACCTTTTTTGTTTGCTGTGAGAGCAAATCCTCAGTTGCTATTACTACATACGAGTACATCCTGTTTTTCTTGATAATGCATATTATATTTTTTTTTATTTTTCCTGCGGAACACCACCACATAACATGGCGCCCAAAGGGGTTTTTTGGTACTAAGGCTTTCTTGTTTGGCAATTTAACCTTCATCATCTCATTTTGTGCCTATCATCACTGATGATTATTTAGGCCTCGGTGATGCTTGGTCTGGCAGAGGAGGATTTCGGTTATTGGCTTCTTTGAGACATTCATTATTCATTTTGCTCCTCTTCTCACAGACTGACTCATCGCCTGTGTCACCTTTTTGGAACAGTACCGTTCGCCTGAGGGCTTGCTCTCACAGCTGGCGCCCCACCAACTACCGTTTGTTTTCTCGCTATCTCTCTTCTCTTTGTCTCTTTCAATTCCCGTGTGTAGTTTCAGCAGCCACTCCAGATTTTCGACCTTTTTGTTGGTTTCGAGGTGGAGTGCGAAGGATCGGCATCGTGTCAGTGTGTTCGCCTTGTAGGTTTGATTATGGCACATGACGTTGATTCGACTGATACTGCGCACAACCACATTCCCGATCCTTGAGCGGACGCTGGTCTAGAACTATCGACGTTTGTACGTTTTGAATATATATCAAGCTGAAGCAATTGTTTCGTGGAATCCACTTCTGTACTTTTTGCATTCTATCCTTCTTCATCTATATCTCCAGAGGATCTCTTGCCGCTGGCTAACGAAAAGTTGTGACGCAATTGCGTTTTGAAATCGTAGCCAAGCGATCGGATAGACCTCAGAACTTCTAGTGTTCATATTTAGCTCAACTATTTTTCTATCGACCTCTCTTATTTTCAGTACGCAGTCTCCTTTCCTGATGTCCACGCGCGCACACGCTCCTTCTAATGAAAAATCAATTGTCGTAAAATAAAGTAAAGTAGAGTAGAGTAAAGAGAAAAAGAAAATATACAAAGTTAATAAACGAAAACAAAAATTTAGTAATATTAAGAAAATTCTAGAAATAAGAAAAGAAAAAAAAAAGATTTTTTTGTAAAATCATAAGATCAAGCGAGTCTTGGGGAGATATATTTCGATGTAAATTTGTACATCTTCCTACGACTCGAGCCAAGCCAATATTGCCAATTGCATCGTTCCAATAACTAGGGATCGATAATGACTTCTCCTTTTAGTCAGGAACTTGTGTCCTCGAGGCATTCTACCCCACAGGGTGTCCGCTTGAATACTTTCCTAAGTAGTGACAAGACTTCCCTTGATTCCGGCGTGGCGTCCAGTCGACAGATAGACTCTAATGTCCCAGCCGATCTATTTAATGATGCCAATCCATTTTCTATCGACAAAGGAGGAAATATTAACCTAACTCAACTACCAGTCAAATCCGAAGGAATCAAATCGTATATCGACACAGCTGAATTGTGAAATACACCGTCTCCGGTTGGTCCTGATACTGAAGACAATAGAAATGATGTCCAGTTGATGGATCTTGCTGCTGATATCCAAAGATTGACGCAGGCACTCGAGTCAAGTGTCGTCAGTCCCTCGAGGCAAATGGGAAGAATAGATCCACAGTCAAATTTAAATCCACTTTACATTACCGCTCAAACTACGTCTGAGCCTCAAGCACGGAATTCCGCACGATATCCACAACGCTCTACTCTTCAGTCTCATCTTTCTATACCTTTTTCCAAATGCGGTATTATTTTCGATGGAGGTAAATCCAGTCTCCGAGTGGATGACTTCTTATACAGAATTCAAGCTATGGCGGACACTCAGGGCATTCCCTTGGATCTAATTGCACAGAGTTTTCATTTGTTCTTGAGGAATCCGGCTCTTAGTTGGTACTGAAAGTACCATGCCATGAGTGCGCATGCAATTAACTGAGAATCCCTAACCCAGGCATTCAGGCACCGTTTCGCCCCTGTTGGTGTTGACATTGATGTTCGACGCCAGATGGACGCTCACATGCAAGGCTTGAACGAACCTTTCGTCGACTTCTTTGATGCCCTGGAAACTATGTCGCTCCAACTCAGACAGAGCATGTCGGATTTGGACATGCAGCACCTGTTGTTCCGCAACATGACTAACCGTCTGCGCGATCATTTAGCCGGTCGGCACTTCGAGTCTATACGTGAGTTGGTGAATTGTTGCACCTCAGTGGAGACTGTCTGGAACCTCAGCAAGCCTGAACGGCACCACATCCCTAGCCGTACCGTGCACGAGATAAAAGACCTTTACCCTGGCCATGCCCGTTTCTCGTCTGATAGACATGTGGAAGCTATCCAGTCAACCGACCCCATCAATAGTCCAGAATATCGCTTGTGCTGGAATTGCAGTGATATCGGGCACTCGTTCGCCCAATGTCGGGCCCCCGTCAAAGGTGTCTTCTGTTTTGGTTGTGGTAACCCCGGCGTTTGCAAGACGAACTGCCCTAAATGTAGGGAAGTGGGAAACTACAACAGGAGGGCCCCGGTTGTGAGGGATAGTCGCGCTCCCAATTCTCGAGTCACTTGATGGAAAGCCTTTGGGGACCTATCACGGTCAGGATATCCGGCTGTAAATATTACCAAATAGTCGGCTGTATTTTGGATCAAGCATGTTTCTGTTTCCTCTTTCGCCCTGTCCTCATACTCTGTATTTTCCTTTCTCCCCACTCTCACATTCTTTTTATTGTTGTTAATAGTGTAAATAGGTCATATAGAGTTAGTTTTAGCATTAGGTTATAGGTTCCGTACAGTTAGTGATAGGTGTAAATAGTAGTTCGTTTGTAAGTTTTCTTTGCCGAGATCGAGGGTTGGAGGTGGAGATATGGTGTGGTACGAGGAAGGCAGCGCGGATGTTTGCTGACCAAATCAATGCCCCGATATCGTTTTTTTCGAAGCCTACCAGTACGGCTCGATTCGGCGCGATTATTTTTTTTTGTTGTTGACGGCATAGTTATAACCTTTTAGAATTAAGTTGAGGGATTATAGTATCGTTATCGTTTATCGCCCATATTAAGGGATTATATTATAGTATCGTATTATCGTATCGTATAGCATTATCGTATCGCATTATCATATCGTATAGGATTATCGTGTCGTATAACATTATCGTATCGTTTAGCCATACCGTATCGCTTAGTATTATCGTATCTTTTAGTGTTAGCGTATCCTTTAGAATAGCATTACCGTATAGCCGCATCTTAGCGTTACGTTATCGCTTGTATATAGTGTATTACAGTTTGACCTTGGCTTATTGGTTAGTAGTTGGTACTGCCCGGCTTTGGGAAATGAGACCCTTCTCCAGGGTATGGGGCGTCCCCACGTGTTACGTTGGCACAATTAATGGCCCCTCTATTTTCAAACATTTAAATACCTCGACGCCGAACTTCGCTTATCCGATGCAAAAACCAACATCATCTCAACGCGGATACACAATCCAGCGCGCGTTGATGAAATGACGCGGCTGATGTAATCAGGCGGCTGAAGTGAAATAACTTGGAGACGCGTTAATGAAATGACGCGGCTGATGTAATCAGGCGGCTGAAGTGGAAATAACTTGGAGACGCGTTGATGAAATGACGCGGCGGAGTCAGTTGAGTTTGAGAGCTGATCGGAAAGAGTCGTGGTGAACGGACGTATAATTTTATGGCGTATCCCCTTTGTAGAAAGAAAAAGCCCTGTGAATCTCAATTCAGAAAGTTCGTAGAAAGATAGCCTCTTTTCGTGTGTGCAACAAAAGATTTTGTGGAAATTATATTTAGTATTTCCAAGGATTGTGAGATTGTGTAGATCATAGTCAAATTGTGTATTAATTGTTCGAGACATAGTTGTTCAAAATGGCGTATGCATATTGATTCAAATACTTCATTATCGGTGACGCGGGTGTTGCCTCGGGCGGAATATAAATTTTCTAACGCATTTGCAATGTACAGCCTTGGACTTTCGTTTGGCTCCCTGAAACAGCTGTTCGTTTCTCCAATATTCTAAATTTAGTGGCTTTACTACGCATTTTGTAGGATCTGTATTCGTAAGTGTCGTTTGTCTGGGCGTCGCTGGCGTCTTGTTGTTGGAGTGATTTTCGAAGTATCAGCAAGTGCACAAACATTGACATGTCTGTTCGCTGTTAACAGTATTCGAGGAAAGCCATCGAAGCCCTCCGACATAGACTAATCGCATATGAGGAAATTCGGAATCAGGAAGTCGTGTCTCCTGGTACAGTTCACGGTCAAGCGATTTCAACCCGTCCATGATTTGACGATCGAAATTTGGTGCTCGCATGATAATAATTGATGGAAAACAAATAAAGTTGCGAATTTGTGATACGGCAGGCCAGGAGGCATTCAGGTCAATTATCCATTCCTAATATCGGGGTGCAGCAGGAGCTCTGCTTGTGTCTGATATAACCCGTAGAGAAACATTCAACCACTTGACAACATGGCTTGCAGATGCTAGGTAACATTTCAAATTCGAATATGGTCATAATACTTGAAATCTGAAATAAAAGTGAAAACACAATCTGGCATAGAGACTTTTTATAGATAAGACAAAAATCGTTTTTAAGATGAAACCCAATATTAAACCTTTTGAGACCGAAAATTGCGGAGATTCATTGTATAAAAATGATTCTAAATTATTTAATGTGTTGATTAAATCATTTATTCTAGTTAGTGGTATACTTACTTGAATTCACTGTAATTCGGATTCCAGTTTTAAGCCACATTTTAAAGTTAAGTTTAATGCGTTTGACAAAGCATACATTTTTCGATAAAGAGGCTGATGAGTGAATCTGTCGATAAGCAAATAATAGGTGGAATCTGTTTAAAAATATAGTGCCGTTTTAGTTTGTATGTAATTATCTCAATTTGAAAATACTTTAAGACTCACTTGAATATTGTTAGAGCACTGATAAAACATTCCGAAAATAAATGTTCATTTTACAATCAAAACAGCCTAGAAAAATTGAAATAATGAAATAAGTTCAATGTGCTGGATTAAGCCCAGTTTTCATTTTGTTTGATTCAATTCAATTGAATTTCAGGAAGTTACCAGAATCCATGACGCACTGGTGAATATTTTAGAGTGTGTGTGTGTGCGTGTTCGACATTATGGAGTTCTTTAAAAACAAAAAAATTCTTTTTGTCTCTCAACCCACTCCCATACGCGGTGAGCTAGCCGTGGAACCAAAAAAGATCTCCTCTTCAGTCACCATCATGTGACTTTATGTGGTTCCATAGGGAAACTATTTTGTTTAGTCAGCAACCTTTGCTGAATACCTTTTTTTTTTTTGCTGCGAGAGCAACTCCTCAGTTGCTATTACTACATACATCCTGTTTTTCTTGATAATGCATATTATATATTTTTTTTATTTTTCCTGCGGAACACCACGACATAACAAAGTTTCATTAAACGAAAAGTCGGGTTTTTGGTAAAAAGGAAGGTTCACCTGTAACACACCTTAGCATAATACTTGCAAAGGCTGAAACCACCTAATATGACTTCTTTGCCGTTGAGAAGGTAAATCTCGTCTTGCAGTTTCACCTTCATTAATATTTATCGTCCTGTTTACTTTCCACCAAATTCAATTTCAATCATGCAAGCTGGCGAACTAAGTTTACTCCTTTGTCCAAGAGCGCAACCATAGAACTATTTATGCAGATAGTGTGCCTTTTAGTAAATGCTGCAGAATCTTTAAAACCATGACAAATTGCTATCAATCTGGCATTTTGTAGACCAATTGTAAACTGACCTGGAATTCCTTAACTCATTTTTTCCTAAATTTCATTTGTGAATGAAATAAATGATATGAAATGAAATTTACGTTATATCTTAGTTAGTGAATAAAATAAAATAAATCTGGTCATCAGCTAATCTAGAAGCGAAGAGTGAAGCAAAGGTGGTATCACTAGCTTCACTTAGACTGGCTGAAATCTAAATAAACAGCGGTGAATAGCGTTAACTAAATTTAAATAATAAATGCCTTAGTAGGGGGCTTGGCACAAGATTGGAGCAACTATCAATAATAATTCATAAATCATTGTCAACATGACCATGAGAATTACATATGACGATTGTTTGTCAATATTTTTGATACGCTTATCATCTGATATTTTTGGCTAATTATAAAGCTAACATTTTCTTATTAACATAATACCTAGAATATTCTAATGTTTTTAAGCAATCGATTTAAAAAAAACGTTCGTTCTTTTGAGATAAGTTTCAACGACAAAATAACAGAGAATTCTTTACCAATTCTTATCATTAACATACTCATATATAAACTCAGAGATTCTATTTATTCTAATTAATTCTTTTTCGATGATCATATGAACTCTGATCACGTTTATCTCATTAAGCTGTTAGAAGTCTGGAATTGAACTTGTCTACGTTAAATAATCGTGAAAATTTGAGTCAAGTATTTCCTTTCATAAAGGAAACCGTAGTTTAATTTTATAAATACAGGATTATTTAGAAAGTGATATTTTTGTGTCCAAGATGGAACGCTGGCAGAATAAAGTCGCTGTAGTGGCAGGAGCAAGTTCAGGCATTGGAGCAGCTATTGCAGCTGATCTAGTTAAAGCAGGATTCACAGTGGTGACTTTAGCAAGACGAGAGATTCACCTAATTAGTAACCAAGCTTCATTGCCTGAGGATACTCAATTTCGATATCATCCTTTCAAATGTGACATCACTGACGAGGAGCACGTGCAAATCGCTTTTAATTACGCTAAGACCACTTTTGGTAGCATTGATGTACTAGTATACAGCGCCGGGACCAACTGCCCGGACGAAAACCTCTCAGACGTAGGTAACACTGACGGCATAAAAGAGGTTGTAGATACAAACATTATGGGTGTGGTTTATTGCGTTCGGGAAGCGTTCAACTGTATGAAAGAGCTGAACGTTGACGGTCATATTGTGATTATAAATAGTGTTGCTGGCCATCAGGTTCCATATACTCCCGACCGTTCTCAGAATATTTATCCAGCAACAAAACATGCAGTGACCGCAATGGTGGAGACTTACCGACAAGAATTCGCTAGTGCAGGAACGAAAGTCAAAGTGACAGTAAGTACATACTCGTATATCTACATATCTAGTTTCAATTTCGGCCTGAGAATCAAATTTTGTAAGTAAAATTTACTGAATTCTTCTAAACATAATTTTTATTCAGAGTATAAGCCCTGGAGCAGTTGACACAGAATTCGATCCAGACATCGATACCAAAAGAAAGTCAGGTGTACCTTTGTTGAATCCGCAGGATATATCAAATGCAGTCTTATACGTTTTGAGTACTCCACCTCATGTTCAAGTAAGTTACCTAAATTTTTCTTTACATCCTCTATTGACTTAAGCAACACTATTTCAGGTTCATGAGCTGATCATCAAACCGATAGGTGAAAAATTTTGAAAAGTTGGGCGTAGTTTTACAATGTAATTTTATGTGTAAGAATAAATAATAGTAAATAAAAGATGGTTATCTTTACATTTCTTACGTTTTATTATAATTTAACTATATTGAATATATTTTTCAATGGAGCTCCATGTTTATTAGATGTGTACAAACGTTTTTTTAGATTTTGAATGAAACATTTTTTCCCTAGCACTACAGCCTCTTTTGGGTCTTCGTTTAGATATAGTTAAAGTATCTCATTATCTTGATCAAATGCATTAGCATTGAGAAGGTGATATGGACAGTACCATGTTCTGGCCCTGTGTCCATCCACCCAGCTGCAATATGTCCTGATTTCAAACCAGTACGTATCATAACTGAAGTAGCTTATAGTCCATCCCAAGAATCATTTGAAACAAACCTCTTTGTCACCAGCAGGACCTTCAGTTTAAGCAGTAAGTACTCTAAGCACTACACCATGCGGACTACCACTTAAATAATTTATCTTTATTAAATTACTTATTAATTTATACTAAATATTACATATGATCACATTATAATGTTTGACTTTTCTGCAACATTCTGAAAAATTCGGTATCCCTTTCCCGTGGATATCTTACCCCTTAATCCCGAAAAGTTTTGCTAGGCTTGCACAAAGACCTCCTTCAGCATTGTACTCCCTCCCCTGCAGATAATAGTCGAGAAACTAGAACAAGTGATAGTCCCGTAGAACAAGACTGGAAAAACACGGTGATGAAATAGAACTGGATTGTGAAACTCTTGCTGTAAATACTGAAACTGTGTGTGTGTGGTCTCAAATTGCTGTGATAGAAGATGAATCTATAACGACTGACTAGTGCAGAATGCTTATCAGGCATTGCTTGTTGAAGCCAAATCAATTACTGGCCATGCAATTCCTCATTTAAAGTTTTATTTGGCTCAAAAAGCTTGTTATAGCCCAAAGATTGGGATGCTACGATGGTAGTCCTGCGGGCCCCGATTTTGCTCGCCAAAGACAAACGTGGGCACCAAATTACTGCCCTGGATCTCTTTGAGCCACTAGCGAATCTGCGGTCTACTGGAAGAGATTAGTCACACAATTTCCACGAAGGACCTAAAACCGCGCCAGTCTAAAGCCTTCCTCTGATTGGAAGCCTACACAGTGAACGCTGACACCACTGTAGTTCTGCTAAAAACTCTACAAGCATCAACGAACTTATCTGAGTTGTACAAATTTGGGACTTTTTCAGCCCGGTAGCTTTTTTTGGAGGATTATTTATTCTAACGCACTATCAAAAAGTACAACTTATTGATTATTCTACGTTTCAGGCTCTTATAATCTCAAAAGGAAACTCCAGGACGTTACCCCCGAGCCACACTCTTCACAACCCAAAAACTAATGCTAACTGAAGTAATCAAAGAAAGCTAGAAAGGACGATCAAAAGCTACGAGTCACTTATCGGCAAACTGACATTAGTGAGAGTAATGAATCCGAAACTTCCAAGGATCAAATGCCTGCCGAAAATTAAATCCACAGTGAACGCTCCAACATGGAAGTAAGCAAGATGGCTGGCAGAAGAGTTCAAACAGATGCAACCCGTAGAAAGCAACTCCTACAATAACACCAAGGAATTCACGGGAAAGCTGTTGACACACTGGCCGCCGCGCTAGCAGAAGACGAAATGACGGTACCGTTTGATGTGAAAGCTCTCTTTCTAAGAATAGCAGTGATTGAAAAACTTGGGTAAATCAAAGAGTGGGTTCAAGGGAAAATTTTACATGAAAAATTTGTAATGAATTTTCCTATCTAACTTGTGGAAACGGAGTCGGAACCGACCTCTCATCGGTTCTAGACGTGAAGTCTGAGTCGTGCCAACGAATGGTACCAATCAGTCAATCAGTTCGTGCACCCGTAATCCATTTCGCGGTGGCTGCTTGTCGGCCAGCTAGGTTTTAGAGGATTTCGGTCGCAGGACTTAAAATGGATTACGCTCAATTACGTATTACAGCCACCATTGAATGCCCGTTTCAAGTACGTCGAAAACACAAACATACGGAAAAGAACTACTTTACTTTATTCCGTATACATTCATCACTTCAGTCAATAACAAAAATCTAATTTCCCTTTCGCGTTCCCGAAGTTTACTGACGCGGTACCGAAAAAAACTACCTTAACTCAATCTCAAAGAACTCTACGCTAAGAAGAAACCGAGACAAACTAAGGTACCGCGTACCGCACGCGACGCGAAACTGGCCATCCGCGGATTTTTATTTCGTGGATTAGGTCCCGTCATGCGAGGTTGTGGACGGAAGGCTCATCGCCACTCATCTAGCTATTCTTCCCTACGGGCATTGAGGCGTAATCCTTGTACGGTGTGAATGGGCCTATGAAGGAGACTGTTCTGAAGCTTCCAACGCATATTCTCCCTGATGGTTTCCACCAGTTCGTCCTCGGGTATTGGTGTTCGTAACCGAGTGGTTAAGCGCAATATACTGGTGTAATACTGGTCGAATGGTTCGTGGGCACCTTGCTTGCGTTTCTTTAGTTGTTCCCGTAGCTCTCCTTCAGTGAAGCCGTTGTCAAAGCGGTTGCGGAAGGCTGCACAGAAAGAATTCCAATCAGGGCGTGGCATCAATTCTATAAAACTCCAGTACCACTCGGCAGCATCTCCGCTGACCAGAAGATGTGCGTGCCGGAGGAAAGCCGAGAAGTCGCCTCCCAGCGTGCTGGTGACTAGAGCCTGAATTCCAAACAGAAACCGGTCCGCCGGTGTCGTCGAATTGAAACCGTTGAAGCTAAGGCACCAACTCTCCATGATACGAGGCGTAGGGTCTCGGACGGGTGTCAACACGTTCACGGGGTGAATCGCATCCTCGATAGGCCTGCTGTAAGGGACCGGATCGGGGACTGTGAGTATCAACGGAGGTGCAGTGCTGTATCGCGGTCGATACTCGGGAGTCCTGGGATCCATTCCCGCGTTCATTGGGGGGAGGGTCCAATTATCAGCTGGTCTAGAGTGGGGCGTAGTCACTCTGGGATTTGGCTCCCAGCCAGATGGAGTTCTCATGCAGCTGGGGGGCTGACTAATCTGGAGGTTCTGGAGTCCTCTCTCCAAGTGTCCGATTCTCTCGGACATTCCTTGCATTAGAGCCAGGATTCTGTCGACGGAGTTGGTGGAAGGCGCTGTTGGAGCCTCAGCCGGGACAACTGCAACAGGAACTTCAACGCCCACGGCTCCTGGAATGTCTAACGGTGTTTGAGGCGGTTCAACATTTTGCGGTTCTTTCGCCACTGCTCCGCACGTCGGGACGTTCCGAGGGGGGTGTCTATGGCTGTTCGATGTATAGGGCGTTGGCATAAAAATAAAATTATTTAGTGAACACTTTCTCTTCCAGCAGCGCCGACTCCTCCAAAGGGAAATGAGAGTGAATGGTAGTCTACCGAAAAAAGGGTGCTTCCGGCCGATTCGCCAGAATTTATCCCCAAACCCACATACATTACAAAAACCGTCTCTAAACTACGTTAATTGACTCGACGAGACAAGTGGTAGAGCTACCGTAACAGCTTTGTACGCGGTCAAAATTCCCGACACGTGGAAGCATTCCACTTTCCACTCCGCAACTTCAGCATACACCACCGAACGTTGAACCGAAACCACTCGTCTATCACGCATAAAAAGATGAGTAGAATCCTTCCGCAACATAAAGGCAAGGTAGCCTTCTATTTTCTTGAGAGCCCAGGCTGATACGGGAGCCCATCTGGCTGACAGTTCCATCAAAAAAAAAAAAATGTCTTTACAGGTGTCAACCTGGGACAACACACCGGAAGGATTCTGTCCCGAAAAAAAAAATCAAACAAAGGAGAGCGGAAGCTACAATTCACGTGAAGCGACTGCAAGTGTGGATAACACAACCGAGTACCAAGGTACCTTACATCCTCCGTAAAGGACCAACTCGTCAGAAGACGCGAATCTCTTATTCCCTTAGGATGTTTTGGCCCCACGTTGGGTGCCATTTGTAAGTTAATTTATGGTAAAATCTCTTGCTAAAGCTTAAACTTACAGAACTATGATCAACGGCACTTGCTTGGGGTGTGTAAACAAGGACGATTGCAGTCCATTATTTTATTTATTTTATATCCGCAGGCCTAAATGACGATTGCATTTAAATAGATCGAATTTGATTTGGTGTAACATCCCAATGTAGAATTTCAGTTTAAAAAAAAATCCTAGTTAGTCATTTCCAATACGCATATTAAGAGTAATTATTAGTTTTTCGGCAAAATATGCAAAACCATTTGATTCTAATACTTAAACGTTGGGATATGTTCAGCTAATTTGACTTAAATCTTTAAACTAAACTTTATCATTTCTTCTAATAACTATGGAATGAGAAAATTAATCTTCAGTGCTAATAACTTTTTTAAGTGGATGATGTTAAAAATTAGTAGTTATAACAAAAGTTGTTTTTTGAGCATTGCAGATAACTTGCAAAAATTTATTCCTCTTCTTTTTATTCAATACCGCAAATCTATCTATCCTTCCAATGATAAATTTACTCTTAGCCAGAGCACAACCAAGATTTTGTATTTTTTTTTTTTTTGTACGCCTAAAATGTCTATAAAACCAACGTTTGAGAAGTACAGATTATTAATCTCTAAAACTATTCTACACATTATACATTTCTTTGTAGGTTTGTTCGAATTCCTCGGTCGTATCGAATAAGGCAACCATGAAAAATCACTGAAGAGTCGGCCCATGTATTGGTCTTTCGATTTGAGCCACAATTCCTCCAAGAAACCAATATGTCAACCACAAGCGGCAACTATCATTGCAACATGTGAGATTTCTCAGCACCCTTATGAGAATAGCATCTAACGGATGAAATTGATCATCTGCTGTACCGACCCACTGAACTTTTATGTAGTTTATTATGTGGGGTGGCACCTTGATAATAACTCTCCACATCAGTACAGCCAAAGGGGCCTCTTCATTATGGTTAGCTAAATAGTTCCACAAACTAAGACCTGCCATTGAAATACCGGCCGCATCAAATTTCACAATTGGGCAACATTTTCTGACGTGCTACGGTATTTCAGAAAAATCTTCTCCATTTAAGGCAAAGTATAAACGAAGGGTCTTTAAAATAATTCCACCGGGTACTCACTTATTGAAAACAGTTCTCATGCCCAGTTTATTTATAGCAATAACTAAACTGATGTATTTAGCTTGTGATTCACCAGCTAAACCTTGATTCAAATTCCTGGGTTATGTCCACTGGCCGGTCGAGGAATGTCCCAGTTGGTTCCGATTCTTCAATTCTGAAAAAAAAGATTTGCCTGATGACATTTCTCTCTTAGTGAATTATTCCTTACCTTGTTGCGAGTCGTGCACTTAACTTGCAACTACCTTTTTATTTCCTTTTAGTTTGTCTTCGCCTACCACGAGGCAACCCTGCCTTGGCCCGTTTGACAGTTTCGACCAACTTCAACTGCCATCAGCTTTAGGTGGCATTCCTCGACTCAAACTGACATAGGATGGGAATGTCATACAAGCTGACGTTCGCTCGAAAGCCATATGGCAGCGATGCGCATGTGTGCGAGCCGGCAGTGGCGTAGGCACCACTCATTACAAATCCATGATCACAATTTTTTTGTAAACGGTTTATGACGCGTCTGGAGGATGGAACCAAAGCAAAGGACCAATTAGCGAGATGTTGGATTATGTATGAGGACGATGTTTTTGTTCATGTCGAGAGAGGAAAGCTCCAGTGAATTCTGGTAGAACTAAATAATGCATACAAGAATATCAATTTCAAGGTGGACAAAGAAAAGAAAGGAAAATTCGTTTTTCTTGACAAGTTCGTATCAAAAATGAGAGGCGGCATCAGCTTTAAAATCTACAGAAAGGCAACACAAGCGCAACAGACGATTCCGAATACACCAAACAATACGCAACAAGTATAAGTTTCAGCTTACCGAACTATGATTCACAGAATGTATAATCGACCACGAAATACGAGAGAACTGCGAATAAAATCAGAGCAACTCAACAAAGGAAAGCATTGTTGTAACCGCGGAAGTCACCGCAGTTGCAGACATTATGTTTCAGCAGAGAGATGTGTAGCCTGGGGTGACATGCTGAGGCCGGCTAGCGCTCAGTCGGGTTGTGGGACTTCTGGGACACCCTCTGCTTGTGCTGAGCCACCTTACATATAATAACTAACACAAAGGGAAAAGGACGGGGGAGGGGAGGTCATCTTGAGAAATGAAAGATTATACTTTTAACTCGACGTAGCCGTTTTATTTAATTTAAAAAGGAAATTTTACAAAGAACATTCACAAATTTTAACTTCAATAAAAAAACCCCTTTAAAATTTTATGTAGAAAAACAATCAATAAGATATTTACAAAAATAACAAAAAAATTAACTTGACAATGTGAATCAAATATAGCATAAATAGAAAAAATCCAAATTGGAAGTTAAGTTTTAAATTGGTTTGAAGTCAAACAAACAAAATCAGTAGAATACGCAAAGGCCACTTATCTCACTACGATCCGCTGTCCAACAGTCTCTTTTGTGTAAGTTGATTTGACAAAAAAATCCAAAATCCGGTACTTTACCTTCTTCATATAGCATTATTTAAAATCAAGCGATATTTACTTCCCACTTCAGATTTTCGATTCTACTTTCGACACAATGTTGGTGGTTAAAGTCACAAGCAAATTTACACTTTCGTTTTTTCTTCCTTCACTCCTAAAACATTCGCTGTTGGTTCGTTTCTTTTTTCGATGTTTTTCTTCCTACTTCTGATACACTTAGCACCATATGAAATCAATTGCGCTTCATTTGGAGTTTCCACTTTTCCGTCCTCTTTAAAATCCAAGCGCAGTAAACGTATTCACGGCGGCCGAAAACAATAATTTCTTCCTCTCACTCGTATTTGCCCACAGATCTTAATTTTTTCCATATCCGATGCAGTTTTTCCTTTCTTTTTCACTTTCCCACACCAAAGCTTCCGCCACTAAGCTTCGCAATCAATAAAATTGTTTTTCACGTTCTTCTTCCGACACCAAGAAACTCAATTTCGTTCCAGTCCAAATCCAGACTTCTTTTCTTTTCGAATTGAAAATGAACGAGCTATTTCCGACACCACCAAAAACACTTAGGCTTATTTTCAAGTCAACTACTGACTGCCTTTTCCAATCCAGCATTTTACACCCAAAAATCCGATTCCGTAATCATTTCATTTCTAATTACCGCTGCTGTATTTGGGTAACGTAAGTTCAATATACTTCGATTCCACTACCCACACATCTTTTTTCGTATCGACAAACGCAATAATTTCCATTTTTGCATATATGGCAAGTTGCATAATCAAAGAAGCATTTGATTAGATGCAAAGTGTCACATATGTACGGAAACTATTGATTTTGCCGATACTCCAAAAAAAGTGCTTCCCTGCGCTCGAGGAACTTGAACCCAGGGTCCCAGCAGACCCCGGGTCGAGAATCCTCTACGTTACCAACGGAGCCACATTCTATTGATTTCCCATTCATCAAATTAGCAACTTCAAATCTTTCTTGATGGGTATGAAATTGAAATTTGTTAATAGGGAAGCGTGAATAATTTTTTTTGTAAGTATGAAAAATAAAATTTGTTTAGTGGGAACTAATGAATAGAAGGAATTAGGTTTTGTTAGGACAAATATATAGAATGAAATTTTGTTAATGGGAATTAGTGTATGGAGTGTTGTTAGTGGGAAAATTAAAATTATTATTATAATACTAGTTTTTTGTAATCGAAAAAAGGGAAAAGGGTAGGATTGTGATGAAATGCAAATTAAAATTATAGGGAAATTGGTAAAATTTTAATAAAATTAAATAAATATACAGGGGAAAAGGTATAAATGCCCAAAGGAAGGTGAAGGTGTTACGACGGCAATTTGAAGTTGCGAATGGGAGAGTGTCGGTTCGCCGAAATTTGCAACAACATGCTCAACATTACCCAATCCGGATTCTAAAAAGCCATATTAGAAGGCAGTTGCTTACTGCGAAGGTGTCACTAAAACAATGTGGGTCCATATGAACATCTTCGGGTCAACCAAGGACAAATGGGAGCTACACGAATAATCAGGCATCTGCCGGACTGAGAGCCCTCAGTCACAAAGTATACATTCTGCAAACAAGAGAAATTATTCTCATCAGAGTCCGAGAGCATTTAAATGAAGCAAATGCAACGAAGAAGAAATAGAAGAAGAAGAAGTTTGTGTCAGCAGTGGCGGGACATATCATAACCAAACGACACGGAAGACGTAACGTCAATACGAAATACGAGAGAGTTGGATGCAATAGAAAATCTTGTCATATTAAAAGAAACAAGTTGGGTAGACATACCTACGCTCAAGTCAGAACGGCTTTGTACCCAACGTCTCAGAAATTCAGTCATCAGCAACGAATGAAGTCAAGAAATATGTCACTGAGATGTGCACGCTTATAAGAAAATCCATTGTTTTTTTATATTCAACGGTCACCATTTTGTTGCAAACGAACATTTTTCGTGTATTTTCCCTCACTTTGTTCCCCTCGAAGCAGAAAGTGTCAAATTAAGACCTGTTTTGAAAGGTTCTGATCAAGACCTTTCATTTGGTACCCATATCGGCTACCTTTGATGAAATTTTTATTTTCGGGGGCCACTCCCCTATGTAGGGATACCCTCCTCAAATACCTCATAAAATTTGTTTGTAGATGTAGTTTGAAGAGAGCACCACTTTGCACCTACATCAAAATTTGTTGTTTCTAGTTTCAGGTAATTGTAAATCCTGATTCTTTAAGCTAATCACTTAATCAATAAATTGGTAGAATTTTAGTAAAGAAATTTCAATTACCGTCTCTAGGAAATATCCCTCAATTTAATTAGGAATGTTATATACAAATTTAATTCCAAGGTTAAGTAATCCCCTTAAAATATAATTAGTGGAATTATAGCAGAGAAGCTTCAAATAACCGCTTTAGGAAATATCCCCCAATGTACAGGGTGCGGCAGCATAACTTCCTTTTTTGAAATGCCCGCCCTTAAAGTGCTAACTATTATAGCGCGGCGCTAGTAGTCTCATTCGAGAGAGGTAATTTTAAAGTTTTGCTCATCTCTTGGTTAGTCGCTATCATGCGTTGGAACAGTGCGGAGCGTGCATTTACCGTTGAAGCGTACTTTTCGAACGGAAAGTCGGTGATTGCAACCCAGCGTGCCTTTAGACGTCACTTCAACGTCGCTCCGTTAGGCCGTGTCCTGGACCGAAAATCAATTCTTTACTGGGTCAAATCCTTTCGGAATACCGGAAATGTGACGCGAAAAAGAAATGAAGTCCCACGGCCCGTCAGATCACGTGAGAACATCGAGGCAGTAAGAGCTTCAATGTTGCGATCTCCGCGGCATTCTGCGCGGAAGCATGCGTCTGCCCTTGGGATATCTGATCGTTCTTTACGGCGAATTCTTCACAATGACCTTCATTTCCATCCCTACAAGTTAGCAACTGCGCAGGAACTCTCCGAACGCGACTTCGATTCTCGAAGAAATGCATGTGAAGCGCTTCTCGAAAACGTCCCTGAAGACGCGATTGTGTTTTACAGTGATGAAGCTCATTTTCACTTGAATGGATACGTTAACAAGCAAAACATGCGCTATTGGGCTGCCAACAATCCTCGAGAACTCCATCAGAGGCCTCTGCATTCGCCAAAAGTGATTGTTTGGTGTGCCATTTCATCAGTTGGGATTGTTGGTCCATGGTTTTTCGAAGAAAATCAGTTGACAGTAACAGTCAATTCCAATCGTTATGTGAGCATGCTCCAGGATTTTTTTTTGCCACGACTTGATGAAATGGACTTAGGGGACATGTGGTTCCAACAAGACGGAGCAACAGCTCACACTTCAAGGGCATCAATGGCCGTTTTGAGGGACCACTTCCCAGAGCGACTCATCTCCCTCAGGGGTGATTTGCAGTGGCCAGCGCGCTCCCCCGATTTGAGCCCATGCGACTTTTTTTTGTGGGGTTTTTTGAAATCCCGCGTTTACACCAATCGCCCAAGGACCCTGGAAGACCTGAAGGCCAACATTCAGGAAGAAACGGCCAACATACCCATCGCTATGCTCGAAAAAGTGATGAGAAACGCCAGAATTCGGTTTTTTGCTCAGTGTATAGACAATGGAGGACGCCATCTTTCAGATATGTAGTAAAGAATTGCGTCTACAAGTACAATCTCTAAGTTGCGTAAAATGATTGCTGAGGAAAACCGAACGATGACGGTTGAAAATCGATTTTGAGAAATAAAAATCTTACACGCGAAATTGAAAGGAAGGTTTTTTTTTATTTTTCAGATACATGAATGTTAATTTTAATGTCAAAAATATTAAAGCTTCAATTTACTTAATTCCCTACGCTGTGCAGGGGGGGCCCTTTTTTCTGCTTCCGACGTCGGCACCAAAATAATTTACCACCGCACCGGCTTCTTTGACTAAGGAAGGAAAAAACTGCACTGGTTTAATGGAAAACCGGTTTTTTGCTTAAAAAACTGGGTTTCCTGGAGGTTTATTCTCCCGCGATGAACCGGTTTTTTTAGGGCTTCATAAAATAATTTTACAAAACCCTTCTAAAATCGCGTCCTGTCTGTCCGTCTGTCTGTCTGTCCGTCCGTCCGTCCGTGTGTCACAGCAGTTTTTCTCGGAAACTACTTAAGCTAGAAGCATCAAATTTTGTATGTAGGTGTAAAGTGGTGATCTCTTCAAAGTTCAACTGCCAAAAAATTTTATAAGGTATTTAAGGGGGGTCTCCCCAAATAGGGGAGTGACACCCCGAAAAAAAAAATTTCATTCAAGGTAGCCAATATGGGTATCAGATGAAAGGTCTTGATGAGAACTTTTCAAAACAGGTCTTTGTTTGGCAAAATTTGCTTTGAGGGGTGCACAGGGAGGGGAAATACACGAAAAATTTTTGTGTCCCCCCCCCCTCGCGATTGGACACCTGTCATCCGAAAAATCTGATAAAAATCAGGAATGTAGGCCTTGGTGTTGTACTCACCAACAAATACGTTAGAAGTCGCAATTCACTCAACTTTGTTAGTAATAGTATGATTTATCGATTTTATGTTTTCTTGAATAAAATCTTAACGGCACTCTTAAATTCAATGAAATTCAGTATATAGATTTTCACTTATAAGATTGATCTATCCTGAAAGTTTCATAAAGATTGAATCATATTTAGCGAAGTTATAGCGGTTTGAATTTTCCTGTATTACTATGGAACAATATGCGCTGCATTTATTACTATGGCAACATATGGCTATGGAACAACATGCGCTTTTTACCGACTCAGACACTACAGCTTTGCTAGGATTTGCATGAAAATTTCAGGAATGATAGGTGTCATGTATATCTTTGAGAATCGGTTCAGCTAGTGGTATCAGTAATCGTAAAACAAAATAGTGGCTGTTTTAAATGCGAAGATTGAATAATTTTGAGTTATTTTTTCCCAACTTCAACGTTTAAGGTGCATGCTTTGAACACTTGATTCATTTTAATGAATGACTGTAGATGAGTACCTACAATTAATGCTCATAAGTGAAACAAGTCAAGGAGGCAGGAGAGAGCTCCTAGCAAAAGGGCTTTGTAACCATTCTGGGATTCGAAAAAATTGGCCATCAATTGATGATAACAGTACAGGAGAGTGGCCCCTGAAAAAAAAATTCATCAAACGTAGCCGATATGAGTATGAAATGAAAATTTTCATGGGAGCTTTTCAAAACAGTTGTGAAACTGTCAGTTTTTGCTACAGTGGGGGCACAGGGGGGAAATACATGAAAAATGTGTTTGCTCCGTCGCGGATGGACATCTGAAATAATTATCAAGGGAGATATTTATGAGTATAACAATACCAAAAACCTCAGAAGTCGAAATTCGTTCAACTTTGTTAATAATAGTATGATCTTCGTATTTCATATTTTCTCCAATAAAATCGTCTTTGACATGTTTCTTGATTTGATTCGATCTGGTGACTGCATTTTGTAAATTGAATACAAAATCCTTCTGACATGAGCGTAGGTCTGTTTACCCAACTTGTTTCAAACTCAAGAACCGGATAAAAAACCGATCGCAAGGAAATAGAAAATTACATAAGGCAAAAAACCGAAGAACTGTTTTTTTTGCTCGTAGCCAAAATCAGCTATCCCTATCTAGATAGCATAAATAACCCCGGAAACCAGAACTAAGCAAATTTAAATAGTTGATTGGTTCTTGGTAGGTATTGGTAGTTTCATTTTCATTTTGATGAAGATGACTTTACGTCGAGGGCAAATTGAGCCCAGAAAACAGTCAAGTAAAAGCAAAATGCTTGCGGATCAAGCTGAAGGTATCTTTCTACTGTAAATACACAGCCTACAATTGAGCTGTTAGCTTAGATTTCAAAATATTAATCTCTTGTTTTCAACACAAAGACGAAGCAGCCCTCAGTTAATTTTAACTCCAATAATTTTGTAAAAATATAAAAACAAAACACTCATTCTTATAGATAATCAATGGGTACAAAAATATGTACATTTAATTTTTATCAGAATTGTTTTATTTACAGCAATTAATTCACCTAGAGAAAAACCAAAACTGTTTCTTGTAAGATCTGAGTTTTCTCGGTGTAAAACCCGGACGGTTAAACCAAAGGTGAAAATAACCGGAATGTTAAGTAACCTATTTTTTAAACCAAATTCCGCCATCCCTACCTCCAACACTTGTTCAAGTTTCTTCCCGATACCTAAGTTCTTTCGATTGCTGAAATATATATTTTTTCCCGATACCTAAGTTCTTTCGATTGCTGAAATATCATCTTGTTTTTCGAATGATCCGCGGCACTAATGATCTCCCACTTGCTTAAATATTATCTTGTTTCTCAAATAACTCCGCCATTTACTTGCGGGCTCGCCCCCAACCATTCATCCAATTTTTCCGCTCTTTAATCTCACTTCTATTACTACGTTTTTTATACCTTTACCGCTGACGGAGACTTATCCACCTAGTAGTTAGAGTCTTGGTACCAGTTCAGTGGTTTTTTGGGGTTTTGTAAAATAATTTTACAAAACCCTACTAAAATCGCGACCTGCCTGTCCGTCAGTCCGTCCGTCCGTCGGTGTGTCACAGCACTTTTTCTCGCAAACTACTTAAGCGAGCATCAAATTTCTATGCAGGTGTAAAGTGGTGCTCTCTTCGAAGTTCAATTACAAAAAACATTTTATAAGGTATTTACGGGGGTCTCCCCACTTAGGGGAATGGGCCCCGAAAGTAAAAATTTCATCAAAGGTAGCTGATATGGGTATCAAATGAAAGGTCTTGATAAGAACCTTTCAAAACAGGTCTTAATTTTACACTTTTTGCTCCGAGAGACGCACAGTGAGGGGAAATACGTGAAAAATTTGTGCCCCCCCCCTCTCGCGATTGGACACCTGTAATTCAAAAAATTTAAAAAAATCATGGAGGTAGGTGTTTATGAGTCCAACAACAATAAATACCTTAGAGGTCAAAATTCGCCCAACTTTATTAATAATAGTATGATATTCGAATATCACATTTTCCCCAATAAAATCGTATCGGTACCCTTAAACTGAACAAAATTCAATATTGACATAGTCCTACTGAGGATTCTTAAACTTTGTAAGTTTGATGAAAATCGAATGATATACATAGACGTTGTAGCCATTTGAAATTTCTCCAATTACAACAACAATAACACATGATTTTGGTATTTTATGGACTTTCTATCGAATCAGACACTGCAGTTTTGACTTGATCTTCTTGAAATTTTCCATTATGGTCAATAACATTAATATTCTTGAGAATTCCTGATTTGAAAGATTTTTGTTGGTTTGTAACAAAATGGCGACCGTTGAAAATAGAAAAACAATGGATTTTCTTCTAAACTTGCATATATCTCTGAAATATTTCTTGACGTTATTCATTGCTTGTGACTGCATTTCTGAGAAGTTGGGTACAAAACCCTTCTGACACGAGCGTAGGTCTGTTTATTCAACTTCTTCTATTCTCTATAGCAGTTCTACTCAAACTAATCTCACTCAGTTTTGACTTCATCTTGAAACAGCTCTAGTGATAAGTATCGTAACGATAGGCTGAATGCGCTGAATCCAATCCACTGACAGTTAGAAACGTCGGTAATGTTTGTATACATTTAATTGCCAATGTGAAGCTGGGCAGAATATGATTATCTAGGAATAAAACAGGCAATTTTTATTATCAACATGAGAGATCTTTATCACCTATACCATTTTTCAAAGTCAAAGTCAAAAGCGCTTTATTCAATACTAATCTTTATAATTTTAAAATCATATAAAGCAAACTCCAAACAATAGGCACTCAAAAAACTTAATGGCCCAAGTGGCTCTCTAAATACATATGTTATCAGTTAAACACATTTTATCAAAAAACTAAAGCAAACTCAAATTAACTAAGATTAGTACATATTTTATGATTTGATTGGAAAAAGGAGAAAAAACCAACCAAAACTATTCAAAATTATTTATAGTTTTAACACAACAGTGAACTTTGATCCTATACGTAATATGTAATAGCCTAATTCTAATAAAAATTCAATAAAAAAAACTTTATCTTGTACTATTAGGGGTACTGGTTAATTCGTGCGGTTTTTTTTTCGAAAATTGGAGCTTTATTGTGAAAAATCAGAAATGGTTTGTTGAGTGACGCCAAGTGATTTTGCAAGTTTGGGATGGATCTTGGTCAAGCAAAGTCTCCAATTCGTGATCTCCAAACTTTTTTGGCTGTCCGGGCCTGCAAGTCGAAATTGCCACTTTTAAACCGTCCAAACCACTTTTGGCACGTACGCTCAGCTAGAGCATGCACACCATTCACTTCCACTAAAAAAAAGATGACTTTTGGCAGCCTTTTTCTTCAATGAAGAAGTACTCCCCGCAAAAACACTTTATTCGGCACTAAATTCGACATTTTCAGACTAAAAAAAAGTATTGGTGCTCACGCTTCAGCTTAATGACGCATACTGATTCTGAAACTATATGTAGCTTTCCAACATATATTTGGAAAGGTGAAACACTGGAATCAAAATCAAGTTACGCCATCTGTTAAAAAACCACAGGAATTAACCGGTACCCCTATTAAACATTCGATCAAAATATTCCTAACCTACGCGTTTAACCTTATCTCTAAACATAGTAAAATAAACATATCATATACCTAACCTATCCTTAATTTTTAACATAAATAAACAACAATACTAAATAAAGCAATAATCAGGTGAAACTCAAAAACTAAGTACCGAGAAACACAAAAACTGGAAATAAACACGAATAATTTAGACATTGTCATTCAGCCACCAATACCTAGATTGCTCCGTCTCAATTCGATCAGCTTCAACGAATCTAGCAAATGAGTATCTCCATTGGAATTATTGGTCTCGTGAACTCAAGCTCGAAGGATATTTTATCTTCTTATCGGCGGCCCGTCTATATATGTGATATATGATTGCGATATAATCAGAATTAAAAACATATCGCTTCATGTCTAAATACACGAATGCTTCTGGTTGAACAAAGCTAGTAGCGAGGCAAGTCGCTATATACACGTCTGTAGTGTGGGATGGTGGTGAAACCCAAGGGTTTTCACTCACAGTTACAAATCTTGCGATATGATTCCGAAGAAGTTTCAATCTGAACATATCGACTCTCGTCACTTGAGCAGTTTGATAAATTCTTCTATTCGATACTTAGTGCTTCCAATCCATCTCAGGGTTACTGTACAAACGAATACATGCACGAAGACATTTACTTTCGAAAACTCTTAATTTTTCCATAGTACTTGCACTCTGGTTTTACCAGATCTGACAGCCATATGTCAAAACTAGTCTAAATAGGGTCTTGTAACAGATAATTTAGGCCTTTTGTTCAATGTAATTGGAATGCAAGAGTCTTCGTAGAGCCATGACTACTTTCAGTGCCTTACTGAGCATGATCTTGAGATGTTCAGTAAAGTACAGATACTGGCCGACATGAACATCGATGTATCGAACACAGAAAATCCTTCCAATTACGTTTCAGGTCTTAACTGACCCCCTGCAGCGTTGTCTGAAACAAGATTGTTTCGCACTTCTGCGCATTGATTTTCATTCACCAATTGTCGGTGTACAGCTGCACATCGTTGAACATTTTTTGGAGATTTTTCTGAACTGTTGTAGCTTTCCGGTCTGCCATAAAGATGATCAGATCATCATCGTTCAATAGCTTGCGAATGAATATTGAGAAGAGCAGAGGCGCAGTAACTGTTCCCTGCTGTAGACCATTCAAGACCTTAAATTCGCGCATTGCTGTCAGATTTCCATCAGTTACAATAAAGGATTTCTCGTATAACATATTGCATATCATGGCGACAAGGTGTCTAGGGAACCTGTCCTGAAGGAGTGTAAAACTAGTCCATCTAACCACACCGTATCGAAGGCTTTCTCCATATCAATGAGACATGCTTCAACACATTGTCTATCTTTTAGTTTCCAACAGATGTCTGAGGTTACTTTCGTTATCTCATGTATGGTCAAATGCCTGGCACGAAAACCAAATTGGCAATTTGGCATCAATTCATATTCCTCAATGTGGGCGTTTAATGCTCTGTTGAGTATCACTTCAAACACCTTGCTGATGCTAAGCAATAAGTTGATTGGGCGATTGCTTTTAGGGCAAGAAGATTTTTTTCCTTTCTTCAAGATCGGGAATACCTTAGCCTTTTTCCACTCATTTGGGAAATATGAATTGATCAACATGTTGTTGAACAATATGCAATAATGCCTAATAGCAACTGCAGGCAAATATCGGAGACCTACATTTGGAATACCATCAGTACCATATGATTTCTTGTTGTTTATCCTGCGAAATATGAAACAAAAGTCTTCATAGCTGACAAAATAATCAATAAGATTCAAGCTCGGTATGTGGTCCGATGTTAATTTTTCATTGAAATGAAGAATTGATTGGCCGTTCAGGCTTGATTTGAAGTCGGAAACTTTTGCTTCAACGACCTCTGAAAATATGTTATTCCCTCTCTCAGGGTTTGGTAGATGAACCAACTCAAAATTTGTTCCAATCAAGGCAAGTTTATCCAATTCCTCACAAATAATCCTGTTTCCATTTCTATCTGGAGTCGAACTATCAATTTCGATACCAGCCCTATCGAGAAGATTTATCTCATCACTAGTGACTTCAAGATTCGATACCTTCACTCGACACTTCTTTAAGGAATATGCTATTCACTTTCGGGAACACGCCGTCTGGGTCCTGTGGGCTAATGCCCCTCAATTTTTCCACCCATTGGCTGCTGACCTCACTCCTGAAATATGAACGGATTAAGTACCGGACATTCTTCAGGTTTAATTTTAACAAAGCCAACGAGGGATGGTTGTAGCCCAAAAATCGTCGATAAATATTGTTGACGCGTGTGAGAAGAAGGCTTTACAATCTTTTCAACCTTGCGATGGTTGGTGTTCCATATCCTTCCATATTGTTTCAATGTTTCATTTTGGGAACTACTTTCTCAATCTCAATCGGTATTAGGAACCTTTGAGCAAGAGTTGCCACCATCAGAAGGGGGACGTTGCTTCTGGTACTCCCAACTAAACTTCTTTTGAAACTTTCTCCAGTCTTTTTTTTGGAATTCATCCGATGATTTTCGTGTTGAACTGGAATCAGGAAGAAATCATCTCATTGATGATCGGGAAGTACCTGCAGTTTCCGTTGAGGACTATTTAAGCTGAATTCAAGTCTTGCGTCACTAATGCAGAAGTCCAAATATGAATTTGTCCTAGGGTATGTTGGGAACTCCGACCCATATAGACTGCATCTGTATTCAATTTGGTTCTCTGTTATAAACGATTTCAGGAATACAACTCTTGGATTTTTGGTAGCGTTCAGCCATGATGCATGCTTGGCGTTCAAGTCACCAGCAAGTATATAATAACTATGCAGCCTGTTCAATTCGAGTATTTCAAACAAGGAATTGAGTTCCTCCTTGAGCTTGAGGGCAGTTCCACTAGTTGCATAGGCAGAGATAACGAAGAAGTTATCCCCACCTGGCAGTGAGATTTCGAAAACGGACACCTCAAGAGATTCAAAGCTTTTGAATTCGACTTTTTCAAAATTTTGGAATCTTCGAAACAATATCCCGGTGCCACCTCCCCCATCACGTATTATCCTATCGTTTCTTACGAATTCAAAATCCTTGAATGTCATGGAGTGCCATGAATTGAGGTGGGTTTCAGTGAGAAGCATGATTTCAGGCTTTTGCTTAACAATAAATTCAAGGAGATAATCACGCCGATATATAGCAACAATGGAGTTGACGTTGATCGAGATGAGACGAATCCTATCCATGGGAATGTGACTGGATGACAAACTATTTTGAAGCCTGTTGGCCTAAACGTTGAAAAACGAAAATGGTTTTTTGGGCTTGTTTATTAATTCGATCTGAAAGAGATTCAAGCTGTTGGTAGATTTTGAGAAGCAGCTCATTATTGCCACTTACATTATTTATTTTATGTACATTGTTGTCTGCTGGTTCTCTAGCAGCAAGTGCAAATGATACCCCGGGTTTGACGAAGTTGGGAGGTAACAAATCGTAATTGACTTTGGTTTGTTTTGGGGAAAATTTAGCTCTTGCATCTTGATACCGATGGCATCCTCGATATGATGCTGGATGACCAAATTTCCCGCAATTGACGCACTATAATTTTTCTTTGGCTCCATCTGAGCCAATTTGCATTCACCGGGGGCGTGAATATCTTTGCACTTAACACAACGATAGTGCATAGCACAATTGGCAGTCGGATTACCGAATCTTTGGCACCTGTAACACTGGTTGACCTCAGTTTTTCGAGGCGTTCCCACCTCATAACTCTAAAGTTTAAGTACCTTACCTATTGGAGGGCACTTGGACTGCTATCGTTAGAAGTTCGGACCAAATAAAATGGTAATATTTTACATTCAACAGTAGATCTCCTTGTGGCCAAATTTTTCACACTGATGAACTTAACAGCTGGTGCTGCCTCCTGCAACATTTCAAGGAGATCCACTGTATTCTCCCCACAGTCCAACCCCTTCAACCGGAAGGTCTGCTTTTTTCCGCCTTTGGCATGTTTGTGAAGTGGGGAGCTTTGACACTATTAAGAGCATCTTTCGCCAGTTTGAAATCAGCCAGTGTCTTTGTCTTGATTGTGAGTTTATCAGCGGTCACTCTCTTAACTTCATAGCGTTATGTGGACATTTTTGTCATCATGCTTGAAAGACAAGCTCCACGAGTACCACATGGTGACAAATTATATAGAATTCACTCTCAGGGGAGGGTTGATGGTACTTTATATGTAGACAACAGAAAAGTGTCGCCAGTCACGTAAGATTTTATGACAGTTTTTGAATTTTGAATATTAATAGAACAGTCAAAATAATTAATTACTCAGAAAGAAAATATCCATAAAGGAACAACTACATTTGTGAGATGGGTAAGCCCACTCGAGTCACCGACCCAAGGGAATGACTAATTTACCATTCTTGGCTCGTCAGATCGACACATAGTAAGGGAGGTGATTCATCTCTCACCTAAGAGATTTTACCCCATGATCCACTATATACTTATCATCTTGAAATATGTAATAGTTAAAAAAAATAAAGTGTTCAATGTGTTTATATGAAATATAATATAATATGTATTTATATATACATATATATATATATATATATATATATATATATATATATATATATGTATAGAAATATATATATATATATATATATATATATATATATATATATATATATATATATATATATATATATATATGTATATTTATATATATATATATATTTATATATATATATATATATTTATATTTATATATATATATATATATATATATATATATATATATATATATATATATATATATATACTTTTATAGAATTATTAAATTTAAGAAAAAAATCAAATCTCCTAATTCAAAATTTAATTTTATTATGATAATTCTGGCTAATCAATTATGATAGTTCTGGCTAATCAATTATGATAGTTCTGGCTAATCAATTATGATAGTTCTGGCTAATCAATTATGATAGTTCTAGCTAATCATTTATGATAGTTCTGGCTAATCAATTATGAAAGCTTGTGATAGTTAAAACAACAAAACCAAAAACAAATTCTTACTTAGGATCCCAATTGAAATTGATCTTCTTCATAGATTATTGGAGAAAAACTTCTTCTCGATGTTCTAGTTCCGACTCTTTTCTTCTTCTTCAATAAATCTTCTTCTGCTTTTCAATTCAGTTTCGTTTGATGACATTCGCCATGTACGTATCCAAGTGTACAAGGAAGGCAAACGTGTGCTTTGGCAAAGTGACGTACTAACAGCCAGGCGCGGCTTCATCTCAAGCAACACGGGCACACGCTGAAGGTTGAAAGTTCCCGTTAAAAATACACCACACTTGTCAATTGGCTCCACTGGCTCGTAATCACTGAGTCTATGAACGAAATCGCGGGTAGATTGCACGGTATTTGCATTGACACCACACCACTAGGCGAGAGTTGTAGAAATAAAATGTTTAGAGAACAGTCAATCAAAGCTACAAAGTCCGACTCGAAGTGAACGCGGAAGTGTCTTGATTTTCGTGGGACTAGAACGTCCCCTTTGTTTGGTGATCAAGGTCTGAGAAGTCAGCAAACTATACAAGGCAGTCTCGAGCAGTACTAGGACTCTCCGCACTGAACAACACGTCTGACCACGGTAACAAAGCAGCACTTGGGAGCTTCCGTGTTTATTGTCGTCTCCACTACTAACTCTTTATCCTTATACTCGCCTCTGGTTTCCTTGATAGAAGATCACCAAGTTGTATTTTTCTTCTTAAAAAAAATAATAACACAAGATAAATAATTTGCTTAGTAAAATAATTCCTGTGGATCTGCTTCTTTTCTTGACAATAAGAAATTGACGTCGTGATGTAACTTATTTTCTTCTGGGACTTTTCTTTTCAAGAAACTCCTAAAAAATTGCCTCAACCAATCTTTTCTGCTTATTCTTCACGAATCTTCTTTTGTTACTTCTCAATTAACAATTAGCCTTTTCTTTCTTCAGGGAAATGTTTTCAAACAAAAGCTTTCTTTGCTTCCTCCCAAATCAAAACTTTCTTTTGTCCTACTCAAACACTTCTTTAATTCTCAAATTGAAAATATCAACTCCTATTCACTTTTATTTTCTTTTGGAATACTAATCAGAAAAAAATTCTCTTTTATAATTAATTATCCTTTTTTTTCGTTCTTCTCACAAAAATTGAAAACTGACTTCTTATTTTTCTATCATCTCGCCTATTCTGATCTTTATAATGTCATGTATGTCAGTTAAAAAAGTGGTTTTTTTTTGTAAATTAGAAAACTAAAGTATATGGTGAACCATCAACAAAGAAAAGCATGTTACAATAGTTACCAATTTTATGTTCGGCTGGCAATAATCGAACCATATCTCCTCCACACTGCCCAAAAACGTTAATTGGAGGAACTTTCTCATTTAACCTTATTATTTTTAATAGGAGAACCAGCAGACACACCGGTTGGCTTCTTCTCCTTCTCCTTTTTTATGATTTTAAATACTCAATGAAATAATTACTATTATCAATATTACCTATGCTATCGTGGCACTCCATCTCAATTTCCATTTCGTCATTCACCGCAGACAGCACCGCATGATAATTGGCGCTGTCGTTCGCCCCTCCTGCGCTTAGGATGATTTCAGCATCATGGATTGATGTCTTGCTCGTATATTGCAATTTTGCTTTATATATTTGAGTCTTCTGCGTTGGTACTGTTTTTTTGTTGGTTTTGCTTGTTTTTGTTTCCTTTTTCTCATTCTTCTTAGTTGTTATCGGTTCTTCTTTGCCGGACGTATTCTGTCGCTCCATCACTTTTGTTTTGTTCACATTTGATAATGTCCGGACCATATCCTCCAGACTTTGTATACGGAGCTTCAACTCATCGTTTTGCTTAGTAACCTTTGCGTTTTCCCTGGCTACTTTTTCATACTCTTCACTTGAAAGCGTGATACGCTTGCCATGATCACAGCTGTCTTGTTCGTTTTTCCACTTTATGATTTTATCATTTGTCATTTTTGAAATGCTTGGCTCTGGGTCCCCCAGCGGTGGGAAGCCGTCGGGCTCCTCCATGCCCCCGGTCAAAAAAAACTTTTCTTCTTTTTTGAAACTTTCTCGAAGGCAAAATCCAGATACTCGATAAATTTTTCGAATAGTTCGACGATGTAATTAGTTTTTTTCCAAAATGACTTTCTAATTGACGATTTAAAAATTATTTTAATTTATAAAAGTTCTTGACAGGAGCGAATTAAAAACACGTCTTCCGCAACGAGCGCTAGACGTAGAATCTCCACACTTACCTTGATGTTGGCCGCAACTATATCTACCTGACTCTTTTTCGCTACGAACGAAACCCATTGATTTTCAATTATTTCTTGCTTTCAGTTTATATTGCCTCATCAATTATTGTTGTTTTGATTAGTGACATCGAATAGTGACCGTACTTGTTAGTTATTGTATTACGACAAAACTATGTTGGGAAAAAAATGTATAGTCTCACCTCTCCAACGAGACCGCTAGCGCTCCACTACAAGATCAACTGACTGAATGGCACACAATTTAAATAAGGAGCTTATGCTGCCCCACCCTATGTAAGCATAATTCTGTCTACCCACCTTGTGTTTATTTTATTTCTAAATAATTTTTATTTTTTCAACATTGATAAACTATATTTTTCCTTTACATTGATGAGCAAAACCCAGTCTGTGCATACTAGACATGTTTCATTTATTTGGCCAAATTTAGTCGACATATAAATTTCATACAGTAAGAACAAAATATATGTTTGAACGTTGCGACGGTATATTTAAAGCAGGGCTTACGACACACAAAATTATTTAAAATGCTTCCTATTTTCAATATCTTAGTGGGGGAGCTGCTTTACATTTTTTCGCCGATTGGCTTAATGATCAACTCATGGATCTGGAAAGACAAACTTGTGTTTTAATTCCATTATAAACGTTCAACTTTTACCTGAACATGGGGTGGAGTGCCTAGAATATACAGAATTGCATTCGAAATATCCTCAGAATTCAAAAACGGGTTTCCAGCTGCTCTCCACTGAGCAGGATCCGAGAAAATCTCTGTTTCAACTGCGCCAGGACTGATACTCTGCAATCAATAAAATGGGGCAATCATTACTGCAAATTTAGTCATAAAAAGGTACAAACCGAAACTTTAACTTTTGTTCCGGCATTTGCAAACTCTTGTCTATAAGTTTCAACCATTGCAGTAATAGCATATTTTGAAGCAGGATACATGTTAGCATTGCCTCCAAGCCATGGAACTTTGTGTCCTAGAATGCTGTTGACTATCACAATATGTCCATCAAAGTTGCGTTTCCTCATTGAATTAAAAGCTTCGCGCACACAATATACAACGGACATAACATTCGTCTCCATCACATCACGCATGTCAGATGTAGCGGCTGGATCCGAAATTTGTTTACCCGCTCGAGCGATTCCTGCATTGTTGATGAGAACATCGGTTCCTCCAAGATTTTTCTCGACCCACTCAAAAGCTCCTTTCACATCTTCATCGTTACGAACATCACACGTGATCGGATGATAGCGGGATTGCAAGTCAGTGGGTAGAGCAAGTTTGTTCTGCTCTAAACGTTCCCTCCTTCTTGCTAGGGCTGCAACAGTAAATCCGGACTTTACTAAATCAGCTGCTACCGTTGCTCCGATTCCTGAACTAGCACCAGTTACAACAGCTACTTTATTTAGCCAACGCTCCATTTTTCTGTCGAAATCTTGCACACAATAGTTCTATTGACTTCAACGAATATTTTGAAACTATCCGCGTTCGTAAAAATTTCAATGGTATTTTACGAGTATTACAATGTAACATATTATGTTATCTATTATTTTATGATTGATAATGTTGGATAAACAGGTAGCATACATATGTACAGAGGAGCACAAAAGTATTGGCACAGAGCAGTTTGTTGAATATAACAAGCTATACTCGAATATAAAGCCAAAAGTAAATATTAATTACATTCTTCTGAAAAAACAAGTCTTTGTCCTTAGGGTTTTGAATGTTATAAAAATAAATTAAAATAAAATACTAACGTATACTGCAAAATCACAAAATATTTTAAATAAAATGTTTCTGTGTGAAAAAAAGTTTTTGCGCACTAAGTTTTAAAAGAGTTCCAACATTAGGCAAGCTGTAACACTGGCAAAACTTATATTGATTGTAAATGGTGTTTAGGTAAATTTTTAGAAGGAAAATTTATCAACAATTTCATTTTATATTTTTAAATAATTTTGATTCTAGACACAAATCCTTTATATAAAATACAAACTAATCTACTGCATTTTAATAAAAATAAAAGTGAATCAATTTAAAATTTTTTTACAATTCAAGCCAAATCATTTTATTTTTCAACAAAAAACAATTAAATTTTTCAATTTAAAAAAAATAATACTTTTCAATTTTTCTTTGTCGGTAACATGTAATTTATTATTGATTTTAATGTTTTCGTTATCAGCTCATTCTAATAATAATTGAACTGTTATTTTTTCTTACTGTAAAAATAAATTTGTGATGAATCCAGAATGTGTCATCTCATTTATTTGTATCGGGCTTAGTCATGTATTATTTGGAATGAATTTTAAGGCAAATAGCTTCGTTGGGATATGCAATTTATACAATTGCAATTTATACAATTGAAAGACACATGGTACACTATTTTAAAGAAATTTCAAAGGGTTTTTAAAAATTCATTTTGGAAACCAACCCTCAAACATCAAGATATCGAGTCGAAGAAAGAGAGAAATTAATAGTGCAAAGAAGAAATTACAGAAAGGTTGAAAATGAATCAATCAATAAAGGAAGGCAAACATACTCTTCAAAGGAAGCTGTAGGTACTTTATTTTCTTTTCAAAGTAAAAATTTATGTAAAGGGTACTCTTGTTCATTCTTTATAATATTTTTAAAACATAAATCTACATATCAAAAATATTACATACTGTAGTTAACTCGTTTGAAAGAGTTGAATATATCCTACAACGGGGGGATAAAGCTGGCCTCGAGGCGCTCTATACCCTTAGAAAATTAAAAAAAAAATTATTTTTGAATCATTTTCTGAGACGTCCTTATGTCTACCTATAACAATCCGTGATTCTCATATAATTCTCCATTTATTTGTTCCGTACTGTTATAGAACCTTGAATTAGTTTAGTTTACTTGAAATATTTTTAATTTCTCACTTGACCAAGTGGCTGGGCCGCAGCGAATTTCGACGAGTATTATTAAAGTCCACGAACGGCATGGTTTCTAAATATTCGTTTTTAGTTCAACCAATTTTCACAATCGCTACAAATCGCAGCGGTTTCACAGCAAAACACTTTGGTTGCACATCTGGTAAAAACTGTATATTCTTTCATATTTTACATTGGTATTTATACATAAAATTTCTTACAAGCGAAACATAAAATATATGAATTTATTAGTCATAAATGGTACTTGTACAGATTTTCAAAAATGACCAAATTTGTAATTTATTGTTCATGTAACAAGAACACTTGACCACAGAACATGCCACACGTGAACCCACATGTACCATCCCTGTACACATAATCATGCACTTGGTTCATCGGAATGTGGCCAATATTGACCCATATATTGAATCTTAAGTGTCGCGTGCCATTCTTAATGAAAGGGAAAATTAGATTTCAGTTCACGTATTAAGTGTGAAAGAATTTCCTTAACGAGTCTTTGTATGGGATTCATATGTCTTTTGATTACATTTTAAGGTGTGAATGAAATGGGTTTCACACTCGAAATATTTACGTCCATTGGATATCAGATATATTCTTTGAGCTCGAGTGGAATTTATTTATATTGCTTTTATTGCTATGGTTTAGGATTGCAGTAAATTAGTACTGGTAATAATCATTACATTGATTTAGTTATTAACGTAATGCTTATCATTTAACAATTTGATGTAAAAATGATACCATTACACCCCGAACCTCGAGATGGGTGTTGATATATTGAGATAAGTTCAATATCTTAAGACGAATCTTAAAACAAGTTGGGTAGATAGACCTATGCTCATGTCAGAAGAGTTTTGTACTCTACTTACAAAATGCAGTAACCAGTAACGAATAAAATCAAGAAACATGTCATGTTCGAGGACCATACTATTATTAGCAAAGTTGAAGGAATTTTGACTTCTGAGGTATTTGTTATAGTTATACCCATAAATATCTCCCTTTATAATTTTTTCAGATTTTTTAGATCACGGGTGTCCATTCGCGAGGGAGGAAACACATTTTTCATATATTTCCTCCCCCCTGTGCCCCCACTGTCAGTTTAAGAAATGTTTTGAAAAGCCCCGATAGAGAATTTTCAGTTGATACTCATATCGGCTACCTTTCATGAAATTTTTTTTCAGGGGCCATTCCATTGTAATCATCGATTCATGACCTGTTTTTTCGAATCTTAGAATGGTTACAAAGCCCTTTTGCTAGGAGCTCTCTCCTGCCTCTTCGACTTGTTTCAATCATATGTAATCATTTCCATGATACCTATCATTCCTGCAGTTTTTATGCAAATCCTAGCAAAGCTGTAGTGTCTAAGTCGGTAAAAAGCGCATATGGCTCCATAGCCATTTGTTTCCATAGTAATACAGGGCATATTGTTCCAAAGTAATACAGGAAAATTCAAATCGCTATAATTTCGTTAAATACGATTCAATCTTTATAGAACTTTCACAAAAGATCAATCTTATAAATATTTATCTGTGTGCTAAATTTTATTGAATTCAAGGGTACCGTTTGGCTTTTATTCAAGAAAACATAAAATCGATAAATCATACTATTACTAACAAAGTTGAGTGAATTTCAACTTCTTACATATTTTTTGTTGTAGTACTCATTAAGGCCTACATTCATGATTTTTTTCAGATTTTTCGGATGAAACGTGTCCAATTGCGAGGGGGGGGGGGGGGGGGGGTTACGCGAAAATTTCGTACATTTCCCCTTCCCCTGCTCCCCTCGGTACTCATAAGGCAATTTTAATACTTGTTTTGAAAAGATCTCATTGAGACCTTTCCAATGACACCCTACTCGACTACCAATGGTGAAAATTTTTTTTGAGGGGTCACCTCCCTATATGGGAAGACCCCCCTTAAACCCCTTTGAAAAATTTTTCCACCCCTGAACTTTCAAGAAGTCACCACTTCTGACCTTTTCACAAAGTTTCATGGCTGTAGACTCTGTAGTTTCGGAGAAAAAGTGCTGTGACATACAGACGAACGGGCGGACGGACGGACAGACAAACACAGGTCATGGTTGCAATAGGATTTTGTATTTTAGAACAAAACCCTAAAAAAGGGAATGTTTATATGTACCTTTGCATATATATATGCATATATATATATGCATATATATATATATATATATATATATATATATATATATATATATATATATATATATATATATATATATATATATATATATATATATATATATATATATATATATATATATATATATATAAATATATATATATATATATATGTATACATATATATATATATATATATATATATATATATATATATAAACATATATCTATATACATAGATATATATATATATATATATATATATATATATATATATATATATATATATATATATACACTACCGGTCAAAAGTTTGAGACCACTAATAAAAACTTTTGTTATTAGTAAATATTTTAGAAAATATTGGTGATAAATAGTAATCTGCACACCTGCATATTCTATTGTTCATAAAGATTGCCTGAAAGCTAATTCTTTTGTATTGAAGCCAAGGAAAGGGCAATAAACAAGCATTGTATCCAAACATCAATGTTAGCCGTGGAAGAGATAGGCCGACAGATCAATTGTTAAAAATTTATTACCTCATTACCGCAGCTGGCGGTTCTTTTTTTTACATCAACTTACAATTCAATTTTTCTAAATTCTCAAAATATTTTTAATTATTATTTTAACCTTGCATTTGTCTGGTTATTTACAGTTATCCACAGTCAGTCTGATCTTGTGGTTCCTACAGTCAAGACATCTCTAAAATGGGCAAAGTTCCGGAAATTAGTGTTGAAACGCGATCTGCCATCGTTGTTCTCCACAACGAAGGCAAATCTGAATGTCAGATAGCGAGTCAACTCAAGTTATCGAAGATTTGTGTTCATCGCACTATTGTGCACTATAAACAAACCGGCAGTAATCAAGATCGTCCGTGCTCTGGGAGACCAAGAGCTACAACTTCTAGTGAAGACAAATTTATTGTGGTGACCAGCAAGCGGAATAGACGTCTGACAGCCCCAGAAATTCGTGTAGATGTCAACAAATCTCGGGAAAAACCTGTATCAGTGTCTACAGTGCAAAGACGATTGCGAGACGCCAAGTTGTTTGGCCGCGTTGCTGTGCGTAAACCTCTGTTTAAACCGCAGAATAAAAAGAAACGGATGCAATGAGCCCTAACCCATCGAGACTGGATCGAAGAAGACTTCAGAAAAGTTATTTGGAGTGACGAATCAAAATTTGAAGTGTTCGGGTCAAAAAGAAGAATTTTCGTCCGACGTTCCGCCGAAGAAAAGATGATGCCGCAGTGTGTAGTGCCGACTGTCAAGCATGGTGGGGGATCTGTTATGGTCTGGGGTTGTTTCTCTGGCTATGGGATTGGAAATCTAGTCCAAATCAAAGGCATAATGAAAAAGGAGCAATATAAAGAAATTTTGGAGAAAAACGCCATTCCCTCCGGAATAAAGTTAATCGGCCGTGGATTTATTTTCCAACAGAACAATGATCCAAAACATAGTTCGAAATTATGTAGAAGCTATTCAGAGAAAAAACAGTCGGAAAAAGTATTAGAAAACATGACCTGGCCACCTCAAAGCCCCGATCTTAATCCCATTGAACTTTTGTGGGAAGAGCTCGATCGAAACGTTCGGGAACAGTGTCCACCTTCACAGCAGGCCATGTGAAATGCATTGGAGAAAAGCTGGAATAATATCTCGCAAGAAACTATAGTTAAATTAATTGCTCGCATGCCTAGATTAGTAAAAGAAGTCATAAAGTGCAAAGGAGGATATTTTGACGAAAAATCTGTTTAAACTCTCTTGTGTGTATTTTGTTAAGAACACTGTATTCGTCAAGACTTCTACTTTTTTTTTAGTTTAAATCTTGTGTGTAAAATGATAATAAATCCAGTTTTCCGTAAAGTTTTAAATATCTTGACTTTTATTTGTTTTCTCATATTTTTTCATAGTGGTCTCAAACTTTTGACCGGTAGTGTATAAATATTTTTTTTTCTTTTCATATGTCACTTGTTTATACTTAAACATGTTAATTGTGACATAACGTCATATGCTTTTACTCTGTCTTTATGTATTGATTTGTGAAGCCCATTCACATTAATTACTACATAGCTATTCTCAATGTTTATAATTTCAAAAGGACTTTGTTTCTTTCTGCTTTCATTTCTGATTAATACTACGTCTCCAATGCTTATGTGTAACTCCGCCATAGACGGTCCCAAGCCCATTTGAGAAAGGAGGACTGTTTCGATTCGATCTATGTTTCCTCAACCCATGGCTTCTATGATTCCTCATCGCAAAACCCCCTAATTTAATGGTAGTAAATGCAATCGGGGTGCATATTATGCTTACGGGTTCCCCCGTAATGTACCATTAAATGCCGAGAAATGCTCATAACTGCAAAAACATCTACAGCTCTACTTCTAAATCATACTTACACCTCTTTTGTGAGGACGTAAGTGGTTGAAGGCGAATCTTTCGCGCCTGAAAACGGAATCGACGTAATAACCATACCGCCGAAATGGAGGTTGGGTGACGGGCTAACTCCCTGGCCCTGGAAAACCTTTAATTGCTTCAAAACCTGCAGATTGGCCTCAGAATGTATTGGACCTCGCAAACGAAAAAAAGACTATGGCATTGGATCCTGGGATGTCAGATCACTCAATAACCCTGGCGCTGTTAAGGACCTTTTGCAACAGGACAGCCAATATCAATAAAAGTACTGCCAGTCCAGGAAACGGATTGGACTGGAAACGACATTCAAGACATGAGATCGTACACAATATTCAAAAGTGGGAAGCCTACTGGAAAAAGAGAATTCGGAGTGACCTTAGTTGTGGATAGGGAGTTTAAATCGCACGTTATTGATTTTAAGGCAGCCAATGAACGGTTGTGTGATGTGTGAATCGTATAAAAGCGAAATTTTTCAAAATCTGCCTGATTAATGTTCACGCCCCGACCGAAGAAAAGGAAGAAGAAAAGAAGGACACGTTTCACTATCACCTGGAAATACTGGTTGACTCATTGCCCACAAACGACACAAAAATAATTCTGGGTGACTTCAACGCTAAGGTTGGCATCGGGGAATGACTGGAGGATATAGCCTCCACGATGAAACAACTGACAACGGCCAGCGCCTGATTGACTTTGCGTGTAGCAGAAATCTAGTCATACGTTCGACTTGCTTCCCACATCGATGTCTACATAAAATCACCTGGTTATCACCGGATGGCAACACACAAAACCAGATCGATCATGTTCTGATCCAACAACGTTTGGCCTTAAGCATACTTGACGTCCGTACATACCGAGGAGCCAATTGTAACTCAGATTATTACTTAGGGTAAGTCCTGGAATACCAGTATAGACGGACCATTCGAATATTTCCCTCGTCTGTCACAGCAGTGCCGCATTCGTTGGTTAGTATTTCTCCTACTCGTGCAGACGTTAACACGTTTAGTTTTGCTCGTGAGTGTCACATTTTTTTTTAGGAAAAAAACTTTGTTTATTTCTTTTGGTGAGTTGAAAAATATTTTTCATTGGATTTTATTGTTATGTGGTTAAGTTAGTTTAATTGATTTTGGCGTGAGATCAATGCTATAGCACGATTATATAGTTGAGTAAGGTCTTAACCTAAAATGGTGCTCCAGTAGCGTTTTTGTCTGAATGAGTAGCTGGTCCATCTATCGCTGACAATTGGGATACATGGATCAGTGACATTTGGGATAGTTGGCCCACTTGAAAAGAACCTGCAATAGCAGGACCATATTTCCTGTTAGGACTTTACTTCTAATATAAAATAAATGATACTTATCAAAAATATTTTAAACACAAAGTTGTGTCCTGATGCGTGGGTTATTTTTATGTTATAGGAAAATGCCTGAAAGGAGAGAATGGTCTGAACGTAGCTTGGAAAATGTAGCCAGAGCTGTTCAACGTAAGAAAATGGGAGTTAATGCTGCAGTGAAGGTGTTTGGAATACCGAAAACAACTTTGAAAAAACGCATCAAGCTACAAAGTTTTAGTTAAGGTTCCATGGGAAAAAACTCATTGCTAGGAGTTGAAAATGAAAAAAAAAATTGTAGTACACATAAAAAAGTCATAATCAAGGGGGTCTACTCCAACCAGAGACTCAGTACGTTCTATGGCTTACTATTTGGCTGAAAACCTGCAATTGAAGCATCGTTTCAATCATGAAACAAAGCAAGCAGGCTACGGCTGGCTTTCTTCTTCTCTTGTTCGCAATACTAAACTGTCCATTCGGCAATCTGAAGGTGTGTCTGTTGCGAGAGCAAAAGGTCTAAATAAAATAGATATTAAAGCATATTTTGACCTCTTAAAGAATGTTTTGGAAGAAAATGGTCTTATAGATAAACCTGGCAACAGTTTCAACATGGACGAAACAGGTTTATGGCTAAATAACAAACCAGGGGAGGTAATTGCTTTGAAAGGTTTCAAGAATGTTACTTCTGTTACTTTAGTATTGGCAAGTGTGAATGGAGAGGGTACATTCTTACCACCTTTTTGTATAATGAAAGGAAAGAACCTAAAGCAGGAGTTTAGTGACGGCTTACCATCTGGCGCTGAAGTAAAAATGTCGCCAAAGTCTGGCTATATAATAGCGATTTGTTTTTTGATTGGCTGAAAAACCATTTCACTCCAAGAAAACCAGCAGGAAAGAAGCACTCACTCTTAGATGGACATACATCACACACTAGCTGCGTTGAAATGCTAGAGTTCGCAGAAAATAATCAAATAATTTTGATGAGTATTCCTCCCACACCAGTCATTGGCTTCAACCGTTAGACCGCGCTTTCTTCAAGTCTTTAAAAATGAACTATTATTCTGCTTGCTCAAAGTACGTGACCAATAACCCTTCAAGGAAGATAACTCGACTACAGTTTGCTGTGCTTCTTAGCATAGCTTGGGGTAAGTCAGCAAGCGCAGAAAATGGAATAAGTGGACTTAGAATGTGTGGAATCATTCCATTTGAACCTGATGCGGTACCAGACTATGCTTTTTTGTCAGAATCAATGGACTCCAGATACGTCTCTTGTTTTCGAAAACGTCATGACTGCTGTTGATGTTGCTGGCTTCGGTAATTCAAAAAATGATGCCACTGTTGCTGGTCCTAATAGCCCAAGTGATGATGTTGCTGTGGCCGGTTCTAATTCCTCAAGGAGCGGTTGTAGTGCTGGTACTTCAAGAAGCTTTGAAAATGTTCCTTTACCTGGACCTTCTGAAAAGCACCAGAATAAATCTGAAATTGTGACCCCTTCAAAGTTATTGGACAAACTACATTCAGTGCCTTGTGTCAACAAAGTTCAGACTGTGAAAAGAAAAGTTCAAACTATATCAACAGTGTTAAGCTCTCCAGAAAACATAACTGCTCTGAAAAAGAAAGAAAATGAGAAAGAGTCAGAAATTAAAATAAAAGAAGAAAAGAAGAAAGACGGGGAGGAGAAAAAGAAAGAACGAGGGGAAAAGAAAAGAGAAAAGGAGAAAAAGAAGCTAGAGAAAAGAAATGAGAACAATATGCAAACAACGATCAATAAAAGTAAAAGAACGCGAAGAAAAAAAATAACTAACGTCATCCTCAGATTCTGAAGATATTGATATCGACACAATCTTTATGTAAGGGACTGCGATGAAGGTTTCTGTGTATGGTGTAAAGAGAACTGCAACGAAACAAAACGAGATGAAGATTGGATTAAGTGTGTGTCATGCTCCCACTGGATACATGAAGGCTGTACAAGATTCGAGGAAAAATGCGATTACTGCGGAAAGCAAGGTCCTCGAAGTAAAATGACCGCTGAATGATTCAAATTTCTAGAAACTGAGTTAAAATAGCTCTATTTTTTAATTATTTTGATTGTCGAATCTATTAATCATATCAAATAGTTTATAGCTCTATATTCTAACTTTATAGCTTGGAGTAAATAGTCTTTATACCTTTGATAACATGTATTTCTTGTGTTAAATCCTAATCCAGTCACGTAAAATAGGGGTCCATCAATCTCTATCAGGTGGTCCATCTAACCCGAGTATGCTTGGGATAGACGGACCATCGAGCAAAACCAAAAAAAAATCATAACTGATAAGCTTAACAACTGCAAACTTCCTTACAATTGTTTAAAGATATAAATACTTATCAAAAAAATATAAAACTTACCCTAGACATTGCAAAACTTCGGAAAAATAGCTTTAGAAAAACATGGTTTAACTATCCAGGACTTACCCTAATCAAATTAACCTATCAATGTCGTATGTCAAAGGCATATTCGGCGAAAACCAGCCCACTACAAAAATTTGACATCAAAAGGCTCCAAACGGCGTCTGTGGCCGAAAATTTCACGGAGACCCTCGACAACTAGCTAGCTCCCATTTTATCAGACGCATCATTAAAGAAAAGCAACTAGCTCTGGATGGAAGTGAAAGTGGCTATTAGGACCGTGGCAGAACACACAATCGGACATCAAGCCCAGCGCAACAGGAATGATAAGTTTGATGAAGAGTACCAAAATGTGTTAGATAAAAAGAATCAGGCGTACAAAGAATACGATGGTAGAAAAACCAGGACGAAGAGAGAACACTACGGAAATCTCAGAAGAGTAGCGAATAAGATAAGTAGGATTAAGAAAAGAAAATACTATGACAACCAGTTGAGAAGTATAGATGTGAGTTTAGCGAGCAACAACACAAGACAAGCATACAAAGGAGTAAAAAGCCTGAAAAATGGTTACCAGCCCAAAACTATGCTCTGTCGTGATGACATCGGCAATATCAACGCTGATGTAACGTAGATTGGCATCATATTTCAAGAACCTCTTTAATCCTCCACACAGCTCCAGAACGTCGGAGCCTATAGATATCTGCGCAGAGCTTCCATTGGCCCCACCAACTCTGGATGAAGTTTGTTCCGCCATCAAAGCCCAAAAGAAAAATAAAGCACAAGGCATGGATGAGATTTCAGTGGAACTCATCAAATATCGTGGCAGTAGTGTTCATCAAGCTATTTACAAAGTCATCCCGTACATTTGGCAACAAGAACATGTGCCGAAAGAGTGGAGCCAATCAATTATATTCCCTATCCACAAAAAAGGTAACAAGCTACAGGGCAAAAATTATAGAGGCATTTTACTACTTTGTACGGCGTACAAAATATTTTCTAAAATCTTAGAAAATAAAATCGGATCATACGCCAACAGTATTATTGGGGAGTATCAAGGTGGTTTTAAGGCAGGTAGATTAACAACAGACCAACTGTTCACAGTCAAGCAGATACTTGAAAAATGCTGGAAGTTCAACATAGACGTATACCAAATTTTCGTTGACTTCAAGCAAGCATACGACAGTATTGATCGTAACGTACTTTACCAAATAATGCTTTCCTTTGGCATCCCAGCCAAATTAGTCCATCTTACCAAAATGACAATGATGCCGACGACCTCCCAAGTCTTCAATAATAACCAACTCACCGATGCCTTTGACAAAAATATCCGACTCCATTGCTATTCAATTTGGCTCTGGAGTACGTCATACGGAAGCTACCTGTTGATATGCGAGATACATTACTATATAAGTCGAACCAAGTAGTGGCCTATGCGGATGATATCAACATTCTTTCACGGTCATTAACAACTGCCAAGGAACTCTTCCTGAAACTCGACAGCGAAGTAAACTAGTAGAATTACAAATCAACGAAAATAAAACAAAGCTTATGACGCAGTCGCGGAAAAATACCCCAAATACACAAAATATCACACTTGGCGAATACAGTATCGAGAACGTTAGGCAATTTGTGTAATTAGGTGCCAAAATAACGAAAACGGGCAATGAAAGAGACGAAATACGGCGTTCAATACAGCTCGCAAATAAAATATTTTATTCAATTTTGACGATCATGAAGAACAGCTGCATACACAGGAAAACAAAGCTCAAAGTATAAAAATCTGTGATAAGACCTGTGCTATGCTATGGGTGTGAAACATGGACCCTAACACAAGCATCCGCAAATATATTGAACGTCTTTGAGCGACGGGTCCTGAGGCGAATAATCGGAGCGAAGCTAAACGGGGACCAATGGCAAATTCGATACAACCATGAGCCGTATGAAATTTTTGACGAACTGGAGGTGTCAACGATCGGAAGGCTGCGGAAGCTACAATGAGAAGGGCACATGAATCGTATAGACGAACAACGGATACCCAAGAAGGTATTCGTTGGGAGAACTGAAGGCCGGCAGCCAGTGGGGAAACCGAGGAAACACTGGTCTGATTCGGTCGACGAAGACAGTTCATCGCTGCTCAGATTTTGGAATTGGAAGACGGGTTCAATGGGCTGAGACAGTTGGAGGCGCTGTTTGCAGGAAGCGAAGGCCCAAGAGGGTCTGTAGTTCTAAGAAGAAGAAGAATGTTTATGTGTATAGGGTTTGTAGGAATTCGATTTTTAAGCTCGTTTGAATTTGACATTCTGTATTATGTTCCGAGCCTTTGTTATGGATGTTCTTAATCTAACGTTTATCTCTTTAGAATAATCATCAAGATTGTTGGCCCTATCCCTATTCTCAATTAAATCATTTGGAAGGTAAGGGCGTTTTCCAAAAATTAGTTCATACGGTGTATAATTGGTGTCTACATGTGTGTAGTATTATATGCAAAGACGTAGTACGGAACCCATGTGTCCCATTGGTGGTCATCAGCAAAGGAGTACATATATTTGTTAAGTACGCGATGGTTTCTTTGAACCGAACCCAATGTCTGGTGATGGTACGGAGTAGAAAAAATTTGCTTTATTTTAAGCAACTCACAGATATTGCCCATTAGTTCATTTGTAAACTCAGACCCTAAATCAGATTTAAATATTTTAAAATGTCCATATTTTAATATGAATTCTTCTACTAGTCCTTTAGCTATTGTTTTAGACTCTTTATTTTCTACAGGGAAAGCAACTACAAATTTTATTAGTTCCCATTGTAGTGTCAGTATCTATCGGTAGTTTTTCTAGATTCTTAATGGACCTACCGTGTCTATTTGTAACGTCTCAAAGCTTGTTGACGGAGTGTCGGTCTCGATCATTCTGTCTTCCATATGTCTAACTTGTTTATTAGTCATAAGTTTTACCTGTTTATTAGTCTGACATGCTGTACAATTCCTTATGTGATCATATTGCTCATATTTTTCCAACAATATCGTTGTCTTAACTTTATTAATGTTTTGCAACCCCAAGATGTCCTCTATGCGGTGAGTTGTGATACTCTTCTTTTAGCTTCATTTGGTTTGTTTTATGTATTGCCCTAGTTGGTGGTTTGTTTATCATGATTCGGAGTTTCTTTTGCGTACTTGTTTCATAATGCAACATATCAAATACTCTTTTAAATATTACTTTGTCTATAGACTCAAAAATAATGTCTACACAAGATAATGAGAGTTGATTTGTGCATTCTTGATTCGCGAATCTCAATAGCTTCCCCAGAGTCGAAACGAGTTTCGGATATGGATTATCGCCAATTGTCTTATTCAATCTGTTCCTTGTGGTATCTTTGATGGAAACGGATTTCGTATCAGATATATCACTACAGTGCACTTCTATAATACCATTTGTATGTGACATATAATAGACACTTTATTTTTTCTGCGCAGAACAAATTTTTATTTCATTATTCCGATGATATCTGACAAACTCGTGCAATCTCAACAATAGAGTTGATCAGGTTCAATCGGTGTCTAGGTGCCATCGTTGTTGACTTTCTTCTTTCGCTTTTCAGAGGCCATTTGCCTGGTAATAGCTAATAATTATTTCTTCGCGGTTTCATGGTTTTCTGGAGGTATCATCGCCTTTAAGGTATCAGAGTCTAGCTCGATTCTTGATAATGCATCAGCATTGGTATTCATTTTACATTTCCTATATAAACTTGAAAAGTCGTAATCAGATAGGGCGACACGAATTCTAGTAAGTTTTGACGAAGGATTTTTATGTGTAAATAAAGATACCAGTAGTCTGTGATCAGTCGAAACCACAAATTTCCTTCCGCAGAGGTAGGGTCTAAAGAAATTTATGCCCCAATGCATGGTTAAAAGTTCTTTTTCGATAGTAGGTTTGTTAATATCGCGTTTAGGCAAAGATTTACTTCCATAAAAAATTGGTAAATCTTGGCCGATCTCTCCTTGAGATAAGACTGCGCCTAAAGCGTAGTTAGAAACGTCTGTCGTTAATATGAAAAGTTTGTTGAAATTTGGATACCGAAGGATTGGAGGTTCTATCAATTTTCTCTCAAAGTTTCGTATGCATTCTGCCATTTTTCAGTCCAGTTAAATGTTACATTCTTCTTTAGTAAAGCATTCAAGCACTTCGCCGATTCAGCAAATTTAGGAATAAAACGCCTGTAATAATTGCAGAACACCGCAAAGCTGCGTACTTCGTCTGCATTTTTCGGGACCGGGCAGTTCATTTAGCCGAATCACTCTTGATACCTTCATTGGTTATCAAATGACCCAGGTATACCACCTCTGATCTTAAGACCTGACATTTTTCAGGATTTAATTTTAAATTGTGCTGACGCAGCCTTTGTAATACTTTACGAAGATTGTCATTATGATGTTTGATGCTACAACCAAATACAATGACGTCATTAACATACAGGAATGCTTCGTGACTTAGGCCACTGAGAGCTATCGTCGACATCCTTTGAAAGCTGTTGGATGAAGTTTTCAATCCAAATGGTAATCTTTTAAATTGATAGTGTCCATCACTGGTGAAGAATGCTGTCAATGGAGCTAGTCAAGTAGTATGTCAACGGAGCTAGTGATGTCCTGCGTAGAGAAGTATTTCGCTCTACCTAATTTATCTAAGACGTCTTCAAGTCTCGTGTCATTAAACCGTCAGAAATTCACAACCAGTCGTCATTTGGCCTTCCCATCTGCATTTTTCTTTAGTAAAACCTAGAGAAGTGAGTTGTAGGGGCTTATTGACGGTTCTATGATGCCATTTGTTTCAAAGTTCTTAACCTGTTGTAGGAGATCTTCATCTTGGGATTGTGGCAACCTATAATTTTTAATATAAACTGGATTGTTATCTACGGTTTGTAACCTCTGTTTATAAAAATTATTTGTTTCGAGTTTTTCTCCAGCTAAACACATCTTGAAAATTTTCTATTATTTCAAGCAAATCGTGCATCGCGGGTCTGTCTAGAGTATCTTTCACTATAACCTCTAGAAGCTTCTTGAATCTGTCTTTGGTGTGTCTTTGTTTTTCCCACTTGAAAATGTCATAGTGTTTTAACGGTTCTACTTCAACGTTAAAGCTCCTTATGATAATATCTTCGTCATCAGTGTTCGATACCTTTTGCACCTTTTGCAGGTATGATAGTAAAGGGTTTTCCAATAAGAGGTGTTATTTTGAACGGCCCAATATTTTGGTCGATATTTCTTCTTAAGCTGTCATTTTTTAACATTTGATAAGTTAAAACTACGCTACTAATAAAAATGGAAAGATACACGCTTCAACAATGCATTGAAATTATTAAAATTCACTTTAAAAATGGTGGAAATTTGGCAGAGACGGTTCGTAAAACTCGAACATTTTTGGGTCATCGTCAAGTACCTTGTCGGACCGCAATATAGAAATTCGTGGAAAAATTCGAGCTGTTGGGACAATTTAGTGATGGGAAGAATAAAATCCTTGCACATCACGCAAGAACAGTCGAGAATATTGCTGCTGTAGCCGAAAGTGCTGAAGAAAACCCAGGGTTGTCCATTCCTCGTCGTTCTTTGGAATAAGGCATTCCACAAACGTCATGACACCGTATTTTGCATAAAGGTTTGGGTTGTAAGGCTTATAAAGTTCAGTTAACACAAGAACTCAAGCCGGTCGATCATCAACAACGTCGTGCATTTCCGGACCATGTTATCTCTCGAAGAGGTGATCACAATTGGCCACGAGATCTTGTTATTTAACACCTTGCGACTTCTTCCTTTGGGGCCACGTGAAAGATAAGGTCTACGCCAACAGCCCAGCATCAATTCAAGCCCTCAAAAATGGAATTCGTGAGGCTATCGAGGACAAAGAGCAGCCACTTTGCGACTTGGTTATGAAAAATTTCATGGTGGTCATTTGTCTAATGTTTTTTTACACTATTTACGACATACCTTCTTCTTTATAATGAATTAACATTCAATCATTTATATTAAAAAGTTGCGTTTTTCTTATAATATTAAATCAACACCTCTTATTGGAAAATCCTGTACTTCCTTTGAATTTCTTAATTGCCAGGTTAAGGACAATACTATCCTTAGAAAATTCTATGATAACTGGGATAATCATCTCAGTTCTGGCTCAAATATTTATCGGTGAATGTTCCTGTCTTTGTGTCTCCATTGGTGGTATGATGTCTTCATCAATTCAAGTTATAAGTAATGGACTATTAAGTCTCTACCGATGATTCTACCCCTGCTTATCGGAAAATTGCTTTCCACAACATAGAATGATTCCCTGAACTTATGATTTCCAATTAGCAGATCTAGATAGCCTGTGCCTAAGGATGGCGTTATTTCTTTGGTAATGCCAGTTAGTTGATTTTTATTACTAGTTTCTATTGAGTTCTTTAAATTAAAGCAGATATTCTCCATTCAAATGGACATATCTGCTCCAGTATCGATTGAAAATAGTAGATACCGATCTGAATCACAATTATAAATTCTTGCAAAGTTTGTACAATTTTCAGTAATCCTATATATTTTCTATTGTAGAATTCTTTAAACTGGAAGGTTCTGAAGATCCTCTTAGGAGCCCTGCACGTTTCTTTGATTGTGTCAACGTGTACATTCCTTTGTTCATTATTGTAATTCCTATAACAGTTTTTATTGCTACAGTTATTACTATGGTTGCTACTTCTACCATTACGCCTACGGCCTCTACGATTGCCATTGTTTCAGTTATTACGGTAACAATTGTTCCTATCATCACTGTTGTCACTACTTCTGTTATATGATTGCGATTGCTATTATGTCTATTCGAGTCACTGCTATTTGAGTTATTCCTATAACCGTTATTTTTTCTTTTGTGGTTACCTTGTTTTTTACTTTTTTTGCCCAAATTACTAGCAAAATGCATCACGCTATGGTAGCTTGCGTCTCTGTATTTTCCAACTCTTGCGCAAAAGACACGGCTTCCGCAAAGCTTTTCGGCCTTGCTGAGAAGATGGTGATTCTTAGCTAATCATTTAGTCCATTTTTGAAGACGGTTAACGCATATGTATCATCCATTTGCGTTATTATCTTCTTCTCATTATCGGAGACTTGACGGCCTAGTTCTTGAATTTGCAGCTAATTAAGTTCGTCAACCAAATTCAGAATCTTGTCCTTTTAAGAGTTCACAAAAGATTTTTTCTGGTAAGCACCACTCAGAAGCGTATGGATTTGAGGGATAGCTTTATTATTTTTGAAACGATTCTGCAAGTCTGATTTTAAAGATTCAAAAGTTGAAATGGGAGTATTAGCCAAAGAAAGTCTGACGATGGCACTCAGTTTCACATTCACAACAAAGTCTATCAAGCTAATTTTTGCATGGGTTGACATGATCCTTATATTTGCCCTCGAAAATAGGGATCGATTTCAAAGCCGTTTCTAGGTTAAAATCAGCCATGGTAAAGTTTTCCCTCAACTCTATGTCCTCACCAATTGATTCTTCTTTGTGGCCTTCTATGGAGTATCCTTGTTTGGTCAGCTGTAATCAAATTTCTCTGACTAAAAATGATGATTGTGCCCTGAATTTCAACTTAAGATCTAGAACCCTATAGTCTCTTTCACTACAACTCTTCAGCGCATTATGTGATTTTACCCTCCTAACTTTTAATTGCTCTAACTTTGTCTCAAGGATCTTAAACGTATACAAACGTTTTGCACATTTTTTTAGGTTACACAAAGCCCTTTTATTTTCAGAAACAACTTGCTCTAATGGCTTCATAAATCAATAAAGAGAACAAGATACGAAAATGAATTATTCGACCAAACATTTCTAATATAAAACCCAGTCAAAACCCTATATAACATTCTGACCAAAGATAAAAAATAAGGACAATTCCATACTATCAATACAATTTATATAACGTAATATATATACCAAGTTGCGCATTCATGTTCCTATTGATCCCTTTCACAAGATAATTTTGACTATGCTTATTTTAAAAGTAGAACATAACTAATGTTACCACAAATACGCCGGTTGTTACCAATGTCTGCTGGTATCGCTCCACAAAAGTATTCTCCACTGAGCAACTATACCCCAATTTTACTCCATAATCTTTGCTTCGGTTTGAAGTCCAACGATTTCGGCTGCAATTGCATTTTCGGGTCTTTGTAAAAAAATTTTTAAACAAAGACATACTAGTTTCCCGATATATATGTTCGTCTGTCAGTCTGTCCGTGCGTCACAACTAGTTTCCTCAGAAACTATAGAAGCTAGAATGCTCAAACTTTGTGAAAAGGTCAAAAGTGATGGTTTCTCAAAAGTTAAGGTCTTACCAAAAATTTAAAAAATTTTTAAAGGGGACTAATAGCGAATGAGCCCTTAAAAATGTTTTTTTTTAACCAAAGGTAGTCGAGTGGGATATCACATGAAAGATCATGATTAGAAATCATTTTATGAATTAGGGGATCCAGAGGAAGGCAAAATGTACCCAAAATTTGTGTCCCCCCCCCCTCGCGATTGGACACCTTAAAGTCAAAAAATTTTAAGATTGTCACGAATGTGGACCTTTATGAGTACAAGGGCAACAAATTTCCTCAACATTGTTAATAATAGTATGATTTGTAGATTTAACATTTTCGCCCATAAAATCAAAACGGGTCATTTAAACTTCATGAAATTTTACAATTACACAGATTGATATAAGATATGTACGTTCACAAAATTTTATTGAATCATAATCAAGTGAGTTATAGCGATTTCAATTGTATGGAATCACAACAACAATAACACGTGTTTATGGTTGATACATATTTCAAATTGACCTAGCCACTTTTATTTTCTTTCAGTTTTCATGAAAATTTAAGGAATAGTGTTTAACTTGAATATGTTCAATCGGCCAAACATTCAGAATAGTCATTTAAGCTAGATAACAATGGCGGCTGCGCTGTGCTTATGAAAGAAACTGTGCATCTTTTGCATAAATTTGAACGATTTCATATCCAAGTATTGGATAAATAATTCAAGTTATCGATTCACGCTATTAGAAAACTGGTTTCTAACCCTAAGATGTTTACAAAGACCTTCTGGTAGGAGCACTCTCCTGCTGCTTCAATTTGTTTGATCTCCGATCGAGATCCTGATAACCCTATGCAGTTTTGCTCGTTGGCGCTTCAATTTTGTCCTTCGACCTCCCCTTGGTCGACGCTTCTTCGGAATTGTTGCTTCGTTGTCCTGCTGCTTGGTGGGTTTCTTCAAATACTGCTCGATATTACGTGGCTTAGGTCCTCGAAGGTCTAGTGTACCTATCTCCGTTGGTACATAAGGTGGTGGGAGTTGGTCTTATACTCGTATCGGCACAGGCACATATTCTCCCGCACATTTGAATAGTCTTTCGAATTCCTGGTTGATTAATTGTTTGACTTTTTTGTTTAATCCCGTGATGATCGTAACTTCATCTTCAGAAAATTCTTGATTTGAAAAGGCAGGATCACCGTATAATGATTCATGATTTTCATATAATTTTCCATTTATTTGTTCCGTACTGTCAAAGAACCTTGAATTAGTTTAGTTGACTTGGAACATTTTTTAATTTCTCACTTAAACAAGCAGCTGGGCCGCAAAAGATTTTGACGAGGATTATTAAAGTCCACGAACGCCATGGCTTCTAAATATTCGTTTTTAGTTCAACAAATTTTAACAATCGCTACAAATCGCAGCGGTTTCGCAGCAAAACACTTTGGTTGCGCGTCTGGTGAAAACTGTATATTCTTTCATATTTTACATTGGTATTTATACATAAAATTTCTTACAACCTAAACATAAAATATATGAATTTATTAGTCATAAATGGTACCTGTATAGATTTTAAAAAATGAGCTTATTTGTAATTTATTGTTCATGTAACAAAAACACTTGACCACAGAACATGCCACACGTTAACTCACATGAATCATCCCTGCACATAGTCATACACTTGGTTCATCGACATGTAGCCAATATTGACCCATATATTGAATCTCAAATGTCGCGTGCCAATCTTAATAAAAGGGGAAATTGGATTTTAGCTCACGCATTAAGTATGAATGAATTTCCTTAACGAGTCTTCGTATGAGATCATATTTCGTTTGGTTACATTTTAGGGTGTGAATGAAATGGGTTTCACACTCAAGATATTTACGGTCATTGGATATTTGATATATTCATTGACGTCGAATGGAATTGACTTCTATTGCTTTTATTGCTATGGTTTTGGATTGCAGTAAATTAATAAAGAGTGATAACCATTACATTAATTGAGTCATTAACATAATGCTTATCATTCAACAATTTGACGTTAAAATGGATATCATTACATACCAATGTTGGTGATGGCTTCGATAATATAAGTCGTAACAATATTCGTACGACTTCTTTTGCCAGCAACCAAACAAATAGTACTCCACCACAATACATTAACGCAGTTTAAATAAAACAATGTCCAGTTTGGAAACAATATCCGGAAGCATGGTATCTTCAACTGGAAAGCCAGTTCAACAAGGCGGGTATTAAGGTAGAGCAAATAAATTTTAATCACTTGCTTTCAGCTCTTGATCAGAATTTTTTCAGAATCTGAAGTTGTCTTATCTCTGCACCTATGCCTAACAATCCATATTCTAGTTTCATACGAGTCGTAATATATAAACTATCTATTTCAGAGTCCGAGAAACAAGTTCTAACTGAACTTACTTTCGGATATAATCTCCCTTCACAACTGCTAAGGGATATGAAAATATAAAATGAAAATCGTTTGAGTGAAAATATTATAAAAACGTTATAGCTCTTGTGCTTATCTACTCAAATTCAGGCAGTTTTCACATGTTATACCGGTTCATTAGAAGAGATGACAGCCTGCGCAGACAAAATTTATGAATTTTCTAGTGCAAATTTGATTTATTCCTTAACGAAATCTAGCTCTTTAACTTCAGGAGTTGGTAATGTAATTTTTTATGCTGCTAATGATATAAATAGTGATTTGCTCAACGAACTTGCTCAATAAGTACAAAATCTTTCAATGGAAGTACATTCGTTAAAAGCACAATTGGTTTCAATGAACAGGTCTAGAAGTACTGATAGAAACAATCGTTTTCAAAGAGGTTCCAGATTTAGAACTCCTTCCCGAAGTAATGATTTTAGCATTTGTTTTTATCACAAAAGTTTTGGCACAAAAGCGCGCAAATGTAAACAACCCTGCAAGTTTTTCAACGTTCCATTAAATCGAATGGGTGTATCCTCGCAAACGGACGTTCGTACTAACTACCATTATAGTCGTTTAGAAATGTTTGACCCCTTATCGATATTTAGTTATCTCATTAAAACAAGATCAGAAGTATCTATTTTTCCTTGTTTAAAATATTAAATCTTCTTCTCTAAATTGCAATTTTTTCTAAAATTAAAACTTAGCGTCTACAGTCAATTTTCATTCGCTTTTGCCTAAGAAGAAATTTTACATGGACTTTTATGATTGCTGATGTAATTAAACTTATCATCAGTGATGATTTTTTATGGAAAATCGTCGAATCAACGTAGATCAGGCATTGATCTGTCAACTGAATTATCCAGTAAGGCCAAAATTGTGCAATCGTTTTATGAGTATTTGGCAATCTTGCTTTCTAATGATAAAAATATTAAATTGGAGGAGTTGGTAAAATAATTTAACAATATTATTGTTAACGACGGCACACTTAAGCTAATTGGACGTTCCGTTACTCACCAGATTATAACATCTGGGCATCCCATTTCTTCTAAGGTCATAAGGTTAAGCGAGGGAAGATTTTCTGTTGCTAAGAGGAATTTTGATAAGGTTTTACCGTCAGGTATTTGTTGTGCATCAAAAAGCCCATTACTTTCTTCTTTTTCAAAGCACTGCAGCCCCTCTTGGACCGTCACTTCCTGCAATAAGCGCCTCCAACTGTCTTGGTCTTTTGACCGCGTCCTCCAGTTTTGAAATCCGATCAAGGATGAACTATCTGCGTCGACTAGAATTTCCTCCATTTCCCCACTGGACTTTGGCCTTCAGTACTCCCAACGAATAGCTTTAAAAATATCCGTTGTTTGCCCATACAATTCATGCGACCCGCCTGCTGCCGCCTCCGCAGTCATTGAGACCTCCGGCTCCTCAACAATTTCATACAGCTAATGGTTGTACCGAATTCTTCATTGGTTCCCATCAAGGTTTGCTCCAATTATTCAACTCCGGGCCTATCTTTTGAAAGCATTCAATATTGTTATCGTCCACACAATTCTGCGAGCAACTGTCGAAATTGTTTTCGTAACTTTTAATAACATCACGATCAATATTTATTGAAAAGTGTTTGCTTTGACGTCAAAAGCATGTACTCGAAAGCACAAGAATGGACTGAGTAGATCCATGATCAATATCTGCAAGTGACGTCACTGCGGGTGTTCAGAATTGCTTGAATATTCCAGGTAGTTCTCGTCAGAACATTCTCCAAACTTACGAGAAATGGATTGAATGACTAGAGACCCCATATAAAGCCGAGCTGAATGAATGAGGGACATAGAAATAGTAAAACTGCGATAGTAAAACTGCAATAGTAAAAACTATGAGAAGAGTAGAGCGCGAATTAAACGTGATATTGAATGATAGTTCACCATAACAATGGACACTAGTGCAACCCGATCGATTATCCGACCAGACCTTGTTAGGCAATAACTACTTCACAAGGACAGGATTTTCTCACTACGGACAACTACGGGAGAAACTGCACATGTCCAGATACAGTTGGGAGACCTTGCATTCCAACATAATTTTCTGGTCGCAAGCATTATGGATGACTGCATTTTCGAAATGGATTTTTTGCGACCACATGGAATCACGTTGAATATGGGCAAACGGGTATTGAAATGGCAGAGTGTCGAAATATTGATGGAGGATCCCAGCGTCCAAATTACCAAGATAAATGTGGTATTATGTGCCGACACTGATGTACAGAAGTCTCTCGAGAGCATTGTATGTGCCAAGTTTATCTGATATAGCTACCGAAGACGTTGGCATTGCGCAGTTTGATTGTAGGATGAAGTCTTGTAAGATCTATGAGGAATGGATACGTATCGGTTAGAGTCCGTAACGCCGAAGAATCAACCATAAGCATCAAAGCGGGAGAAGTTATAGGCAGCTGCCAGCATGTTTCCATCATCAACTATTTGGAAGCTATTCACGTCGATCATTGGAAAAGGAGACAAGACACAGACTAAGCCCGGGAATTCACGTCTGTAATATTGAGGCAGTCCAAATTGCCAGTGCAGCTATTCAAGCAAGCCTTTGATTTGGTCAGCAAGTACAGTGACATCTTCTCAACAAGCCCGGATGATGAAGGCCGAACGAGTCTGGATACTCACGTCATTGATACACAGGGAGCCAAGCTGATTCGACAAGCACCGAAACATCTTCCTATAGCAAAACAGGGAGAAGTGAGCACAATGATCTTGGACGTGGAGAAACGAGGTGTTATCGAGCCTTCTGTCGGTCGATGGGCCACGCCAGTAGCTCTAGTAAAGAAAAAGGATGTTGGCAGTCGTTTTTGTGTCGACTATAGGCAGACTAACTGTAATGAATCGGCCCTACGCCACTGGTGATTATTAGTCAGTCGCTGACGTTGGATGAGAAGGCATATGGTGGCAGACGTCACTACCATACATATGACCATTAGTAGGCGACTACTACATACGATATGCGCCACCGTATGACTTCCCATCCTACGTTAGTTTTCTCTGGGAGTGAACGTCAGATAGCGGAAGGTGTGGGCCAGATTGCAAGATGGTGTGCTGGTTTTAGGACAAAGTTTTTAAATTATTGAAGTCCTAGTGTTTTAAAACCCATCAATATAAAAAAAAAATTTGGCTATTTTTCATCCATATTTTGTGAATAAACTCCGCATGTTCAATGGAATTTTGCTCGGCGACAGGTAATGAATTGTCTTATGTAAAAAATTTAGGTGACATTCTGTGAATAGTTTTGCAGTTTAGTTGTCAGAGATAGCATGTGGCAATTTCTTCGGCTTTCAGACTGAGGGTATTACATCGGGGCTCAGTCCCCCCATATAATTCGACGTGCAAAGCAAATGAGTAAAGTGTGAACACCAAGGGAGCACCTAACCTCAAATCCTTTTTTTGTTAGTGCAGATCGGCTGGCGGCGGTCATGGGCAGTTGGACGAAGGCAGCGACAACTGTGTGGAGGATGCCGTGTCGAAGAAGGTGACATAGTTATGGAAGAATATACCGGGGAGATGTGGAGGTTAGCAAGTAAGTCCTACCGTGAAGTGTCGGCAGTGTAATCTTGTTTGCTAAAATTAAGTGTCGAGTGGCTGACGTCCTCCAAATTGTAACTACGAAAGCATGTGATAATGTTTTTCATTTGCGGTTTCGTTTGGGCTTCCTTGTGTATTCGAATTGTCTTAGTGTCGAATAATAAATAACGATCTTATCTACGTGGAGATTCAAGAGTTGGATTGGATCTCTTATTGACTTGGGGCCCGTAAAAAAAGTTGTGGAAGTGAGCAGTTGCTGGTGCTGTGCTACCTTTGCGGAATTAATTGTTTTCGGCCCATGTTGAGCTTTTGAAGGGGCGCCACCTTTGACCTTTTAAAAAGTTTTATTACTCTAGTTTATGTAGTTTGCAAGGGAAATTGCTGTGACTCACAGCGAGCTTGCGGACGGGCACACAGTACACGATTTTTGTAGGGTTTTGTAAAATTATTTTAGAAACCCCTAAAAGGGAGAATCAGCAAAAAGAATATACTGTATTCACAAGATGGTTAATGGTAATGAATTATTGTGTGCAATCTGTTATATACTCCTACTACACACTAATGGCTGCTCATTTCAATCCACCAAGATTCACCCCAAGTATAGTCACATCGTTGCAATTGACAGAAATGATTGTTAGCTTGCTGAAGACGGCAGGAAGTTTGATTTTTACATAAAACCTAATTGTCAACGAACATCCGAAAAGGAAAACGTTTTAGATACAAAGCCTCAGCAGACCTATCGAAAGAAATAATAACTGAGTCTTCAGAGCGACTTCCACAAAATCCCTAATTGTAAACACAATGAGTTATTTAATTATTGTAATTGAAATAGATTTCAACAAGAGACAATTCAAAGTATATGCTTAGACTTACAAAGCTACAATACTTACAAAGCTACAATATGTTCCGCTCTGCTAATTTCTCTGCATAAGCGGCATTTTATTTATTCTGCTGATGCCTTCAACTGTTACTCCGTCTTTTAAGTAAAGAAAAACTAAAACAAATCGACAAATAAATTGAAACAAAAAACTCAATTTTATTACGCGTACAGAAAAAAACACGCTATGTTAATTTAGTAGCGTAAAATGCATTTCATACACATTATTATTGATTCCCCTTAAAACTGTCCCATTGCCAAACTACCATCAACCAAGAGCAGTTAAACAGAAAAATATTGAAATTACCACACATACAAAATAGGTTTGAATCCAATAGAAAGTAAGACGAATAAGAGTAGCAAAAAAATATAGAAAACATATAGGAAAAAATCCTTAATTGTCTTAACTATAGAAAGAAGTGGGTATCAAATAGTTAAAAATAGATTAAAATGTTAAGATAAATGCTAAGAATTTTTATATGTAAGTTTGAAATACATTAAATAATAACCTTAGATAAATTTAAATAAAAATAAAAACCATTAACATTGTGTATGTAAGGCTAACGAACATGGAAATATTGAAATAAAAAAGGAAGGAATCAAATGAAAAAAATTGCTAAGCATATGATGATTTGTAATTAAATACAATTGCTTGTTAACTTCCATGCTAAGCTTTGATATGGTTAAGCAAATAAGGAAAAATTATTCTTAAATAAATAAAACAATTTTTAGTGAGCCTAAATTGAACCATGGCTTGTAGGTGGCATGTGAAAGTTTGAAATAAAAGGTAAATAGGAATACAACAGAACATAAATAAAGAAAACACAGAACCATAATTAGATCGTTAAAAATACTTTAAATAATATTTTCAAATATTTGTTCTTCTATTGCATCAAATCAATTAAATCGTAATTAGTTTGCATGTGAAAGAAAATATCTTTACACGAAATCGTCTAGCGCCAAAATAATTCGTTGATGATCATTTTTTGTATGAAAGAAGAAAAAAAGTATGTTTGTCCACTTGACAGACTTTAGCCAAAATATTACGTTTCTTTAGTATATATAAATACCTAAAAGCATAAGCTTAGTGTATTCTATAGGTTGAGATTATTAAGTTGCACATTGATAGCCCATAATAATTATTAAAAATTTGAAAACTGGGAAAATTAAAATGAATTGCTAGATTTTGACGTTTTTCCTTTCCAACATGCCCTTCTCTTCCTGCAGGAGTGAAAGCGAACGATGAGAATGCCTTGACGAGGGTAGGGTTGTAGCAATCCGCGGATGGCCGGTTTCACGTCGCGTGCGGTACGCGGTACCATAGTTTGATTTGAGTTTTTTTAAGAGCCGGTTATTTCACAGTCGATTTTTCGGTACTGCGTCGGTGATAGTCGGGAACGTGAAATTAAATCTAGTTTTTGTTGTTATCTGAAAGAATGGAAGAAATACGGAATAAAGCAAGGTAGGTTTCTTTTCCGTATGTTTGTATTTTTGACGCGTTTGAAACGGGCACGTGAACCGGTGGCTGAGTTGATGTATTTTGAACTCCTCTCCCAACTAGCTAGTTAGCCAGCAGCCACCTCGGAGTAGATTAAGTTGTGTCCGGACTTGCTGACCGGTAGGGTACAGTCCATTGTCACGTCCAAAGACTTCACGTCTAGAACCGATGAGAGGTCGGTTCCGATTTCGTTCGATAGTTTTTAACAAGAAAATCATTACATAACGACGTCACTAAAAAAGATAGTTACCCGCTTTTCTACACTCGATCTCAAGAGTGGCTACTGGCAGGTAAAAATCGACAAGAGAAGACCGAGAGAAGACCGCATTTTCAGTTTGGACCAGATTGTGGCAATTCGTGGTGACACCATTTTGCAATGCTCCGGCCACCTTCGAATGTCTAATGAAATACATGCTACGAGGCCTAACCTGGAAGACCTGCTGGGTGTACCTAGATGACTTCATTGTTATCGGAACAACGTTCGACGGGCATGTGCGGAACATAGAAGAGATGTTCTCCTGATTGCGACAGGCAAATCTGAAACTTGGTCCTGGCAAGTGTACCCTTTTTGCAGCTGAAGTAAAATACCTGGGACACGTTGTACCAGTGGCAGGGGTCAAAACAGACCCTGAAAAATGTACGCCGTGAAAAGTTGGCCAGCAATAAACAACAAGCGCCAACTACGAAGTTTTCTAGGTCTGGTGACCTACCATCGAAGATTCTACAAAAGCTTTGCCAAAATAGCTAAGTGTCTACATCAGCTAACCGAGAAAAATCGCCCGGATATCTGGGATGAACATTGCCAGGCAGTCTTTGACACCTTGAAAGAGAAGCTGTGTGAATCACCTCTGCTGGCATATCCAAAACCTGAAAAAATGTTTTTGTTGACACCGATGCAATCAATGGCGGGGTTGGAGCTATTCTCTCCCAGCAGATCGATGGCGAAGAAAAAGTCCTCTCGTATTACCGTCGAGCCCTCTCAAAAAGTGAGAGGAACTACTGCGTGAACAGGAAGGAGCTATTACCTATAATATAGGGGACAAAGCAGTTCCACAAGTACCTTTATGTTCTCGTTCTCTTGTTCATTACGTCTTCAAACAAACCATGCATCGCTGAGATGGCTGTTTAACTTCAAAACCCCGAGGGACAATTTGCGAGATGGATCGAAAGATTGCATTCATACGATTACAAAATTATTCATCGGAAGGGTGGAGTTCATGGAAATTCTGATACCTTATCTTGTTGTCCACGTCCAGCTGACTGCAAGCATTGCCGACGGGTTGAGGAAAAGGAGCCGACTGTTGATGTGCGAATGATAACGACCGAATTCAATTAAGGTTGGTAATCGAAGGAGATTTGAAATGCCCAGTTAGCTGATGAAGACATCGGGCCATTACTCGTATGAAAGGATGTTACAAATATGCAACCACCCTGCCTGTATTCGCGTGGTGATCGAACCTCACCACACTCTATCACAATCCTTGAAGGGGCTGTCCTTTAGAAATAAGAAGAACCTTTTTTCTTTCATTTAACTACAACAGATCTTTTTTTTCTTTAGCAATTGACATTGGTTTATTAAATCCTACGTCTGGAACTTGTTTAGCCGGTAGCGCTCGGATTTTAGATGCCACCGCTAGCCTACTTCTTCGCTCCTCCTTGATCTGCTTCTTGAGTGCCCTGGCCCAGTCTGCGAAAAACTTTTGCCCCTCGTTGGACTTCACGCCTCTCGTCAGGCGTCGTAGGTTGCCCAGCTCTTGCCGCAGCCTCACGTATCTACCACCACGCTTCGGTTCCTCTTGTGTCTCCCTGTCTGCTATATCCAACGGGACTGCCAGGTGGGCTAGTTGTGCCTCGAGGGTGATCACTTGTCCCGTGCCTTGAGTGGGATCCCGGGGAGTGGGCTCCGGAGTTGTCCATTGCTTCCGAACTGGCTCCTTTTTCCTCGGGTAACTTGTTATCGGTCAGGGACCCGCAAACGGACGAGCACGGAGTGCCTCTTCTAGGCTGGGCTTGGGGCAATGCCTTGATTTTAGGGATCTGATGTTGCTGCCAGGCTCCTCGACTGGGCTGTTGGATCCGGTAAGCGCGGCCATAGTTTGCATTCAATGGTGCACATGGATAAAGGCTAGAACCAGAGTTTGACCGGCTTGGGCCCAAAGAAACTCTGAATCCGACCCGAGCAAATGTCCACTTCGACTCCCGTGGATGCCTTCACTATACGTAAAAAAAATAATTGTAGAATGAATCGGAGATTGCCAAAAAGGTCATTACGTTAAAGATTATTTTTGAACACTGGTAGAACTTATTTAATCATAAATTGGCTAAAACTAGAGCTTCACCGGCTTAGGCCAAAAGAAACTCAGTTTTAGCTCGTTATACTTACGTTCTGTTGATGGTGAAAAATAACACTTCTTTGCAGCAAAATTCTTGATAAATGGCGTCCACAATCGACTACGGCAGTCTCTTCTCGAGACTTGTGTTAATGCTGGCTCCCTCGTCCGATTCGCCAGTAGCTTAAATACAAACAAATTGCTTGCATTGCTAGTGGGAGTCGTAGACCTTCGATCCAGTTAACCGCAAAACGCTGAGTTTGTTATTGTGCTAGTTCCCCGTAACCTACTTTACGAATTCATTCCCCTCTTGTTCCTCGGGAATAATCTTGTTGCATGAAAAGGAACGCTAGCTCCAATCTTATGCTTTTGCTCTTTTTGTCTTCAGTATTCATATATCTGAATATTCGACGACTTCTTCTCATATGGTTTCTGAGTTGGTTGTTGCGGCAAATTGATACTCAGTTGAACGGTTTACGCATAGTACACACATTCAATTGCGTACATGTTCCCCATGTGCTCTCAATATGGTAATTGTATGGACTACCATGTATGCGTATGGAATTTGCCGGGGAGCCAATTTAGTGACTTGACCAATGAAGCGTAAGATATAAGGTCCTTATATATAATAGATTGCGATTACGTATTCTGTTTAGGGTGACGCCGTTCCCTAAGTATGGGCGGTGAAGCATACATTGCTTGTTGGCTTGTGCGATGAACTGAGCATTGGGAGCGTGCTAAACTGTTGTGAATTTCCAAGCAATTAGTATTAGCATACGCTAATGATTGTTGTCGTAACGTGTCGTAAGTGAGGCATTGGGGCATGATCAACTGTTATGGAATTCCGAGCAATTAGTACTCGCATATGCTAATGATTGTTGTCGTAACGTGTCGTAAGCGAGGCATGGGGGCGTGATTAATTGTTATTGAATTTTGAACAATTAGTACTCTCATATGCTAATGATTGCTGCCGTAACAAGGAAACAACTGGGCGGCCTAAGTGGAAGGACGTTTCGATGCATGGTGCCAACCTGAAAAGTTATTGGACACAATGGAAGTCCCTTCAAGTGGAGGGTGGCGTACTCAATTGGAATTTTGGAACAGTGGCTGGCAGCTCCCATAGGATGCAAACTATGCTCCCAAAAGCCGAATCCACGATGTGGTTAAGGAAATGCATGAAGGATATTCGGGAGGCCACCTTGGTGTTAACAAAACCTTAGCAAGATTGCGGTAAAGGATCTATGAGATGCACCATTTGCGCTTCCGTCAAAGGCCCAAAGTGATGACTGAGAGGAGAAATGCAAACCTATAACGTGGGGGCACCATTTGAAAGTATTCCGGTTGACATTGCGGGACCCATTCCTGAATCCAAATGGGAAATCGATACACGCTGGTTGTGGCCAATTATTTCATTAGGTGGCCTGAGGTCTACCCCATTCCCAACCAGGAAGCAACTACTGTAGCCGAACAGCTAGTGTTAAATTAGGTCAGTAGGTACGGCGTACCTTGTGAACTACATTCGGATCCAGGCCAAAGCTTTAAGTCACTAGTTTTTAGGGAAATGTGTGAGCTGCTGGGAATACGAAAACCGAGGACAACACCGTCGCATCCCCAATCCGATGGAATGGTCAAACTTTTCAACGGCACACTCAATGAACACCTGGCCAAGATGGTTGACGAGAACCAAAGGGAAAGGGACTGGTACATCCCATTATTATTGACGGCGCGGCGTATAGAGCTACCGAACATGCAACGACGGGCCAAGCCCCAGTCAAAGTCATTTTTGGAAAGACTATCCGTCTGCCGGCTAATATAAAGCTCACAACACCCTCTGAGAAATCCTAAACGATCTCGGAGTACGTAAGTGCGCTAAAGCAACGGTTGAACCAGATACATCGGACAGTGCGAAAACACCTCAAATTGGCTGCTGACCGCCCGAAAAACAATTATGATCTAAAGGCAAATTCTACTGGCTTCCAACAAGATGACTTAGTGTGGCTATATAATCCACAATGGCGGAAGGGTAGGTCTTCCGAGTTGCAGCATAATTGAGAGGGACCATACCGAGTTACAAAGCGAATCAACGGCGCGCGTCGTATATCGCATACAGGACCACAGTAAGCCTACAGCCAGAATGAAAATCGTGCACCTGGACCATTTTGCCCCTATTACATCCAGGGAGGCTTAACTACCCCTGGCGACGCATCTTTTCGGGGCGAAAAGAACTGAGATGAGGGTAGTGTTACAGTGAAAATTAAACTAAAGTGTGATTTGTAAAATAGTGAAATCAATTATTGTGCGTTCTTAGTAAATAAACAATGTTAACTTAATTTAAAAGACATTGCGTTTTCACTTTGCTGGATCATTAAACTCATCGGCCTTGAACTGTAACACGTGCGACAATATTTTTGCTGCCGCGAATTTTCTTCAATGTTTTCATATTCTCTACTTTATATTATTATTATGTTTATGACGTACTTTTTTCATTAACCGGCTGTAGGTTTTCATGGTCAGATTCACAGTTCAATTTAAATTCTGGCCTAGTTATTGCTAACAGTCGCTTAAAAAGCTAATTAGCTGGTAGCTTTGAGGAACGGAACAAATGGAGAGGCTATGCTCATATAAGCTCCATAGAAAATGATGCGACCACCTTCTGAGCATGATTGTCATTTCATTTCCAATATTTCCACAATTTCTCCTCTCGAGAGCCAGATTGTCAATTTGACGACTAAACATGGACGCAAAATTTACCTGGCGCGTGAGATACGATTCGGAATTTAGTCGTTTTTTCGGTTCGAGAACGTGTCCGGAGGTACATTTTGACTGTAGTGAAAGTAATATTACACCTGGTTTAGGGATAACAACATTTTAAGAAGTGACATTGTAAATCGGAGCGAGGAACTCAATTAAAAGTGTAATGTGCGTTATTGCTAGAAAACGATGGGTTATCGATACGACAGTGTTTTCTATCCTAAGTGGCCATAATGCTTTATTTGTATTCAATGCTATTTTCTTGTTCTGTGAAGTGTTATTTGCAATAAAACCATATTTACGAGTGCATAAGCGTTTGTTTACTTCCTTGTGACAACCCATTGGGTTCCCCTTAACTAGCTTTAGAATCACGGTCGCAGGGGTAGGTGCAAAAAGACACGTAGTTAGGCAGGCGGTCACAGGGGTAGTTGCGACAACGTGTACACATGGATGTCCACTCCGGTTTTATCTTGTTCCTCAAAGGCTGGTAGTTTGTATTGTTAAACTGCTTGTAAAGGGTTTTCCAATAAGAGGTGTTATTTTGAATAGCCCACTATTTCGGTAGATGTCACTTTTGAAGCTGTAATTTTACAATTTTTGACAAGAAAAAAATACGCCATTATTAAAACTGGAACAACAATGCATTGAAATTATTAAAATTTACTATAAAAATGGTGAAAATTTGGCAGAGACGGTTCGTAAAGCTCGAGCATATTTAGGTCGTCGTGAAGCATCTTGTCGGACCGCAATACAGAAATTCGTGGAAAAATTCGAGCTGTTCGGACAACTTAGTGAAGTGGAAAATAAAATTTGTGCACGTCACTCAAGAATAGCCGAGAATATTGCTGCTGTAGCCGAAAGTGTTGAATAAAACCCAGGTTTTGCCATTCCTCGTCGTTCTTTGGAATTAGGCATTCCACAAACGTCATGACACCGTATTTTGCATAAAGATTTGGGTTTTAAGGTTTATGAAGTTCAGTTGACACAAGAACTCAAGCTGGTTGATCATCAACATTGTCGTGTCTTTGCTGATTGGGTCCTTGAAATGCATGAAAATGATCCGGGATTCCATCGAAAAATCATCTTGAGTGATGAGGTCCATTTCCAACTCGGTTGCTTCGTCAACAAGCGAAATTGTCGCATCTGAGGCTCGGAAAACCAAAAAGTTAACACATCGTTCAATAAGTTCCGAGACTAACCCAGAGATGGTGCTAGTAGTACCAAACTGGCCAACTTAGCATATCAACGACAAATCGTTGGTTTTGATGCAGAGGAGTCTGGGTAATGTTTTTCAAGCCATTGCTGGGCTTCTTCGGTGTTTTTACCCATTAAAAACCAATGTTTTATCAACACGCGAAACTCACTTTTTTCCATTTTTCAAACAAATTACAAAGTGACATTACTCTAACCTCGATAACTCTGCTGTCTGTGATCCGATCGACGTGAAATTTTTACACGTTTCATGTAAATTCACTCTATGGAAATGTGGCCAGTTTGGTACTACCAGCATCATCTCTGGGTTAGTCTCGGGACTTATTGAATGATGTGTTATTGTTGAAAAGCCTCTCTATTCTCAACGTGTGACTGTTTGGTGCGGTTTATAGCCCGGCGGAGCCATTGGACCTTACTTTTTCGAAAATGAGGCTGGAGCAACAGTTGCACTATCGAGAGATGATTAATGATTTTTTATGGCCGGAATTGGATGATATTGATCTGGACAACGTTTGCTTTCAAAAAGACGATACTGCGTGCCACACAATCAACGAAACCATTGATTTTTTACGGGAAAAGTTTCCGGACCATGTTATCTCTCGAAGAGTTGATCACAATTGGCCACCGAGATCTTTTGATTTAACACGTTGCAACTTCTTCCTTTTGGGCCACGTGAAAGAGAAGGTCTACGCCAATAGCCCAGCGATTCAAGACACCAAAGATGGAATTCGTGTGGCTATCGAGGCATACCTTCTTCTTTTAAATAAAATAAACACCCGATCATGTGTATTAAAAAATGGCATTTTTCTTTTAATATAAAAATGACACTTCTGATTGGAAAATCCTATATTCATTAGGAAAAGACTTCCTTTATTAATTGGTACCGTTCTCTCTTCCCTATACCAAACTTACCTCCAGAAGAATGGAACAAATATCCTTGAAAAATAGCCACAGGAATACCGACAAACGACAGATAAAATGGTTCGAAATCTTTAATTTTCATTTTTTTTTAAATAAAAGTAAAATTCCAATTGCAACTTTATATTTTTATGTTTATAATTAGTTTATACTTTTTCTCCAATCGGTTTGATAATCATCTCATGAATCTGAAAAAATCAATAACTGAGGTTTGCTTCTATTATGCATTTTCAACCTTTACCTGCACATGGGGTGGTGTGCCCAAAATATAAAGTATGGCACTGGAGATGTCCTCAGGGCTCAAAAATGTATTTCCACTTGCCCTCCAAGCAGCAGGATCTGTGAAAATTTCTGTTTCCACTGCACCAGGGCTCACGCTCTACAATAAATCAATTTTGATTGTAAAAAAGCAAAAGATTTAAATACCTACCGAAACTTTAACTTTTGTTCCGGCATTTGCAAACTCTTGTCTATAAGTTTCAACCATTGCAGTAATAGCATGTTTTGAAGCAGGATATATGTTATAATTCTTGCCCGGTTGGCATGGAACTTTGTGTCCTAGAATGCTGTTGATTATCACAATATGACCATCGAAGTTGCGTTTCTTCATTGAATTGAAAGCTTCGCGCACGCAGTATACAACAGACATCACATTTGTCGCGATAATATCACGCATGTCAGATGTAGCGGCTGGATCTGAAATTTGTTTGCCTCCACGAACGATTCCGGCATTGTTGATGAGAACATCGGTTCCTCCAAGATTTTTCTCGACCCACTCGAAAGCTTTTTTCACGTCTTCGTCGTTGCGAACATCACATTTGATCGGATGATAGCGAGATTGCAAGTCAGCGGGCAAGGCAAGTTTGTTCTGCTCTAAACGTTCCTCCCTTCGTGCAAGAGCCGCTACAATAAATCCTGCCTTCACCAAATCAGCTGCAGTAGCCTCTCCGATTCCTGAACTCGCACCAGTCACAACAGCCACTTTATTTTGCCAGCGCTCCATTTTTCTGTTGAGGGCTTACTCGTACATGCAACTTCTAATACCGGTACCGATAATTCTTTAAACTTTTCACGTAAGCGCCACAAGATTACAAACGCTACTGAGCTGAGGAAGCTTTGCTCACATGAGCACCCACTCATTTGTGATGAGAATTTCAATGGCATAAATATTATGTAATCTGGTTTTGGACGATAGATACATATTAAATTCGATGAAAAGATAGCACGCAGATGTATGTGTGCATTCAAGAATGATTTTGCATTATAAACAGTTCAGCCAATGATGGCGATTAAGATAGTAAATGTTGTTAAAGAAAAGAAATAATAACGTAAACTTACCGTTTTCTATTTAAAATCTGGTGCGCCCATACCTCTTTTTATTGCATTGATTGGTTTCGGAAAACTTGGCCATAACGCAAAAAACCGTGTAACGCATCATTTATATAAATATAATTCTTTAAAAGTTCAATTAGATCGGCTCTCATCGCTAGCTTATAACGGTTTTATTTCCCATAAAAATATAAAACTCTAAAACACTGAATACTGTATGTACTCACCAAGGCCGTAGCTAGTTATGTATCTTGCTTATCGCTCGATTAAAAAAAAAAAGAACACAAAGTTCTGATATTACTTCACTTTAACTCTTTATTTATTCGAACTTCTCGTTTCTACACAAAGTTCTGGTATTACTTCCCTTTAACTTTTTATCTATTCAAACTTTTCTTTTCTACATTTGCAAAATTTAATTTTACACGTCTTATCGCCACGGGAACTAATTAAAGACTCCCCGAGTCACGTATACGAGTACTTTGAAACAACGAAATGAATAGATTTTGCAATTTAGCATCTTGCTTAGAATTTCAATTTGGCGTAAACTGCTGACTGCATGTCTACGACGTATTCCAGAATTGTGTAAAAAACAAAAGTTTCGCGATACTCGTTCGTCTGCAGGTGTCGTTTTGCATCTTGCATTAATTTATGGGATTGCTGATTTAAGGTGTAAGTAACGAGAGGGGCTGTAGTGCTACAAACAAGAAGAAGAAGAACTTAATATATTGTATACGATTTACATCAATTGGGCATTTGTTAATTTCTTCATCTGTAAGTAAATTTGGGTGAATAATTCCATGCCTTGCTGATGAAATGTTATTTTGGATATGCTCAATTTTGCTTTTAAGAAGTAGAATTTTGAACAGTTGGTCATAATAAATGTTAGTTGATTGGAAATAGTTTGAAGTACCGTTTACTTTAGCCAAGATCAGATTTCGATCGTTTCCGATTATATTTTTCAGTTGTGTGAATGTTTCGTTTTATTGTTTGTCTATATTTACTTGTTTATTAAGAGTGGTTATTGCCTTATGGTTGTTTGTTTCCAAAGTTTTTATGTGTTCGTCTAGTTCCTGTCTTTCAACGTCATCCATGGTCCCAAAAAGCCACTTATGTGCATTTCCAACGAGATTTATAAGTCCTCGTCTAGTCCTGTTACTTTGTGGAATAAACGTCTTTACTTTTAACGTCAAGTGTTGGAGTTCTGTCAACAGAATTTCTTTGTTTTCTAAGTTATAGATATTTCAATTCTTTTCGAATCATTTAATTACTTCTAAGATTTCGTCAGTATTTATAATATGTATTATGATATCTGTCGTTGTAATAATTTGCACTTTGTCTAGGTTAATCTCCGTAAATCCTGAGTGTTCATTGATTTCATAGATGTTTAGAAGTCCTTTAACTGGGCTTATAGATATCAGAAGTAGGAAAGTCAATATGGAAATCTGAAAGCAAAATTATAATCAAGTTAATATTGGCAGTTAATTTGTCCATTACTTTTAAGTTACGTCTGCTCTAAGGTCTACAGTCTTTATGTCAGTAATTGTCCTTGTATGATTTCAAGGATCATTCTTTTTCCCAAATATTGGATATTTTCTTGTGTGAATGTTGGTTGCAGGTCGCGAGATATATATTCAGCAACAATACAACTGAATACGTTACAATCATAACTATTGGTTTGCAATGGTGAACCGGGGACATTTTCGATTATAAACTGTGATGTATCGAGGGCGATACTTAATTTATCCTAAGATTCCTGTTTTAGGTACTCTATCAGGGCAATTAACAAGGATGGATTTGGTTTTCTTAAGGAGTCAAAGTATTTTATGGTTCCCCACAGGGGGAATGCTGGTCAACAAGAGCACTCTTGGAGGCTAGCATTCTTTGGGGAGTTCCGCCCCCACGTACCCGAGGAAATTCCCGAAGGGGGAATGCCGGTTGACAAGAGCACTCTTGGAAGCTAGCATTCTTTGGGAAGCGCCGCCCACGGACCCGATGATATGGGGGGCACCGCGAGTTTCCCTCCTGGGATGACAGGTAACGACTCTGATTGGATCTGGACTACGCTTTGGACAACGACCTGGAAATGACGCTTTGGGCTGGCGGATGTGATGGTTTGGACCTAGTTGCTTTGCACAGCAGCGCCGAGGTGAAACTCGTGTGCGAACGGCTCCAATTCAACTATCATACCGTCCCCGTCCCGGTAAAACCTTGGCAGGCCTTGGAGTACGTTCGAAGTTTGCACCATTAAGTAGGTGGTGTATGTTCGGTTGAGACGGACTCCCGATTAGCGCTGGTCTGGTTCTGAGCACTTGTCCCCATAAGGGCTTGTGCCAACCCTCGCATGGCCTCCCAGATCTGCAAAAATAACCATAGGACCAAAAAAGCGACTATACACACGAACGGAGATAGCGGCTCCGAGGGGAGGCCCAATCAAACTGGAGCAACCAAAATAAAAAGATAAAAAAAATCCAAAAAAGAAATTAAATATAATAACAACGACGACGCAATCAGCGGTTGCAGCCACGATGTTAACAGTGCATGGAGAGCGGTACGACAAAAACGAAGAATAACACAATGACAGTGAAGGCAGACGAAAAACGGAGAATAGCATACAGTCTGGTCCAGAGTGAATTTCCTGCGGCGTTCGGGAGCAGCAAAAAAATGATGCGAACGCCAGAGCGTCCTATTAAGGAAAAGTAGGAAACTCTGCAGGACGCTTCAGGTGTTCGAGCGGTGGAAGGTAATATAAAGAGCATCGAAAATTCTATGGTCACTGCTGCGATCGTTACCGAAGCGACCGATGCAAGAGTCGCAAATCCCAACATAGTAAAGAAACATCCTGAGAACAACGATGAGATTACGGCACGAAAAGCAAGGAGGGACCAAACAAATAAAGCAACGTTGTGCGGTTGCACCGATTTTCCCCCAGCGCCTCTTTAGCCTTCTTTTCGTCTTCGGCCCTTAACTAGCTCCTCCAATAGTGCCCTATGCGATCTAGGAGCTACTCTAGTTCAAGGAGCCCAACCTTTACTAAAGGCGACATGCAGAAAGCTCCACCATTAAAAGTTAATAAAAAAATGGCGTCTAGCTCAATCGAACGAGGTCGGGATAAAAGAAAGTAGGAAGAGGCGTGGTAGAGCATGGAGTACCAGATCACGTGTTCCAGATAGTGCTTACAAAAGAAGCGAGGAAAGCCGCAACGAAACTCCTTCAAAAAGTGCCACAAAGTAAAGTTCGCACGGACGCTAAACAAGAAAAAGACCTGACGCAAAACAGGAGAGACAGAAGTCCCAACAAAGACCCCGGCAGCAGGCACTGCTCATAAAGCCCTAAGATGGCCGATCCTATGCGGAGGTACTGCAGGATATCAGGGGAAACGTAAGGCCCGAAGACACCAATACTACCATTAAAGTAGTACGACCAAACGCAGTCGGGCCACATACTGGTCGAATTCGGAGCAGAGGCCGGTAATGAGGAAACATTCTTCGACGCAGTAAAGAAAGTCCTCGGCAAAAGCGCAACTTTAGCCTCGCTCGAACCAATGGCAACGATCGAAATATGAGGCACTGACAGCGTGACGGATCTGGCCGAGGTAGAAGAGGCCATCAAAAAGGAGTTCCCAAGCGCGGGAAGGATCAAAGTGAAACTGACACCAGAAAACCACAGGGGACAACGCATGGCCATAGTTGACTTGACCGAAAAGGACGCCGAACAATTCCTGAACAAGGGAAAAATACAAATACGGTGGGTTGTCTGTAAGATACGGTGAAGAGCAATGCCTCTTCAATGTTTCAAATGCCTTGGCTATGGTCACACCACACAAGTATGGAAAGAGGACCCGATAGGAGTTCCCTGTGTTACAAATGCAGTGAAATGGGACATAAAAGAAAGCAGTTTACGAAGGAGGTGCACTGTATTCTTTGCAAGGATGCTGATCCAAAACCTGATTTTGGACACGTCTTGGGATCAGGAAAATGGCGGGTGTTCCAGGAAGCCCTAGCCAAGGCAAAATCAGAACTCCGATGGCCCGCATCCTGCAGTTAAATCTGCACCACAGTTCAAGCGCCCCAAATCTGCTTGAGTAGTTTGCGAGGGACATGAAAGCCGACTTCTTGCTGCTGAGTGAGCAACACCATAATAAAAGTCCTGCATTATGGTATTCTGACGAAACTGGTACTGCCGCCATCTGGGTTCGGAACAGTGACTTTCAAGCGGAGAGTTGTGGACGTTGGGATGGTTTCGTGTGGAGCCGGTGCTCAGGGACCACCTTTTTTAGTGTGTGCCTAACGCCGAACGAGTCGATATCATCTTTCCAAGCCAAGTTTAATGCTCCGGAAGGCACTGTCTCGAACGTAGTGGGAAAAGTGCTCGTTGGGGGCAACTTCAAAGCTAGAGCAATCAAATGGGGACCAGAACGTCCCTCGTCACACTTAACACCGGAAATACGCCGACTTTCCGCCGTATTGGCTGTGAGGGAACCATACCAGACATGACATTCGCCTCGGAGTCCTTAGTACGGAGGATACACAATTGGAAAGTATTAGAGGACTACTCAGCCAGTGATCATCATTGCATTCTGCTTGAGACAAGTGATGTTGTCTCCCGACGTCCATGCTTTCGGCTTTCTATAACTGGATGGGACATTGGAAGAATGGACGTCGAGAGGTTCGTCGAGATGCTCACAGCGGGTGCACCTCTGCAGGGAGCTTCAGACGGGACGGAAGCAGCTCAAGATGTGGTGAACTCTACTATGAGCATCATTACGACTGCTTGCTGCGGTTCTACGCCCCGTCAAAAACTCCGGCATGGCAAGTCCCCAGTGTACTGGTGGTCAACTGAAATCGCTGAAAACGAACGGAGTGTCACAAGCTTCGACGTAAGGCTCAACGGGCGCGGAACCGTGACGAGGCATGCAACAGGATGGCAGCATATAAGTTGGCCAGGAAATGCCTTCGCAAATTGATCAACACCAGTAAGGCTCGCTGCTGGCAAGAGCTAGTGTACAATGTGAACAAGGGTCCGTGGGGCCTTGACTACAAGCTAGTTATGCGGAAGCTTCGTGGCCTATGGAAGCCTTGTATACATGACGCGGAAAAGATGGACGCGAAAGTGCAGGGACTCTTCTCCGCCCATCCCGTTCATGCTAACGCTGTCTATGGTGAAACAGCAGCCGAGTGTCCACTCTTTAGACAGCCGGAACTGGAGGAGGCAGTCCTCTCATTGAAAGCGAGGAAGGCTTCAGATCCAGATGGTGTTCCGGCTGAGGTGTTGCGGATTGTCTCTCACCATTGTCCTGACATGCTGCTCAGCACATTCAACGCTTGCCTTTGGGACGGGGTTGTCCCGGTACGATGGAAGGTTTCAAGGCTTGTACTGATCGGCAAGGGGAAGGGGAAATCCCAAATTGCCGTCTGCATACCGCCCGCTGGGAAAGTTTAAGAAAAACTCATCAAGGGAAGACTCACTGACACGATTTGTGCTGCTGGGGACCTATCTCCTCGGCAGTACGGCTTCAGAGCAGGACGTTCTATCATTGATGCGACTGCAGAGGTGGTGAACGCGGTCCAAAGAGCAGAGGCATATAGTATCATCAAGCGACGGATCGTCCTGTTGGTGACGGTCGATATCAGGAATGCCTTCAACTCCACTAGATGGTTGGATATTCTGGCCAACACTTTTCAAGTTCTAGAATATCTAATGCGGCTTTTGAGGAACTACCTAAAGAACCGAAGCCTGCTCTACGATAAGACACAGGGCCAACGAAGGATGATAATTACATCGGTGTTTGCCCAGGGATTTATCCTTGGTCCGGACCTGTGAAACATGTCTTACGACGGGCTACTGAGGCTTGAGATGCCAGATGAGTCGCACTTGGTTGGCTATGCAGATGATGTTGCAGCTCTGGTCACTAGATGCAACGTTGAACAGGCACAACCTAGGCTAGGTATGCTAATGCGCTGAGTGAGGGACTGGATGACTGCTCGTGGGCTCAGTTTTGCACTGGAGAAAGGAAAGGAAAGGTGGACTGCGCGCCTCATCCCGGATGTGAGACCATGGCTAAATCGAAGACATGGTGAGACTGACTTCTATCTGACCCAGTTTTTGAGCGGGCATGGGTGTTTTCTGTCTTATCTGCACAAGATTGATAAGTCATGGTCTCCCGATTGATGTTTTTGCCAGGAGAGAAGGACAATGCCTGCCACGCATTTTTTGTGTGTACAAAATGGGTCAGGCTGCAAAGGGACCTCTACAGGGAGAGAAGAGAGCTCACCCCGGATAATATAGTTGTGGTGATGCTCAAATCGGTTGACAAATGGAACCAGCTGGCACATTACGCTCGGACAGTCCTAAAAGATAAAAGGGACTCACAGCAGCTGGGGGATCACTTTTTTGGTACTTCTTCTTCGCCTCTTCCTTCCCGCTAAGAAAGGGGCCCCCCAGCTTGAAGACGCCTCGCGGCGTAACAACACGAGATCTGGCCCGAAGTAATGTGACAAACGGTTCCAGGCTGGGTTCTCAGGTTGACAAGAGAGGTGTTAAGTGGGTAGTCCAGTCACCTTCTTGCGAGCATGTTGGTCCCACTCTCTGTGCATAAATGGCATTCACCTCTTTACCACAAAAAATTTTTGGCTACCTTTGATGGAATTTATTTTTCGGGGGCCACTCCCCTATATGGGGAGACCTCCATTAAATACCTTATAAAATCTTTTTATAGTTGAACTTTGAAGATAACACCACTTTACACCTGCATATAAAATTTGATGTTGCTCGCTTAAGTATTTTGCGAGAAAAAGTGCTGTGACACACGGGCGGACAGACAGGACGGGATTTTAGAAGGGTTTTGTTAAATATTTTACAAAACCCTAAAAATGACTATGCCATTGGATCCCTGAATGCCAAATCACTCAATTACCCTGGCGATGTTAAAGACTTTTTACAACAGGCCCTTCAATATAAATAGAAAATACTGGCAATCCAGGAAACGAACTACACTGGAAAGGATATTCAAGACATGTGTCACACACAATATTCAAAATCATGAAGCCTGCTAGAAAACGAAAGTTCAGAGTGGCTTTTATTGTGGATAAGATGTTCAAATTCCATGTTATTGATTTTTAAGCAGCCAATGAACGAATGTGCGCAATCCGTATAAAAGTTAAGTTCTTCAAAACTCATCTTCTTCAATTACCTGGAAAAACTAGACGACTCATTGCCTACAAAAGACACAAAAATAATAATGATTTCAATGCTAAGATTGGGAATGACCTAGGTGTCATCGGGTGGCAATACACAAAATCAGATTGGCTATAATCTTATCCGACAACGTTGGGCTTTGAGCATACTTGACGTCCGTATATACCGAGTAGCTGATTGTAACTCGGATCATTACTTGATCAAACAAATATATCGATGCCACATGTGGAAGGCGTATTCGGCGAAGACCAGTCCTCAGATTTACGGAGACCCTGAAAAAAATCAATGCGTTATGGGTGAAAGTGAAAGCGGCTATTAAGACCATGGCAGAACAGATGATTGGTCATCAGGTCCGGCGTAACGAAATGATTAGTTCTATAACGAATGCCAGGATGCGGTAGATATAAATAATTAGGGTATTAATCAATATGTAGGTAAGAAAGAAGAATTTGTGACAATCTCAAGAAAACTCGAACTAAGAAAAGGAAAATGCTGTGACGATTAACAGAGAAGCATGAATGTAGCTTTAGCGAACAATAACACAAAACAAGCACACAAAGTACACAACGTAGTTATCAGCTCAAGACCACGCTCTGTCTTGATGGTATCGACAATTTCATTTCGGAAGAAACCAGGATTAAGAAAAGAAAGGTATCTTATTTCAAGAAAATTGAAAACCCATAGATGTTTGCGGAAGGCTTCCATTAGTACCCTAACATTGGACGAAATTTTTTCCATCATCACAACCCGAAAGAATAATAAAGCGCCAGGTATCGATTAAATTCTAGTGAGGCTCATTGAATATGGTGGCAGTAGTGCACAGAAAGATATTCACAAAATTATCCAGCACATTTGACAACAAGAACATTTGCTGTAAGGGTGTAGCCAATAAATTATACCTCGTATCCACAAAAAAGATGACAAATTGTAGTGCAGAAACTATAGAAGCATATCACTGCTTTGTACACTGTAAAAAATATTTCAAAAACCACAGAAAAGCAAATCAGATGATACGCCAATAGTATTATTGGGGAGTATCAAGATTGTTTCAGAGCAGGTAGGACGACAACAGATCAATTGTCCACTGTCAAGCAGGTACTTGAAAAATGCTGATAGTTCATCATCGACGTACACCAAATTTTCGTTGACTTTGAAGAAGCACATGAGCAAGCACATGATCGTAACGTACTATACCAAATAATGATTTGCTTTGGCATGCCAGCCAAATAAATCCATTTTTTTCCAAGTCCGCATCAATAACCAACTCACCGATGCCTTTGACACAAATATCGGACTAAACCAGGGAGATGAGCTAGTCTCATTGCTCTTGAGTACGTCATAAGAAAGCTTTCTGTCGATACACGAGGTACGTTAGTATATGATTCGAGCTAAGTAGTTACCTATGCGTATGACATCAACATTTTGTCATAGTCATTAACAACTGCCAAAAACCTCTTCCTGAAACTCAACAGCGAAGCAACACTAGAAGAGCTACAATTCAATGAGAATAAAACAAAGCTAATGACGCACTCAAGGAAAAATACATACATAATATAGCACACTTGTTGTATATTTAAGCGCCGAAATGAGAAAAATGGTTAACGAAAGAGAGATCTTGAAGACCAGCTGCATACACAGGACAACAAAGCTCCAAGCACACAAATCGGTGATAAAACCTGTGTTATGTAATGGATGTGAAGCATGAATCCTAACTCAAGCGTCCACAAATATATTGAACGCCTTCAAAATACGGGTCATGAAGTGAATAATCGGACTGAAACTAGATGGGGACCAATGGTGCATTCGAAAAAACCATGAGCTGTATGAAGTTGTTGACGAGCAAGAGGTCTCAACGATCGTAAAGCTGTGGAAGCTGCAATGGGCTTGCTAGACATATCACATGGATGAGCAACAGATACCCAAAAAGTTTTCGTTGGAAAAACTGAATGGTGGAGACTTTTGGAGAAACCAAGGAAATGCTATTCTGACTCGCTCGACGAAGACAGTTCATCACCGCATTTTTGTTACAGTGAGACGTGACAAACGGTGAAGGTTGCTACTCTTGTGGCGATACTCTAGTATGCGCCCGTATGTTTGCCGCTTCTTTTCCGATTCGATCATGGATCTATCAAATGGCCTGGCTAAGCGTGCACAGTATTCCTGAATGAAGATTGGCTTTGGACCCACTATGGGCGTCGCAGCGATTGCTTCCTCGAGCGACGGACGAGGTTGTGATAACCCGTTTATGTATGTTGTTCGTGTTGTTGCTGGCAGTGCGTACCGGTTGATTGGTTGCCGGTGGCGATGTTGTACCAATTGCAATGTTCCGTTTGAATTGCTGGATACTTGCCTAGTTATCTGGTCACGGTCTACCTATTGCATGATCACTGATTTTGCGTGCCGCTTGCAAGGTCACTGGTGGTGCGTGTTGGCCACACAGCCGCCGGTGGCTAAATTGAAATCACGTTAACTTGCTCGTCACTGAGCAAAATACCTTAGGAAAGCTACTGCTCTAGCAAGAACCTTGAACAGGGCAAGTAACGCATACGCGCTGCTGTAAATTGCTAGAAACTAGCCTGGTTGCACTGGTCCTCTAGCTAGCTGATGTGGCTTGCTGGTTATGTAGCAACTTAAAATGTGCATCAGTGAGATACGCGTACAGCTGCTAGCAACTGAAGATGTGCTAATCAAATTATCAGTACGTCTGCTTAGATCTGGACTTCAATGCTCTTGAGGTCTGTAAGTCTCTGGTTAAATGCCTTGAGCCAATTCTACTCGGGCAAAGGCCTCTAGCAGGACAAGTGTAGTATCTAGAGTGATCCGCTTGTTAATGGCTATGGACATTTATACAAAAATAATACTTACTCCAAGTTTAGCTTTTTGCCAATCAATTACATTTATTATAGGTTGCATTTATCTCTTTCCTTCGTCAACTAAAATAACGACTAATATTAATAATAAATTAGGGCAGTGGATTGTGTAGTGCCACGTGTTTGCAACCGCAATGGACAAATGCTAAATCTCTCTCACTGCGACGTACAAATAAAAGTTCTTGAGGATTCGACTACGATACTTCGACGCGTACGGATTGAGCAAAACTTGAAGTGTAAGATTATTGTTTAAATAAACGTCATTAAATTAACGTTGAGTATTATTTCATACGCTCGTCCGTACATTAGTGACCCCGTTAATAACAAGTGAGTATGGCCAACGAAGAATTCCACGTCGTAGTCAGCGGTTCAAACAACCCAGTGAACACCGGCATAAACGTCATGCAAGACGCAACAGGGATTCAAGCCATCACATATAAGTGGCCACCATTTTGGCAGAGCAAACCGAAATTGTGATTCACAACAATTGCAGACAAAATTGCTGGTAGCTGCGGAGATGGCAGTGTAGTGCAAGTCATTAATCATGATAATACACAACTCGCCGCAAACTACCACGATGAATGCATTACCTCACAAATGATAAAAGGCAGCGCTGAAGCTAATAAAATTCAGCGGTCAGATAAGAATGTGTATTCGCAATGTAATCAGTGCCACCACCCAACACGATAGGCGAACACCACACCAGTTGCAAGAAAGCTGGACACGAAATGGTGTTGCTTTTATATGAAATTCGGAGCAGCTGCTGTACGCTGTCGTCCACCCTGCAGTTTTCGTGTACCACCACCGGAAAACTACTCAAATCATTAGCTCAACAGGTGACGGTTAATAGTTCTCGACACAGTCGCCTAGAAATATGGGACCCGAAAACAAAAATTAAATTTTTAATCGACAAGGGCACAGATGTCTCAGCCCTCCCAGTTAACTAACAATGCACAAGAAACGCAAACGTGATGTGTACAGATTGTACGCCGCAAATAGCACACCGATAGATACGTTTGGAAAGACAACGCTAAATGTATCGTTCGGCCTTCAGCGGCAGTATCCATGGCAGTTTCATATCGCACAAGTAGCACACCCTATATTGGGCTCCGACTTCCTTAACCACTACGGACTACAAGTCGACATAAGAAACAAACGGCTACGTGATCCTATTATAAAAAGTTCAGTGGCAGGTTGGATCAGCGCGATGCAAGACGAGTCTATATCGAGCATCAGAAGAAACTCACAATACGACGATATACTCAAAGATTTTGCGAGTATAACAAATCTGACCGTTTAAACCAAAGTGACTAATCACTCGGTGCATCACAACATCATAACTAAGGGATCGCCAATATTGGAACGCTCTCGAAGGCTGAACCAGGAGAAATTAAAGGTCACCAAAGCAGAAATCCAGTTCCTGCAAGACAGAGGATTGTGTCGCCCATCAAGTAGCCTGTTGTTCGAGCCCACTGCACCTCGTTAAAAAGAAACACGGTACATGGAGAACGTGTGGAGACTACTGACGACTAAATGCGACCAACGTGCCAGATAGTTACCCAATGCGCCACATTCAAGACGTAACCGCCAATCTAGCCTGTAAATGTATTTTTTCGAAAATCGATCTTCTTAAGGCATTTTATCACATCCCAGTTTATGAAGAGGTCATCCCAAAAACAGCGGTAGCGACACCGTTCGGCCTCTTCGAATTCACCGCAATGACGTTCGGCCTACGGAACGCAGCGCTATCTTTCCAAAGATTCATGGACCAAGTACTTCAAGGCCTGGACTTCTGTATTTGTTACGTCGACGACATCCTGGTCGCTTCCGAGCCAGAAAAACAGCACAAGAGGCACTTTCGCTTGGTCTTTGAACGCCTTGCCGAAAACGGTCGGAGAATTAGTGTCCCAAAATGCCCGTGGGGTGTAGCAAAGATCGAGTACCAAGGCCATTTGATCAACGCCCAAGGCATTTCGCCACCACCTTCTCGCGTTCAATTAATCCGCGACTACAAATACCCAAGACAATTGCAGAACTCCGTCGTTTCCTGGGATGCATCAATTATTATCGACGCTTCATCCAAAATGCTGCGAACTTACAAGTGCCGTTAAATAATTTCTTCTTATCATCAAAGAAAAACGATAAGACACCCAGCGCGTGGACAGCAGAAGGTGAAGCAGCAAATCAGAATTGCAAAGAGAACCTGGCCCACGCTGTGTTACTTGTTCACTTTCAGGCAAATAAACGACTCAGATTGGCCACAGACGCATCAGACGTAGCGGTGGGCGTGGTTCTAGAGCAACTGCAAGCAAAAAAATGGCTACCACTGGCTTTCTTCCAAAGGAAATTATCCAAAGCGGAAACAAAATATAGCGTTTATTATCTCGAACTACTGGCCATGTACAGTAGCATCTGCCATTTTCACCACTACGTAGAAGGCCGCCACAAACCGCTTAGCCACGCATTCGCGCAACTGTCAGACTTGGCTTCGCCACGGCAACTCTGACATTTAAACTTTATATCGCAGTTCTTCACAAACAAACGATGCATAGCCGGAACTGCTAACAACGTCGCGGATGCATTACCGCAAATTGAGGAGATTACCGTACCAACTGCACATTCAAGTGGGCGAGCAACGTGCATATCCATTGCGAAAAAATTCGTCTGAACAGAGATGAAGAGGGACATTCGAATATGGGCACGTAGCTGTATACTATGTCAGCGATCGAAAGTTGGCCGCCACCAAAAAAAAACCGTTGCAGTTGTTTCCAATGCCCGAGGAACGATTTCAGCATGTGCACCTAGACATTATTGGACCATTGATCCAGTCTCAAGGATATAAATACTGCCTTACATCAATCGACCGATTCTCAAGGTGGCCCGAGACAATACCGCTGAACAACCAAACCACCGAGACGATCGCGCAATCATTTAACAACAACTGGGTTGCTCGTTTTGGTGTGCCGCAAACAATAACAACAGATTAAGGCACTTAATTTGAGTCCTCGCTGTTCGAGCGCTTACCCGGCTTATAGGATTCAATCGTATCAGGACATCACCCTATCACTCCGCTTCCAACGGACTCATCGAGCGATGGCACCGCACGCTCAAAGCAGCAATCATGTGTCGCGAGCAGAATCCAATTAATTTTAAAAATTAATTAATTTTTCACAAAAGTCAGTTTCAAATAATTGCAATATTTTTTTACGAGCTACTCAAAAGCAAATTTTGATTTTATTGGGAAAACCATCACCGTCAAATTATTCGAACATTTATCGAATACCTGAAATTCATTTCCTGAAGAAATATCAAAAGTGGAAATACGTTCAAGGGAAGTTCCGGCCTGAGAACATTCCCTCTAGTCTCGCTGCAAAAGCAACGAGGTGGAGGAGCCCGGTGGCTTCAGCTATCAATCAGAAGGATCATGCCCATCGCCAATGATCACGGGCGAAAAAAAGCTTAAAAGAAGTTACGAGAATAAACAAGAAAAACCGACAATCGGTAATCAAAATCGAGCAGCTGATCCAAGAAAAAGAGAAAGCTGAAAAAATTGAAAATGAAAATGAAGAACTCAAGCTTCGAGTTAAATCGTTAGAAGCACTTGTTGGAATGTTAACGTTCAACAAAGATAAAGAAACCAAGAAAGGCTGATAAGCAAATTCAAAAACCGAAGACAAGAAAACTAAAAAGCCAAAGGAAGAAGCTAATCAAGAGGATGTTCTCAGCGCAGGAGGCGCAAACGACAGGAGAAATTACTATGCAGCGCTAGCTGGTCTTGAAGAAACGATGAACATTGAAGAGGATCCAGGTAAAACTTCTAAGTTAGATAATGAGTTCATTGAATACTTTAAAATTAAAAATCGGGAGAAAAAACCAAAAGGTTTGTCTGCTTGTCCGTCTGCTGGTCCGTCCGTTAAGATTAATGAAAAAAAAGAAAAAGTCCCACCAATCAATGTATTTGGGCAAACGGGCAAAGATATGGTTCGGCTTTTGGCAGCCGAAAATAAGCTAAAAGATTTTGAGATAAAAAGAGTCAATGCCAATAAATTGACAATAAGGACTAAGTCGCTGGTTGATTTCCAGGCAACAAAATTCTGGAGATGTTCCGTATTTCATGTACACCCCGAAAAGCGGAAAGAACCAAACCTTTTTATTGAAAGGTTTGGACTGTGGGGAGGACACAGTCGATCTCCTTCAGGTGCTCCAAGAAGTTGCACCAGAGATACAATTTATTTCAGTTAAAAACTTTGCAACGAGAAGATCGATTGTGAAGCACAAAAACTTGCCTCACTACTCAGTCCAGATTTTTAGCAGAAGGAGTTCGAGTGCCCTGCAGAAAATACGGTACTTGAACTTCCGCGTGGTGAGGTTGGAACGCCTCCAGAAAAGTGAGGTCAACCAGTGCTACAGGTGTCAAAGATTCGGGCATTCGGCTGCCAATTGCGCCATGAAATATAGGTGTGTTAAATGCAAAGACATTCATGCTCCCGGCGAGTGCAAATTGGCTCACGCGGAGCCAAAAGAAAGACTATGTTGTGTGAACTGCGGTGCCTTTGGTCATCCAGCATCATATCGAGAATGCCCCCGGTATCAAGATGCAAAGGTTAAAGTCATTCCGAAACAAAGTCAAGCACACCGCAGTGTGATACCTACCAACTTCGTCAAGCCCGGGGTGTCATTTGCTCTTGCTGCGAGAGGAACAGCAGACAATGTAAATAAAATAAATAATGTAAGTGGCAATAATGAGCTGCCCCTTAAAAATCTATCAGCAATTAAATTCCTTATCGGAGCGAATCGATAAACAAGATTCGAAAATTAACATTGTTTTTCAGCGTTTAGGGCTTTCAAATGCCTCAAAATAAGTTGTCATCCAGCCACATTCCCACGGATAGGATTCGTCTCATCTCGATCAACGTCAACTCTATTATTACTTTACATCGGCGTGATTATCTCCTTGAATTTGTTGACAGACAAAAGCTTGACATCGTGCTTCTCACCGAAACTCACCTCAGTTCATGGCACTCCAGGAGATTCAAGGATTTTGAGTTCGTAAGAAACGATAGGGTAACAGGCGATGGGGGAGGAAAAAGTCGAGTTCAAAAGCTTTGAATCTCTTGAAGTGTCGGTTATCAAAATCTCGCTGCCAGGTGGGGATAACCTCTTCGTTATCTCTGCCTATGCAACGGGTAGATCTGTTCTCAAACTCAAGGAGGAGCTCAATTCCTTATTCGAAATACTCGAATCAAACAGGCTACATAACTATTATATTCTTGCTGGTGACCTGAACGCCAAGCATACATCATGGCTGAACGCCACCAATAATCCAAGAGGTGTATTCCTGAAATCGTGGATAACAGAGAACCAAATTGAATACAGGTGCAATCTATATGGGTCGGAGCTCCCAACATACCCTAGGACAAATTCATATTTGGACCTTTGCATTGCTGACACAAGCCTTGAATTCAACTTTAATAGTCCTCAACGGAAACTGCAGGTGCTTTCTTATGATAGTGACCATAACGCAATCGTAATGGAAATCAATCATCACAGGGATGATTTCTTCCTCATTCCAGTTCAACATGAAAATCATCGGTTGAATTTCAAAAAAACAGATTGGGGAAAGTTTCAAAAGAAGTTTTATCGGGAGTACCAGAAGCAATGTCCCCCTTCTTATGAAGGCAATCCTTGTTCAATGGTTCCTAATGACAGGAATCTAACTAACGATGAAATAGGTGTCTATTTGTCGAAGTTAGAGAAACTGACGTTGGAAACGATTGAGAAAGTTGTTCCCAAGATAAAACATCGAAACAATATGGAAGGATATGAAACACCAACCATCGCAAGGTTGAAAAGATTGAAAAGCCTTCTTCTCACACGCTTCATTAATATTTAACGACGATTTTTGGATTACAACCATCCCTCGTTGGCTTTGTTGAAATTACATCTGAAGAATGTCCGGAACTTAATCCAGTCATACTTCAGGAGTGAGGTCAGCAATCAATGGGCGGAAAAATTGAGGGGTATTAGCCCACAGGACCCAGACGGCGTGTTCGCGAAAGTGAATAGCTTATTCCGCGAGAAGTCTCGAGTGAAGGTATCAAATCTTGAAGTCACTAGTGATGAGATAAATCTTCTCGATAGCGCTGGTATCGAAATTGATAGTACGACTCCGGATAGAAATGGAAACAGGATTATTTGTGAAGGATTGGATAAACTTGCCCTGATTGGAACACATTTTGAATTGGTTCATCTACCGAACCCTGAGAGACGGAATGAAATACTTTCAGAGGTCGTTGAAACAAAAGTTTCCGACTTCAAATCAAGCCTGAACGGCCAATCAATTCTTCATTTCAATGAAACATTAACATCTGAACTCATACCGAGCTTGAATCTTATTGATTATTTTGTCAGCTATGAAGACTTGTGTTACATATTTCGCAGGATAAACAACAAGAAATCATGTGGTACTGATGGTACTCCAAATGTAGTTCTCCGACATTTGCCTGCGTTTGCTATTAAGCATTATTGCATATTGTTCAATAACATGTTGAGTAGTTCATATTTCCCAAATGAGTGGAAAAGGGCTAAGGTGTTTCCGATCTTGAAGAAACGAAAAGAATCTTCATGCCCCAAAAGCTATCGCCCAATCAGCTTGCTGCCTAACATCAGCAAGGTGTTTGAAGTGATACTCAACAGAGCATTAAACGCCCACATTAAGGAAAATGAGTTGATGCCGAATTGCCAATTTGGTTTTCGTACCAGGCATTCGACCACACATGCAATAACGAAAGTAACCTCAGACATCTGTTGGAATCTAAATGATAGACAATGTGTTGGAGCATGTCTCATTGATATGGAGAAAGCCTTCGATACGGTGTGGCTAGATGGAATAATTTTTAAACTCCTTCAGGACAAGTTTCCCAGACACCTTGTCGCCATGATGTGTAATATGTTATACGGGAAATCATTTGTTGTAACTGATGGAAATCTGACAACAAGGCGCAAATTCAAGGTCTTGAATGGTCTACAGCAGGGAACAGTTACTGTGCCTCTGCTCTTTTCAATCTTCATTCGCAAGCTATTAAACGGCTTTGATTTTAACGTCTCGCCAACGCAATCATTGGTAGCGTTAGCTGATGATCTGATCATCTATACGGCGGACCGAAAAGCTAAAATAGTTCAGAGCAATCTCCAAAAAATGTTCAATGATGTACAGCTGTACACTGACAATTGGCGAATGAAAATCAATGTGCAGAAGTGTGAAACAATCTTGTTTCGGACAACGCTGCAGGGGGTCACTCAAGACCTGAAACGTAATTGGAAAGATTTCCACATCATGGCTGGTGAGAGTAGTCTAGAACGGGTTCCACATAAATCCTGTGTTCGATACCTCGGTGTTTATCTCGATCAGTATCTGTACTATACTGAACATGTGAAAATCATGCTCAATAAGGCACTTAAAGTAGTCATGGCCCTTCGAAAACTCTTTCGTTCCAGATACATTGATCAAAAGGTCAAAATTATCTGTTACAAGGCCCTGGTTAGACCAGTTTTGACATATGGATGTCAGATCTGGTACAACCAGAGCGCTAGTACTATGGAAAAATTAAGAGTTTTCGAAAGGAAATGTCTTCGTGCATGTAATAGTTTGTACAGGAAGCCTGAGACGGATTGGAAACATTATATATCGAATAGAAGAATTTATCAAACTGCTGAAGTGACTAGAGTCGATATCTTCATATTGAAACTTCTTCGGAATCATATCGCAAGATCTGTGACTGTGAGTAAAAACCCTTGGATTTCACAGCCGTTCCACCCTACAGACGGGTATATTGCGACTTGCCTCCCTACTGGCTTCATTCCTCCAGAAGCATTCGTGTATTTGGACATGAATCGGTATGTTTTTGATTCTGACGGTGTCCCAGTCATATATCACATATATAGACGGGCAACCGATAAGAAGATAAAATATCCTCCTAATTTGAGTTCACGAGACCAACGATTTAAATGGAGATACTCATTTGCTAGATTTGTTGAAGCTGATCGAGTTGAGACGGCGCAATCCAGGTATTGGTGGCTGAATGATAATGTCTAAATTATTCGTGTTTATTTTACAGTTTTGGTGTTTTTCGTTATTTCGTTTTTTGAGTTTCAGCTCATTATTGCTACATTTAGTGTTGTTGTTTATTTATGATAAAAATTACGTTTATTTATGTTAAAAATTAGGTATAGGTTAGGTATATGTTATGTTTACTTAAAGATAAGATTAAACACTTAGGTTACGAAAATTGTTATAGAATTTTTTTAGTATAAGATTAAGTTTTTGATTGCATTTTATTAGCAATAAGTTACAACATATTAGGTGTAGGATCAAAGTTTCACTGTTGTGTTAAGATTATAAATAATTTTAGGATAGTGTTGGTTGGTTTTTTCTCCTTTTTCCAATTAAATTTTAAAAATATGTAATAATCTTAATTAATTGAATTCGCTATAGTTTTTTTGATGAAATGAGTTAATGATAACGTATGAATTTAGAGAGCCATTTGGGCCATTAAGTTTTTTTTTCTTATTATTGATTGGAATCTGCTTTATATTCTTTTAAAATTTATAACGATTAGTATTAAATAAAGCGCTTTTGACTTGACTTGACGAGCAGAATCCAGCCTGGCCGCAAATGCTGCCCACGGTATTGCTGGGATTACGTAAAACGGTCAAAGAAGACCTCAAAACATCATGTGCCAATATGATATACGGAACTAAACTCAATTTAAATGGAGAATGAATCGTACCACAGCCGACAACTATCGAGCCACACAAATTCCTACGTAAGCTGCAAGAGACCATGATGCAGATGTGTCTTTCAGCTACATGGCAACGCAATACTCAAACGTTATTTATAAACAAAGGTCTTGAAATTGGCTCACACGTCTTTATGAGAATCGACGCAGTTAAGAGACCTTTGACTCAGCCATATTCAGAACCGCACAAAGTTTAAAAAAAATTGGTGACGTACTCTATGCAATTGACATCAATAGGCGCATTGCCAACGTTAGCACCGAGACGTACGTGAACACACAGCGCACCACAAAGAGAAGGTTCCAAGCAGAGAAGCGCCGCAAAGGACAACGGCGGATAACATGTTACCCACAACATCACCATTATCAACAGCAGCTGATATCATGATACCACAATGAACACCAGCCGAATCACAAACGCCAACTCCAAGAACAGCAAATCCAAGAGTCATACCGCTGATAGGTTTGAAAACATATCCACCCAGCAAGAAGCTACATCCGGTTTTGGCTAAAACCAGAATAGTAGCTCCATTCACAGCGGCAAACGACAAGAGGCCTCCTGAATCTAACTCAGTTAGGTTTTTGTGAGACGGCACTCCCACTTGTAAATATAATCGGCTGGTCGTGAGATTCCATCCATAAGGAATGTCACTTAGGAGGGAGTCGTGAAGCGCTGCCCACAATATACAAATGTAAATTCTCTCACTGCGACGTACAAAGAAAAATTCTTGAGGATTCGACTACGATACGTCGACGCGCACGGATTGAGCAAAACTTGAAGTGTAAGAACTTTATTGTGTCATTAAATTAACGTTGAGTATTATTTAATACGCTCGTCCGTACAATTGTTTAGCTAACTTCCACGGGGTCATCTATCAGTGACTAGCAACAATACTTAACCTTTTTTTGAAGAGATTTTGTATATGTACTCTTTTGATTAACCCTAGCTTTGTGGGTTGGTCAATGCCAAGCCAACTGGACGAGCACGAAGTATGTAGCATACTCACACATACACTTACTTCTCAAGCTTTTGCATATGATGCAGTGTACTTACGAGAGCCAATGTGTGAAGCGTTAGTTATGCTCGAGACATTGCCGAGCCTAATGTTTCGAACTTATATAAGATCACTACACAGAGCAATAAGTTAGCAATAAAATTTGCCTTTTCGAAAAAGTTTCTATATGTACGTTTCCCTGAGATACGAGCGTGGCTTGTATTAAATCATAAGCCACATTATCTATTTCACCCTGAAACATCGTTGAGCAGTCAGATTTGGTTCCACGTAAAAATTCAGCAATAACTTCCCCTGGCTTAATTACCAGTCATTTTCCGGAGAAAGGGTGGAACAATAAAATTTGTTGGTGCATATTGAATTTGCAATAAATTAGTAATAAAATATGTACCTATAATAAATGCTCCCTAATAAAGTGGATTACGTACCTGAATATGCAACAGGGGTCAGACATCCGGCAGGGATGGTTTAGGGCAATAAAATATTCTCTTTCCAAATATCTTTATCTACACTGGTTTTTAAGATAGGGAGTGGTTGATGTAGCTTAAGCTTTAAGCTATATTACCCACTTTTACAGAGGAAGCTCAATACATTTGTTTTTTGCGTAATAAATTAGCAATAAAATATGGGCTTTTAATAATTTCTCCCTAATTGAGTGAATTTTTCGGCAACAAATTTTGACCGCAATCCGTTTCCCACATATTTTATGCGGGGGATTATCTCTCAACAAAATTACCTAAAATTGTAAAATCAAAGGAAGCTCTAAACACTAAAAATTATTTTAAGAATTTCAATATGACATGAAAGTTTGCGTTCAGAAATGATGACCAAAATTCATTTTACACCATTCTTATTCATAATTGATTTAACTTTTTAATATCACACATTAAAAAAATGTTCTTATAAAAATTAGTCAAATATAAAAATAATTAGCAAAACAAAATCCAACCAATTCAAATTAATTTGCACAGCAATCTTTACAATGAAATGCGTTACTTGATAAGCTTTAAATTGTCATTTTAGAATTACCTTTCAGTAACTACAGGTTTGAAAATCAGCAACTGATGGTTGTAATCGAAGCTTTCATTTATCTTTAATTTAATCTCATCGGTGATCATTAAAATCTATCTATGCTAAGAAGTGTGCATGTAAAACCATCATAAAGAACTTGCAAGAAAACTTCATCCTTTCAATAGGACGCTCCTTTGATAGTAGTTTAGACTTCATTCTTCTTATAAAAACCGTTTTCAATTAGATTGGTCCATTCAAAAGTTATGCGTGAATACATGAAAATCTAAGAAGGTAATTCCGAGCTTTTATCTTGTTTTTTTCCCCAAACATGGTCAACTAGACTTTCTCGCCGATAGGCTTAATCGTCAGTTCATGAACCTGAAAAAATGTTAAGATAATTAATTTGCCAAAACACCTTTAAAATTATTCCTACTTGAACATGCGGTGGCGTGCTTAAGCAATATATTACAGCCTCTGAAATATCCTCAGATTTCAAAAACGGAACTCCCATTTTCTTTATCGGCTCATAGTCTGGAACAATTTCCGTTTCAACCCCTCCAGGACTAAGACTCTAAGAGTAAATCAAATATTAAACTATCTGACCTTTTCTCAAAGGATATAATTAACTCACGGTCACTTTCACTTTTGTTCCAGCATTCAAAAACTCCTGACGATAAACTTCGGTCATGGCAGTCACAGCATGTTTAGTGGCAGGATAAATATTTAATGGAACACCAGGCATATATGGAATCTTATGGCCGGCTATACTATTTACTATAATGACGTGACCATCAATATTCCGTTTTTTCATCGAATTGAACGCTTCACGCACACAATACACCACAGCCATGAGATTAGTATCCACGACATCACGAATATCTTGGGTTTTGTCGGGATCGACTAAATTAGTATTGTAACGAAAAATTCCGGCGTTGTTGATCAGGACATCGGTTCCACCTAATTTTTTCTCAACCAATGCAAACGCATCTTTCACCTCTTGATCTTTGGAGACATCACACTTAATCGGATGATATCGAGATTGTAAGTCTGCCGGAAGTTTGGCTTTGTTTTGATTGAGTCGTTCTTCACGTCTTGCTAAACCTGCCACTACCATACCAGCTTTCAATAAATATTCGACAACTGATTCGCCTATACCCGCACTGGCGCCAGTTACGACCGCGACTTTATTTTGCCACCTTTCCATGTTGTATGAAAATGAACGCCGAAGGTACTCGTACGATGCGAACTTATGAATGAAAGTTCTAACTAACACCTGAAATCTATTTATACGAGCCAAATTGAATGAGTAATTGCTTTGTAGAAAGCTCAGTACACGGAATGCCATAAAAGGAAATACTTGATATTCGGGTATGCCCAAAAGAATCATCGATTAGAGTTAAAGTGATAAGATGGTAGTTCAATTCGTTCCATTAATAATAAATTTTTAATGAGTGATGTTGAGCTGGATGCTCTTCTATTTTAGGACCCCCGTACAATTATTGGAATGATCGATAAGTAATGCACTCTATCGTAAATAAATTGTATCACCATCTGATACAAATATCTGTGTAAGCGAAATGCGATGATTTATTGATGTAGGGAGTTATTAATTGACTTCCATAGGAGAGAAGGTTTTCCGTTTCAAACGTATATTTTTTTTCTTATTTATTTTTTCATTACATATTTATATTTTCATCTGCTTTGCAAGGTTATTGCAAAATAGTTTTGTTACAATACCCTACTAAGATTACGACCTGTTTGTCTGTCCGTCCGTATGTTACAGCAAGTTTTCTCGCAAATCACATGAGCTCGAAGTACAAAATTTGGTGGGTAGGTAAACGGTGGTGCCCTTTTAAAAGTTGCAGTACAAAATAGTTTCTATAAGGTTTTAGGGTTTAAGATTTAAGGGAGTGACCCTTAAAGAAATGTTCTACCAAAGGTAGTCGATATGGGTGTCAAATTAAAGGAGTTGATGATAACTTTGCCAGACAGGTCTTAAACTGATACTTTTTGCTTCAAATACTTGGAGTCTAAAAATAATTGGCATATTTCGTACGAAAGATCATTAAAACTCTATTTCTCGGCATCAAAGTAGCATATTGAACAGTTAATATGTATAGAGTGCTTAAAAGGATTACAATGCTGTACCGAAACATTTAAGTCCAACATGTTATCCTTTATTTGACATCCCCACAATCCTTATATGGGTCGATCAGTTATACTGGCAAATCGGAGTGAAAGTTGGAAGGTTTTTTACTTTTAACGGTAAAAGTCCTTCACCATTATTTAATTTACTTGTCTTTTAAGTGAGACATAAAAGAAAGTAAGACGTATCATTTTCCAATTCAACGTCTAGCATTCGTTGTGTATAGGATATATTTTTTATCGCTCCTGTTAATAATGTTAAAAATTATTGGGTGTACAATTTAACCGGAATTTGATACTAGATGTCCGTACTAACAAATATCGTGAAAGCTCGAACTTTATATATATATATATGACATTTCGAAGGTACATTTGACAGCTATCAAAATCAGTCAACAAAACAATTTTATCTTGTGTGCATGATTATTATTTTTCACGATGATTAACTTTGAAAATTGGAGAAAAAGACAACATTTGCGGGAGGTTCGGTTGGGTCATTCTTTTGCAAAGAAAACTGCTGCGGAAGGTCATCGTTAGCTTGTAAAAGTTTATGGCGACGATGTTTTAGTGAAAACACAGTGTTGTGAATGGTTTCAACGCTTCAAAAGTGGTAATTCCGACATCAAAAATAAAGAACACCCTGGACAGCCAAAAAAGTTTGAAGACAAAGAATTGGAGACGCTACTCGATGAGGATTCGTGGCAAATGCAAGACGAACTTACCAAATCGTTAGGAGTGACTCAGCAAGCCATTTTAAAACGTTTGAAAGCCGCTGGATACATTCAGAAGCAAGGTAATTGGGTCCCCTATGAGTTGAAGCCGAGAGACGTTGAACGGCGCTTCTGTATGTCTGAAATGCTGCTTGAGCGCCAGAAAAAGAAATCATTTTTGCATCGGATCGTGACTGAGAATGAAAAATGCATCCATTGTGACAATCCCAAGCGCAAAGAGTCATACTTGAAGCCCGGCCAACCAGCCAAATCAACGGCGAAGCCAAATATCAATGGCGCCAAGGTTATGCTGTGTATTTGGTGGAATCAGAAGGGGGCGTTATATTATGAGTTGTTGAAATCAGGCCAAACAATCACAAGTGACCTGTACTGAACACAATCAATATGTTTGAAGCGTGCCATCATCGAAAAACGCCCGGAATATGCGACCAGACAAGAGTCTATAATTTTTCATCATGACAACGCTCGGCCGCATGTTGCAAGACCCGTAAAAAACTATTTGGAAAATAGTGGATGGGAAGTTTTAGCCCACCCGCCTTATAGTCCGGACCTTGCTCTGTTTGACTTTCATTTATTTCACTCGATGCAAAACGCCCTCACCGGAATACGCTTCACTTCAGAGTAAGGCATCCGACATTGGATAGATTCGTTTTTGGCCGCCAAGCCGGCGCAATTTTTTTTGGGATGAAATTCATAAATTGCCTGAAAGATGGGGAATGTTGTAGCTTCTGATTGACAATACTTTGAATAAAATATATTGTAAAATTTTTCCACAATAAAGCATCAAATTTCGCTAAAAAAAATCCGGTTTTTAAGTTGTAAATAAATAATTTTTTACAAAAGTCAATTGAAACTAATTTTTCAAATAAAAATCATCACCGCCAAATTATTCGAACAATTATCGAATACCTGAAGCTTCTTTACTAAAGTATTCCCAAAAAGTGTAAAGACATTCAAAGAAAGTCCCAGTTTATGGACATTCCCTCTATTCTCATTGCAAAAGCAACGAGATGGAGGAGCCCGATGGCTTCAGCCATCAAATAGAACGACTGTGTCCGTCGCTAACAAGACGGGCGAGAAAAAAGTAAAGCAAAGATTCGATAACAATGAAGAAAAAGACAAACCGAAAATTTTATCGGTCGTCGTAATCGACCAACTAGTCAAAGCCAACGACAAAGAGAGAGAGAGAGAGAGAGAGAGAGAGAGAGAGAGAGAGAGAGAGAGAGAGAGAGAGATAAAATAAAGAACTCACGCTTTGGACTCGATCGCTGGAAGAGCTTGTTGGCAAATTAACTTTCAACAAAGCAACAAAAACCTTTAAGAAAAAGTTACCAAAAGCAACCGCAGACAACAGATCAAAGAAACCGCAACAGGAACCTGATCAAGAAGATGTCCACAGCGCAGATGGAGTGAACGTCAGTACAAACTATTATGCAGCGCTGCTTGGGCTAGACGATTCCATGAACATTGAAGAGGATACAAGTAACAACAATTCTGAACATTGTTTTACGAAACCCGGATAATGAATTCATCGAATATTTAAAAATTAAAAATAGGAAGAAAAAACCAACAACTTTATCTGCTGGTTGGTTTGTCAATATTAATCAAAAGAAAAAAAGGGTCCCACCAATTAATTTATTTGGAAAAACTGGCAAAGATATGATTCTGCTTTTAGCAGCCGAAAATAAATCAAATGATTTTGAGATTAAAAGAATAAATTCTGATAAACTGACAAAGAACTGTCACTGGTTGACATACAGCAAGCAAAAAAGTGGGTTGAATTCGGGAGAGGTTCCATACTCTGCGTACACCCCCAAGAGTAAGAAAAACTAGACCTTTTTGTTGAAGGGTCAATCTCCTTCAGGTGCTCCAAGAAATTGCGACAGAAATAAGATTTATTGCATTTAAAGACTTTCTAACAAGGTAATCATAAAAAGTTGCTTTTTAATTAGTCCAAATTTCGAGTAAAAGTAGTCCAAGTGCCTTACAAAAAATAAGGTACTTGAGCATCCGGATGGTGAGTTGGGAACGCCTTCAGGAAAGGCTGCCAACTGCGCCATGCAATATGTATGTGTAAGGTGAAAAGATGTCCATGCTCCCGGGGAGTGCAAATTGGCTCAGCTGGAGCCAAAATAAAAATGACATTATGTGAACTGGGGTGTCTTTGGTCATCCAGCATCATATTGAGGATGTCCCCGTATCAAAATGCAAATGTAAAATTTACTCCAAAACAAAGTAGTTTATTCCGTAAGAAGCCTCGAATTAAGGTATCGAATCTTGAAGCCGCTAGTGATGAGATAAATCTTCTCAAAAGGGCTGGTTGTGAAATTTATGGTGCGACTCTGGTAAGAAATGGAAACATTATTATATGCGATGGATTGCATAGACTTGCCCTGATTGGAATTAGTTCATCTGACACACCCTGAGGGAGGAAACAGAATTGTTTCCGAGGTAGCTGAATCAAAAGTCTCTGACTTCAAATCAAGCTTGAACGGCGAATCAATTCCTCATTTAATGAAACATAGGCATGTGCCCTCATACCGAGCATTAATCTGATTCTGATATCTGGCAAGATAAACAACATGAAACCATGTGGTATTGACGGTATTCCAAATGTAGCTCTCTGACCTTTACCTAAGATTGCTATTAGGGGTTATTGCATATTTCTCAATAAAATGTTGAGGAATTCATATTTCCCAAATGAGTGGAAAAGCGCCAAGATATTTCCGATCCTGAAAAAAATCCGCTTCCTGCCTAAAATTAGCGAGTTGTTTAAAGTGATACTAAACAAAGCATTAAACGCCCACATTCAGAAATATGACTTGATGCCAAACTTAGCTTTCATGCCAAGCATTCGACCATACATGCTTTAACGAAAGTAACCTCAGACATCTGTGGGAAACTAAACAACAAAAAATATATTGGAGCGTGTCTCATTGATATGTAGAAAGCCCTTGATATGGTATAGTTAGATGGACCAATTTAGAAACTCCTTCAAAACAGGCTCCCCAGACACCTTGTCTCTATAATGCGCAATATGTTATACGGAAAATTGTTTGTTTTAACTGATGGGAATCTGATGACGATGCGCGACTTCAAGGTCTCGAATGGTCTACAGCAGGGAACAGTAACTGCCCCTCTGATTTTCTAAATATTCATTCACAAGCTATTGAGCGGTTTCGATTTTAACGTCTCCCCAATGTAATCATTAGAAGAATTTGCTCATAATCTGATCATCTATATGGCAGACTGAAAAGCTACAAAAGTTCAGAGCAATCTTCAAAAAATATTTAATGATGTCCAGCTGTACACCGACAATTGGCGTAAGAAAATCAATGCGCAGAAATACGAAACGATTTTGTTTTGGAAACGCTGCAGGGTTTCAGTCAAGACCTGAAACGTAATTTCAAGAATTTACACATTATGGCTCTTGAGGATAGTTCAGAACGGGTTCCACGAAAATCCTGTTTTCGATACCTCGGTATTCATCTCGATCAGTATCTGTATGATACTGAACATGTCAAAATCGGGCAAAGCAAAGCACAAAAAGTAGACATGGCACTTCGAAGACTCTTTCATTCCAGATGCATTGAAGAAAAGGTCAAAGTTATCTATCAAAAGAACCTGATCAGACCAATTTTGACATATGGATGTCAGATCTAGAACAATCAGAGTGCTAGTACTATAGAAAAATTAAGAGTTTTTGAAAGGAAATGTCTTCGTGCCTGCACTGGTTTATACAGAAAGCCTATGATTGATTGAGACCACTGCATATCGAATAGAAGAATTTATCAAACTGCTAATGTGACGAGAGTCGATATTTTCATATTGAAACTTCTCCGAAATCATATCGAAAAATCTGTAACTGTAAGTGAAAGCCCTTGAATTTCATAGCCACTCCATCCTACAGACAAGTTTATTGCGACTTGCCTCGCTACTGGCCTCGTTTGTAGACGGGCCACTGATGAGAATCCTCCCAATTTGAGTTCACGAAACCAACAATTCTAATGAAGATACTCATTTGCTCGATTTGTTGGAGCTTGTCGAGTTGAAACGGAGCTATCTAGGTATTGGTAACTGAATGACAATATCTAAATTATTCGTGTTTATTTTCAGTTTTTGCCCTTTTCTTTACTTTGATTTTGAGTTTCATTTCATTATTGCTACATTTAGTATTATTGTTTATTTGTGTTAAAAATTAAGGATATGTTAAGTATGTGTTATGTTTATTATATCAGGTTAAGAGATAAGGTTAAACGATTTGGTTAGGAATATTGTGCTAGCTTTTAGTATAAGATAAAGTTTTTGATTGAATTTGATTAGAATTAGGTTGTTATATATCAGATGCCGGAAAAAAGTTTACTGTTATGATATAATTATAAACAATTTTGGAATAGTAATGGTGGGTTTTTTCTTTTTTTTCGAAACGAATGATAAACTAGCTAATAATCTGAATCAATTTTAATTTGTTATGGTTTCTTTGATCAAATATGTTTAACAAACAAAAATATATTTGAGAGCCATTTGGCCCATTAATTTCAGTTTTGCTCATATTTGGGCTCATATTCTCAGTTTTTCCACCCACTGATTATTGACCTTACTCCTGACGCATGAGCGGATTATGTTCCACACATGCTTCAGGTGTAATTTCAACAAAGCCAACGAGGGAGGGTTGTAGTCCAAAAATTGCCGAAAGATATTTGTTCTGGAATGAGAATTAGATGTAGATGAATGAAACGCCAATAATCGTTCTTGATCACCAAGTGATGATTTATTCAGTGATTTTTTCCCTTATATTACAAATTATTGCTAATAGTACAAATTTACAAAATTGCTTACTTCTAAATTTCATTATTTTCATTGGAATTTACAGTTCAATTACTTGATGGAAATTGCTTAGCATACAAAATTCATTAACTTAAGCTACTACAATAGGTGTTCAATGTATTTACATTATTTTGCTTACTCTACAAAGGTCATTAGCTTGATTTGTGCAAATTAATTAGGTCGAAATGAGTTTAAGTTGTTTATGCTGCGAATGCGATTATATGCAAAGGTGAATGAATTTTAATTGTTGACTGAAATGGTTATGCTATGGTGTTTAATGTTAAACGAAATGATTCTTAGGTTCTAGTTTTAACATTGCCGCCCACAAAGAACCTTAATTCTTAATTAGTGTCATACCAGGTTGATCGATGTGATTTTGTCGTGATAGATATTGTTGTAAAACGTCGTCGAATTAGGAAGACGCATCCGGATACGATACTTAAACAGATAATGACAGAGAGAAAGATACTGGTACCATGCTGTCGAACGGTGGACCAAGATGTTGAATGGTAAGCTTCGTCGATCGTGCTCGTTTGTTGTATGTAAGATCCTAAGGACTCTTCAGACTTGATAAGGTCAGGTGTCACGAGATCAGGTATAACTTGTGGATCGGTCGTTTGGTTGAGAACGGGTGGACGTGGAAGTGCGTAAGTTGACAGGTTTCTTGTAAAAGCTGATCAAGAAGTGGTAAAAAGTGAATTTTCAACTTTTCCTCTGTGAGCTTAATGATGCCAGTACCATTGAGAAGGACATTTTTGCGTTCGCCTTGACATCATGTCTGACCAGGAGTTGCTACTGGGGCAGTAAACATCCAAGTGTTGGCATCGTGGAGCTGTTTCCATATTATTTTAGTTAATCTGAATGTGTGTAATGGGCATGGTTCCCTACCGTAGACCTTGTGAATCTCGTTGATGACGCAGTTTGGTTTTGAGTTGACGTCATAAAGGATGTTTATATCTGCAAGATACTGATCATTAGATAACTTAAATAGGTCGTTAACCGAAGTTTCAAAGTATTGTTGCAAATTATAGTTAACGCCTAAGATTCGTGGTGGTATGTCAAATGCATGGAACGTGAAATTTCCAAGGTTTTCCGGGATTGGTGTTGGTTTGATGACATCATATGGCCGGTTATCAATAATAGGCAGGAAGGTGAGTAGGTGGATGCTGTTGTTGTCTGATGAAAATTGAATAGGCTCGAGTGTTCTGTAGATTATTTGGACGTGATCTGGTAAGAGTGATTGGGTACTAATAATGTCTTTCTAGCATCGCTTGTTTGGATGTAATCCCAGGTAGTTGTTTGTGAAGAGAGACTGGATAGTATGCTCGCATATTTGTGGTATACTTCTCGTAAGTAGTTTTCTGCTCGTTGATAGGTGGATAGAATGATGATGTTGATTTTATTGTGATCTGCGGTCTTATACCATACGCTGAATTCATTGATCTGTAATTGATTCTGAAATCGTTTGAGTTGCAGATCGATTCTCCCTGAAGTGCTGTTTAAAGTTCTTACTGCTTTGAGCATAAGTTTGTTCTGGTTGTCCACAGAGCGAATGATTTTCTTCTGGTTGTCTTTGAGGCTGCTGATGTCTTTGTATACTTCGTCGTTAACCCCAAATACAGCTGTTAGCAGAGATCCGAGTGCTCCATGCCGTTTTCTTCCATGGAAAAGTCGTAATGTGTTCATTTTGCGGGTAATTTCATCTTTTAGCTCGTCTAGCTGCTGTGATAGCTCACGGCAACCGATTTCGGCGGTGATATCCGTGTGAGATTGGCAGAGTCCTCGAATTTTTGCCACTACGGTTCTTACGTTTGTTTGATCGTAGTCCAAATTACTCCAAGGGAGTTGGATTTGCATTTTGAAGGCTCCTCTGTGTATTTGTGCGGCTCCCAGATGTTCGATATAAAAACCGGTGGATAGTTGTGTAATGTTAGCACCACAATGTGTCTGCGGAAGAATGTAGCAGAGTACCAAACAGGAGTACAGGAGCGTTATAGCTTTATTAGATGTGATGGTAGACTTTGGCATAGGTTTTGGAGATTCTCTTCGTTGCCTTTTTGTTTGGTTGTGTTCCGCTAAGTACTCAGTCCAGGTGTCCCCAATGGGGGCAATTTTAGTTCGTTTACTTCGGCGTAACGTAGATGGTACTACTGGTGTTCTTGTTGGAGGTGGTTGTGTAGGAGCTTTCACTGGATGTTCAGGTTCTGGATTGGTATTTTCAAACGGTAGATGGCAGATCTTGGTTACGGGGCGTTTAGTAACTCTACCGTGTAATTTGACGGATACAACTCGAACAATACCATCAGCACCTGGATGCACTTCTAGCACTCTTGCGAGTGGCCAATGAGTTGATGGGAAATTTTCAGTTTTAACGAGTACGATGTCGCCAATTTTTAAATTGGGTCGAGTTGTCATCCATTTTGGTCGTTGCTGTAGTCTGCTGAGGTATTCGAGCTTCCAACGGTTCCAAAAATGTTTTTTGATCTGTTGTACTGCTTCCCACTTTTTATTGATGGGCTTGTTGTCGGGGATTGGTGGTAGTTCAAACAAATTACTTCCTGTCAAAAAGTGTCCAGGAGTGATTGCTGTATGATCGTTTGGATCGTTACTTGCTTCGCACAGAGGTCTTGAGTTTAAACATGCTTCAACTTGGGCTAGAAGAGTGTAGATTTCTTCAATGTTCAACAATTGTTGTCCGATGGAATTTATCAAATGGCGCTTCATGGACTTCACTCCAGCATCCCAGAGTCCCCCAAAATGGGGACTTCCAGGAGGAATAAATTTCCATCGAATCTCTTCGCTGACAAGATTATCCTTACACTGCTTCGACGCCTCGAAAAATGCTTTCCTTAACTGTCGGTCACTGCCTACAAAGTTTGTACCGCAGTCGCTATAAATGGTGTGACATTTTTCTCTGCGCGCGACAAATCTTCGAATCGCCGCGATGCATGCTGGTGTGGATAGTTCACTTACAGCTGCTAGGTGGAAAGCTTTTGTAGAAAGGCACACAAAGACAGCTATATAAGCTTTCGTCGTCTTAGCTCCGCGTCCACCATTCCATTTGATTGTAATTGGACCTGCGTAGTCCAAGCCTGTTTGCGCAAAAGGTTTCTCCATTTGAAATCTTGGCGGAGGTAACTGCCCCATTAGTTGGTTGTCTGGACGGGCTGTGGTTTTGAAGCATGTAACGCATTCGTGCAGTATTTGTTTGATAAATGATTGAGCATTAGTAATCCAAAATTCTTGTTGAATTGTTGCTAACACTAATTGCAACCCTCCGTGTAGCGTTTTTAGATGATTCTGTCGGACAATGAGTTTTGCAAACTCATTTCTTGGAAGGATGGCAGGACGTTTTGCAGTTTCAGATATTGGTGCGAACTGCAGTCTTCCGGTAGTCCTGAGAACGCCATCAGAATCAATATGTGGGGATAGATACTTAAGGCTGCTGTTTTTAGATATTTGTGAACCGCTTCGTAGTACCAATAATTCCTTAGCAAATGCATGCTGCTGAGAAAGGCGTACGCAGGCCAGTTTTGCTTCCTGAAGCTCTTCAAATGCCAAAGATCTGATTCGTTGTCGGTTTTATGGGACGCGTTGTATTTGAAGCGACGTATGTACGCAAGGACTCTTAAAAGTTTTGGCAGAGCCGAGTATCGACGTAATATTTCTGGCTCTTCAGTAGGTTCAATGGCAGTTGCTCCAACAATGCGCATTTCGTCTTGCATACCCTTGTGCTCGGCTGCTGACAGCTTGACGGTGTTGATATATCGTGAGTTGAGAGCCACTGCGGGCCTTTCCACCATAAGGATGATTGTATGAGTTTGTCTGGCAAGATTCCTCTTGAAGCGAGATCCGCCGGATTTTCGGTGGTGCGTACATAGTGCCACTGGTCACATGTTGAGCTTTCTTGGATTCGACTTACGCGGTTTGCTACAAATACCTTCCATGTTGCTGAAGGTTTCTGAATCCAGGCTAGAACGATTTTGGAATCCGTCCAAAAACAAGTCTTGACATTCATCCACTGGTACGCTTGTTTTAACTGCTCCATTGTTTCCAGCATCAAAACGGCACCGCAAAGCTCAAGTCGTGCAATTGACACCTTAGCTATTGGAGCGACCTTGGATTTTGCGGTTAATAAACATGATGATATCTGACCTTCTAATGTTATGACCCGCAAGTAAATTGCTGATGCATAAGCTGTAGTAGATGCGTCGCAAAATCCATGTAACTCTAAGTTGGTGGTTCTGGACATTCGATTCCATCTAGGAATTCGCAGTTTTTCGATGAGTGGTAGGTGTCTGCGAGATTCAATCCAATCCTTGACCACAGCTGGGGGAACTTCATCATCCCAACCTAACTTGAGCCACCAGAGGTTTTGCATCGTAATTTTTCCGGTGACAATACAAGGTTGCAGCCAACCGAGTGGATTGAATAGCTTTGCTACCTCCGATAAAATTGATCGTTTGGTTAATTTTGGTTCTTCAGAATGTTTCACTTGGAACGAAAAGCTGTCTTGCGCTGGATGCCATTGCAATCCGAGAGTTTTAACTTCGTCCGAAAGCGCTATTTCCAATGGCTTTTGATTTTCCCGATCACTTTCTGGGATTTGTTTTAAAAGAGCCTGATTGTTCGCTGAACATTTTCGGAGATGGAAGCCACCCTTACTTAGCACTTCCTTGAGCTGCAGTTGTATGCGTTTTAGCTGAGTTAAGTCATCTGAGCCAGTGAGGAGATCGTCTACGTAGAAATCCTGAAGAATTATTTTAGCGACGTCAGGGTATGCATCCTGCTCATCAATCGCCAGTTGTTGAAGTTTACGAATTGCCAAGAAAGGTGCGCAAGATGTACCGTACGTCACAGTTTTAAGTCTATAATGCCCAATAGGTTCCGTGGCATTGAATCTCCACAAGATTCGTTGATATTCACGATTCTCTTCGTGAACTTTTATTTGACGGTACATTTTTTCGACGTCGGCAGTGATGACATGTTGATAGCTCCGCCATCTCATTAGCAGTTGTATAAGGTTCGGTTGTATCGGGGGGCCTACTTAGAGTAAGTCATTCAATGATTTCCCACTGAGTGATTTCTGCGATGCATTGAAGACCACACGCAGCTTTGTAGTGGAGCTTGTCTCCCTGATCACTTCATGATGCGGTAAATAATAACACTCAGTGTTTTGTATCATGTTGGTTGGAATCTTCTCCATATGGCCGAGTTGCAGATATTCCTCCATGAAAGCACGATACTCTTTCTCTCGATCAAGGTGACTTGAGAGTCGCTTTTCCAATTGTCGGGATCGAATGTATGCCATCCGGACTGATTCTTTTAGATCTTGACCCTGGTTGACGTTTGACTTGAATGGCGATCTAACGGTATATCTTCCATCTGAACCTCTTGTCGTGTTTTCGCTATAGTGTTTTTCGACTTCAAGGTCTTCTACAGTTTGTTCGAGTGCTGTTGATGGTTCTTCAATTTCCCAAAATCTTCTTAGGCTCTGTTCTAACTCTTCGTATGCTACAAAAGAGATTGAGCCTGGTTCCATGTTCGTGCCAGCTGTTGATCCAAAAAAAACCCAACCAAGTTTTGTTTTTTGCGCACATGGCTGTCCTTGAATAAAACCATGATCCAAAATGTTTCCGTATATGTCCGCTCCGAGAAGCAAGTCAATTTGTGACGGACGGTTGAAATCTGGATCTGCTAATTTTAGTTTTACCAAATGAGCTGGTAAGTCGATGGTAATATTAGTAGTTGGTAACACGGCGGTAATTTTTGAAATGACTAGCGCCGAGAACTGAAGTAGATTGTCTCTCCTATTTTTTCCCAAGTTCGCTGTGACTTCTGTTACTCCTTTTGACGCTACCGCTTCTGAGCATCCAATTCCTCCAATGGCAATCTTACAGTGTCATCGTGTTAGTCCCAACCTTTGAACAGCTGATTCTGTTATGAAAGATTTTTGCGAGCCAATGTCCAGCAATGCTCGAAGGTTGATCATTGTCCCATCGTTGGCTTGAATTGGAATAAGTGCTGTGCGAGTAGTACTTGCGTATTGGAGAGCAGTGCGTTGTGTGCTTGTGTCTGAGTGTTAGCTTCAGGTTTTATATCCCCATTGTCTATTTCATGCAGAAACGTGTTGTGGCGTTTTGGGCAGAGTTTACAGGTCCTTTTCGATGGACATTGTTTAACGGCATGCTGGTCAGAGAGGCAGTTGAAACAGACTTTCTTGTTTCTCACCAATTGTCGACGTGCATCCACTGGCACGCTTCTGAATTGCTCGCACTCAAACAAACGATGATGACCATTGCACATGACGCAACGGCTCGCTTGAGCTTGAGCAGTGTGCGTTAGAGTCCTCTTAGATGACTTTGTAACTTCCCCTGGATTGGACAATGTTAGTGATTCTAACATTGTGAATCGCTCGGTTAAGAACAGTATGAATTTTTCGAGTTTCGGCATGTCTTTGCTTCCACTTGTCGTTCTTTGCCACTCCGCCCTTGATTCTTTATCGAGCTTGCTGCTCAACATGAAGGTCATAATAAGATCGAAACCATCGTTGGTTGTGTTGACTATGTCCTTCAAACTATGTGCATCGTCCGGCTGACATTGGCTAGCGCTCCACCAACGTTGCATTAACTCTTGCGCTATGAGTTTTTCATTGTCATAACGTTCACATAATAATTTCCATGCGGCTTCATAATTGTCACTCATTATGTTCAAGTGACTAATGATTTGCTCGGCTTCTCCCTTTAAATTGCTGCGGAGGTACTGCATTTTCTGCACGTTGGACAGTGTTGTACTTTCATGCACCATACTTTTATAGAGGTCACGAAACACTATCCACTTTGCATATTCCCCGTTAAACGCAGGGATTTTGATTCGCTCAAGCTGAAGACTCTCTCCTGGACTTGTTGCTATCTGCGATAATTGAGCTAAGGTTCCAGCACGAAATCTGTGGATTCCGTCCTTAAAAATCGTCTTATACTCCAAGACGAGATCCTCTATGTTTCCATAGTCCTCCATATAATTTTTCATCAGTGCTTTATCTCCCTCTTCTTGTAAGCGTGCGTAAGTTTGGAGATGGTTCTCCTCACAGGCTTTCCATTGCTCCTCGATTCGCTCTAGCCGAGTCTCGAAATAGGCTAGAGAGTGACGGCTTCGACTATCCTTCTTGACGTTCGAGATGATTCTGTTTATACTGTCGAAGCACAGTTTTTGTCCTGCGATGAGATTTGCCATGATTGGTTTATCCCGTTGTTGCGTATACTAACTCCTTGTCTGAAATCCCTGCTAAAATCCGGCTCGACGGACCAATGTTCTGGAATGAGAATTAGATGTAGATGAATGAAACGCCAATAATCGTTCTTGATCACCAAGTGATGATTTATTCAGTGATTTTTTCCCTTATATTACAAATTATTGCTAAAAGTACAAATTTACAAAATTGATTACTTCTAAAGTTCATTATTTTCATTGGAATTTACAGTTCAATTACTTGATGGAAATTGCTTAGCATACAAAATTCATTAACTTAAGCTACTACAATAGGTGTTCAATGTATTTACATTATTTTGCTTACTCTACAAAGGTCATTAGCTTGATTTGTGCAAATTAATTAGGTCGAAATGAGTTTAAGTTGTTTATGCTGCGAATGCGATTATATGCAAAGGTGAATGAATTTTAATTGTTGACTGAAATGGTTATGCTATGGTGTTTAATGTTAAACAAAATGATTCTTAGGTTCTAGTTTTAGCAATATTGTTGACGCTTGTAAGAAGAAAGCTTTTTAATCTTTTTAACCTTGCAATGGTTGGTGTTTCATATCCTTTCATATTGTTTCGATGTTTATTCATGGGAAATATTTCTCAGTCGTTTCATATGTCAACTTCTCTAATTTCGACAACTAGAGAGCTATTTCATCGTTAGTTAAATTCCTGTCATGAGGAAACATTGAGCAAGCGTTGCCATTATCAGAAGGAAGGCATTGCTTCCGGTACAACCGATGATTTTCATGTTGAACTGGAATGAGGAAGAGATCATCCCTTTGATGATTGATTCCCATAACGATCGCGATTTTAACGAAGCACCTGCAATTTCCGTTAAGGACTATTAAGTTAAATTTGAGTCTTGCATCAGCAATGCAGAGGTCCAGATATGAATTTGTCCTAGAGTATGTTTGGAACTCCGACCCATATAGATTGCATCTGTATTCAAATTGGTTCTCTATTATCCACGATTTCAGAAAAATACCTCTGGGATTATTGTTAACGGTGAGCCATGACGTATGCATGGCATTCAGGTTACCGGCAAGAATATAATAATTATGCAGCCTATTCAATTCGAGTATTTCAAACAAGGAATTGTTCTTCTCCTTTAACATTTCGACTACTTGCATTATCTCCTCCCGGCTCTGAAATTTTAATAAAAAACACTTTGCTTTTGAATTTGACTTTTCAATATTTTGGAAACAATAGGGTCTTCTAACTAATAATTCGGTGCCATCTCCGCCATCGCCGTAAATGCGATCGTTTCGTACGAATAAAAATACTTGAATGTCATGGAGTACCATGAATTGAGGTGGGTTTCAGTTAGAAGTATGATGTCAGGTTTTTGTTCAACAATAAATTCATGGAGATTGTCACGTCGATGTATAGTAATAATGGAGTTGACGTTGATCGAGACGAGACGAAGCTTATCCATGGAAATGTGACTGGATGACAAGCTATTTTGAAGCATATTGGCTTAAAGTTGAAAAACGTAATTGATATTTTGATCTTATTTATTTATTCTTTCTGAAAAAGATTCAAGCTATAGGTAAATTTTGAGAAGCGGCTCATTATTGCCACTTGCATTATTTAGATTATTTATTTTATTTTCATACTCCGGGGTTGACGGAGTTGGAACGTTATTAACTGCGATGGGCTTTGTTTTGGGGAAAATTTAACTTTTCATCTTGATACTGAGGTCATCCTCGATATGATGCTGGATGACCAAATACACTGCAATCAACACAGTATAATTTTAATTTTGGCTCCATCTGAGCATTCTTCGGAGGGCGGTAGTGCATGGCACAATTTGCAGCCAAATGACTGAATCGTTGGCACCGGTAACACTGGTTGACTTCAGTTTCTTGGAGATGCTCCCACTTCAAAACTCTAAAATTCAAGTACCCTACCTGTTGGAGAGCACTTGGACTGCTATCGTTAGAAATTTGTACGAAATGAAATGGTAGCATTTTGCCTTCAGCAGTTGATCTCCTTATAGCAAAATTTTTCACACTGATGAATTTGATAGCAGGTGTTGCTTCCTGTAACATTTCAAGGAGATCAACTGTATTCTCTCCGCTGTCCGAGCCCTTCAACAGGAAGGTCCGATTTTTTTCTGCCTTTGGCGGCGGAACTTGTACACTACTAAGAGCATCTTTCGCTAGCTAGAAATCAGCCAGTGTTTTGCTTTAATTATGAGTTTATCAGCGGTCACCCTCATAACTTCGAAGTTATCGATCTTTTGTTCGGCTACCAATAGCTGAACCATATCCCCTCCGTACTGCCCAATGGAACGAGGAGACGTTGGCCTTTTTTCCTTCTCATTATTTTTTGATTTGAAGTATTCGATAAAATTATTATTACTGTGATAACCTCGCTCTTGGTGCCCTTCGCCACTGAAGTCAACAGACGGTGAGTCAATTAAAATTTGAATTGCTGCCACTGAGCCGTGACTTGACGTTTGTCGGAAAAACGTGGCTAAAAGAAAGTGAAAAGGAGATTTGAAGAAGGCGGAAAAGTGAATTAAGTCGCAGAAGTTTTTATTTATATATAAGTTCGAACCAACGCGAAAGGCTTTATAGTTAGGGCAATAGCCACCTTGAGAAGCACTACGCCAGCTTTGCGTACGTGGAAAAAAGGAGCATAGCAAAATTTTTCGAGGGCGAAGTTTTTGATGTGTTTTCCAAAAGCAGGAAGAGTACAAGTAAGTTCGATAAAAGTACGTCACGTGTTCAGTTTTTTCTTGGTTTTGCAATGGTTTAGTTTCTTGGATCGTTCCGGCAAAAGTCAAGCCAGCACAGAGGCCAAACGCTTGGCGTTAGTTACGCGTGCAGTGCGAGAACTCGAAAAAGCTGAGAATTTTGGCAGTGGTCGATCGCGTCCCCGGAGAATTCCATTTGGCTCATGACCGCGTTTATTCATTGAGAAGCAGTTCCGATTGCAGTCCACCCAGCGCTATAGCTGTAAGCTTGCTTTTAGGTAGATCTCAAGCATTTTAATCCGCGCTAAACAGAACAGTTAAACTCGAGCAGAATTCGGACATTTGCTCGGTTGCATGTATAGTGTGTGTATGCAAAAATTTGGCATTCATGATGGAAAGGTATGGGAATGTTATCGCATCGCATGACATGAAAAATTTATAAAAGTTGACGCCAAACATTTAACGACTCGCATCTGTGATTTCGCGACGATAAGTCTAGTGGCGCCATGTTGCTGTTGTAGTATAATGTTTCTTGACGACGATTCAATTGAACAAAAACGACAGCAAAATCGTTCACAAGGAAGGAGTAATTTGTGCGAGCAAGGATATAGGTGGACGGTCGAGGTTCCTTACCCTACCGGGCTACCTACGAGTTCAAGGCTATGATTATTCTCCTATTGGGAATTCATCGCAGGTGGTGGAGTCCAAGATCCGACAATAAATCACTGCAAATGAATTTCAATGGCAGCTAACAAAATGCAGTGTAGTGATCTTCTGCAATTGAGGCTAAAACTGTAAATCCAACTATAACTGCTTTGACAGCTGCATACAGCCAAAAAAAAAAGTTAAATCCTGAATTTCTGCTTCAAGGCAGTGGTCAACCTTTTCCAGACCAAAAACAACGCTCAAACAGTAGTAACGAGAACGGAAACCTTTACACATCCAAAACGAACGCGACGTGAGTAATGAACGGACGTGTATTTATTATTTCCTTAGGGGGAAAGTATTGTAAGAAAAGGTGCCTTTTTATCTTGAGAATTCGTGAAAATCAAACGATTGCAAGAGTGTTTATTTAGTATTTGTTAGGGAGCTATTGGTCAATGGATCGCAGTTTTATTCCCTTTAATTTTTAAAGATAGTTGCACAACGATTTTTCCTAGAGCTATAAGTACTAAATATTTATTGAGAACAGTGCTATTACGTTACACATTTAAAAGGTATCAATCAAAATTAACGAGTCTGTTAAGAGTAATTGGAATTAACGTTTCATGCCTACTTGTATAGCTGTTAGAGGCTAATAAATTTGATCAAAAAATCGAGAAAAATTGATTCCATAATATTTTCTCCGAAAGTAGTAACTAACCTCTCATACTTTGAGACTAAAATGAAACAAGTATATGCTCGTCTGACGAGTTCCTCATGAAGACTACGTATATTTAATTTCCAGCATTGATAGTTGGAAGCAAAAGAAAACTTACAAATCATGAAAATCAAACTATAGTATATAAGATTACGATTAATTATTATCTATAGATGACTTAAGTTAAAGGTATTATTTCTATGACGGTGTGTTTAGTTTTGAATAATATGATGCTATTAGTATAAGTCTTAAATGAAGTTTGTTCCACCATCAAAGCCCAAAACAATAGTAAAGCGCTGAGCACCGATGAGATTCCAGGAGCGTTCATCAAATATGGTGGCAGTAGTGTTCATAAAGCTATTCACAAAGTCGTCCAGCACATTTGGCAACAAGAACATCTGCCGAAAGAGTGGAGCCATTCAGTTACATTCCCTATCCACAAAAAAGGTGACAAGGTTATAGGGGCATATCACTACTTTGTACGGCGTACAAAGTATTTTCTAAAATCTTAGAAGATAAAATCGGATCATACGCCAATAGTATTATTGGGGTGTATCAAGGTGGTTTTAGGGCAGGTAGATCAACAACAGACCAATTGTTCACAGTCAAGCAGGTACTTGAAAAATGCAGGGAGTTCAACATAGACATTCACCGAATTTTCGTAGACTTCGAGCAAGAATACGACAGTATTGATGGTAACGTACTGTACCAAATAATGCTTTGCTTTGGCATCCCGGCCAAATTAGTCCGTCTTACCAAAATGACAATGACGTCGACATCTTCCCAAGTCTGCATCAATAACTAACTCACCGATGCCATTGACAAAAATATTGGACTAAAGTAGGGAGATGGGCTGGCCCAATTGCTATTCAATTTGGCTCTGGAGTACGTCATATGGAAGCTACCTGTCGAAACGCGAGGTACATTACTATATAAGTTGAGCCAAGTAGTAGCTTATGCGAACGACATCAACATTCTGTCACGGTCATTAACAACTGCGAAAGAACTTTTCCTGAAACTCAGCAGTGAAGCAAAACCAGTAGGGCTACAAATCAATGAAAATAAAACATAGCTCATGACGCAGTCGATGAAAAATAGCTCAAATACGCAAAATATCACACTTGGCGAATACAGCATCGAGAATATTAGCGAATTTCTGTATTGAGGTGCCAAAATAACGAAAACGGGCAATGAAAGAGACGAAATACGCCGAAGAATGCAGCTCGCAAATAAAATATTTTATTCAGTATTGACGATCTTGAAGACCAGCGCATACACAGAAAAATAAAGCTCCAAGTATACAAATCTGTGATAAGACCGATGTTATGCTAGTGGTGTGAAACATGGACCCAAGCATCCGCAAACATATTGGACGCCTTTGAGCGATGGGTCGCGAGGCGAACAATCGGAGTGAAGCTACACGGGGACCAATGGCGGATTCGATATAACCATGAGCTGTATGAAATTTTTGACGAATCCGAGGTCTCAAGGATTGTCAGACTGCGGAAGCTGCAATGGGCTGGATACATGAATCGTATTGACAAACAACGGATACCCAAGAAGGTATTCGTAGGGAGAACTGAAGGCTGGAGGCCAGTGGGGAAACCGAGAAAACGCTGGTCTGACTCGGTCGATAAAGACAGTTCATCGCTGCTCGGATTTCGGAATTGGAAGATGTGGTCAATGGACCGAGATAGTTGGAGGCGCTGTTTGCAGAAAGCGAAGGCCCGAGAGGGGCTGTAGTTCTAAGAAGGAAAAGATTAGTATTTGTATATTCTTAACTTTAATGCTTGGCAGAGAAGATGGAAAATTGTCAATATTTATTAACAACAATTTAATGAAGAATATCAACGGAAAATTAACTTCAATTACGAAGGTGCATTCATTTTTGAGTATAGGAAGCAGTAAATAACTTTTATGAGCTACTCATCCCCAGCTTAAAAAATTTAATATCGTTTGGAATGAAAAATAAATAAAAAATAACAAGAAATAATACCACCCGTATTACTAATTAACAAATAATACCAATAATAATGAGAAATAATACTAACTATGATAAAAATAACAAATAATAATAAGAAATAATGTGACCCGTATTACTAACTAATAAATAATACCAACAACTATGAGAATGAATACAAATTATGATAATAAATAACAAATAATAATAAGAAATAATACTAACCATTTTAATAAACAACAAATAATATAAATAATAATAAGACATGACAGATATCATAATAATTACTAATGACGCAAATAATAATAATAATAAGATATGCTATCACCAGTAATAATAAGTACTAACCATAGATGATAAATCTACGAAATTTTTTATAACACAGGCACAGCGACCCCTTTTATCAACTTTGATTTGATCGATCATAACGAATTGTTCATTCGTAAAGCACGTTCTTTTGTTTTTTTACTTTTTACATCTTTGATATTCGGGAGCGTGAAATGAGATCTAGTTTTCATTGTTGTCTGAAGGAATGGAAGAAATACGGAGCAAAGTAGAGATAGGTTTCGTTTCCGTATGATTGTGTTTTCCAAACTAACTAGCTAGCTAGCAGCCACCTCGGAGTAGACTACGTGTGTCCGGGATTGTTGACCTATAGGGTACAGTCCATTGTCACGTCCCAAGACTTAACGTCTAGAACCGATGAGAGGTTGGTTTCAATTTCGTTCAAGTGGTTTGAAATGGAAAATCTATACACCTTTTTCCATAAAAAATCCCCCATTTTATTTGCTTATTCAATCAGCGGTACTCCTCTTGGGGTTCTTTCTACTTACAAAGATCTTGGCGTTATTTTTGCTGATAAATTTTGCTTTGATCGCTGTATCTCCTTTATTGTCTCGAAGGCATCTAGAATGGCTGATTTTATTTAAAGAACTTCTAAAGGCTTCACTAACATTTCCTCTTGTATCTATCTATTTCTCTTACTGGTTCACAATTATTTAGAGTACTGTTGTCAAGTGTGGTGTCCTTATCAGTGTTACTTAGTTGATGCTTGCTCTTGAGTTAGTAAATTCTCTTCTGTTAAAATTTCATATATCATATGTTTCCTATGGTGAACGTCTATCACTCCTACACTTGCCCTCCTTAAGATCACGCAGGTTCTTCCTGGATGAATGCCTGCTCCACAATCTTTGTCACAATCTGTTATCGCCTACTTTGTGTAATAACATCTCTGTGTAAACTTCTGAGCGTGTCAGTCGAAACATTTCTTAATTCGGCATTTGTACGTTTACCTCGGAATCAGAAAATTCTTGGTCTTGGTCCTACACTTTTCAGCTTGTACGAACATAAAGCTCGATTACAACGAGATGTTCTTGAATTTTTCTATCATGATTAAGTTTCTCTCATGTATTTACTTTTTAAAATTTACTGTTTTGCTTGCACTATTTGATGGTTGTATATAATGTCATTATGCTTAGTCTATTATGTCATTAGAATTCTTTCTTTGAAGTAAACATCTAGCTTGAATTTTCTTTAGCTCTGTTTAACTTGCCTAGTTTTGTGTAATTGCATGTCTATATTATAATTGGAGTTTTTTCTGTGTATAAAGATATATCAATAATAAATAAATAAATTCTCAATATCTTCATTTGGCTCACCTTCAGCGCCTTCAATATCACTTTCACTCTCATTGGAATATTCACTACCGGTATCATCGAAAATTTTAACGAAAGAATCATCAATATCCAAGTTTCTGTCTTTATTAAGATCTGCATTACTATCACAATCATTGATTACGAAATTTTGGTTTTTCTTTCTATGTAGCGGAAACAATAAATTGTCACTATCACTGCTAAAATTTTGCGGTCTTGATGGTCCTGCCTCTGAGTCACTCATTTCATAAGCGAAATTGAAACGGAAACCAAAATTTACTAAAATAAACTTCTAAGATTCTTTTAAGATCACACCGGTCTTGTCGCGACAATTACTTTTTCAGTAATGACTGATAATTGAAACAAAGTATCATTGCACACACGGTGTGCAGTCCGTTTCGAATCTGTTAAAAAAACATATGTTCGCAACGAATGCTAGAAGTTGTGTAGATGCAATTTGTCTGAACATTTCATAAAAATCAGCATTGAGAAGCAAAGTTACATCCGATTGCGAATTTTACAATTGTAGACATGTACGCATTTTCAATGAAATTTCAGAAATGAGTGTAGCGAAAGTGGGTACAAGAATGTCCGTAAAGGACTGCAGCGATGATCTGCTGCCTCCCCCCAGTACAAGGTCCCACTACAAAATGGCGCCCAATGTGGGGCCCAAAAAGTCCGGCTGTATCAACAGTCGAGACCATGAGAGAGACCATCGTCTTTAGGTGTCCCTACAAGGTGTCCAGATTTATGGCGGGTAGGTAACCACTAAGGGATATTGCACAAATCGTGCCCCAGCAATGTAATAAGTTCCGGAAGTGTGTTGTGCTCGGACATCAATATCGTTTGGACTTGCTTTTGACTTATACTTTGGTGGTTTACCACCAATGTAAGACTAGTAAGGCCAAATGATATTAGAGTCCTTATGTGTATTCGGAAGTTACTATCCCAATATCATTTTTGCGGCGACTTCTGATCTGCACCCCAACCCAAGCGGTGTCTGAGTGTCTTCGAGTACATGGATTTTGATTTCACGTGGTTGGCTGCTTAGCTAGTCCGTGACTATCCATGATAAGACACGCGCTGCTTGCGGGTCAGAATTCACCCTGGGCGGATAAATTCTACCTGATCGAAAATTTGCGTATGAAAGAGCACTTCTGAACCCTGATTCTTATGGTGCCGCAAGAGAGTAGTCCCCGTGATGCAACAGGAGGAGCTCATCACTGGTGTCCTTACCTTGGAAAGGAACCTATGAAACGGAACGACCGAATTTTCTTATGATAAATACAGGTACATAGTTTTTTTTTGATAGAGTTTTGTATAGCTCACCACTTTCGGCCACTTTGTAATATTAAATATATATTATTAATTTTTTTTCGTAGAACTATATTCAAATATACATTTATTTCTAGTTTCATATGCATATATATTTATAATATTAATCTCTCCCTTTTAGCCTGTTAAGAATGAAATTTTTTTTCCGAACATGCCACAAAATGCGCACAAGATAAGCGTCGGTTGCGTTCAGATGTAGGACCTACGGCATTGTGCGTTATTTGCCAGCAGGCAAGGAATGACGGTACGTCCGTGCGAACCCTACCGTGTAGTCACCAGTTTCACGAGGCCTGCGTTACACAGCACTTAATGGTCAGCCGGACTTGCCCTCTGTGTCATCAACCAGCAACTTCGGCAGGGCCACCGTCCAGTCACATTGAAATTCCAGCTGCTCAGGGGTGGTACCCAAACAAAACGACCGCCGGGAACGAAGTACCTGATGAGCTCAACACAATGGCAGGAGCCGAATCAGTGCCGCCTGCTGAAGGGCAGAGGCAATCTGTGGCTGTGGAGGCGGCAGCCCTGCAGGACTCACCCCCAACACGTCCAAGAAGGCGTCCGATGTGGCATTCAAACATAAATCCTTGGGTTTCCCATTAGACCCGAGACGCGAGCCCAAGAGAAACCGGTCCGGCTCAACGATGTATCCCATGGCTCTGGTGCACCGGCCCAGCCTGAGCCAAGCACAACCATCAACCCTGGCTGCAGTGGCTTCGGGGCTGGAATTTGCATTTTAGCGGGGAATGCAACACAATCAATGTGAAAGTTTTCATTGGTGTGGTGGAGTCTCTGATCGAGCATTTGTTGGCAGGCGATCACACGGCACTGGCAGGCTACTTGCTGATGCTGCTTAGGGGTGCACCGCTGGACACCTACTTGCAGATACATTTGACTCCACCATCTATAACATACGCTGGTCACGGCTGAAGAAGCTATTCCACATGGAGTACGCTACGGTCAATATGGACAAGAGGGTTCTGGAAAAAACTCATGCCAGGTGGCAGCATCCCGACTAGGCCTTCCATCAATACCGGGCTGACATCCTTCGGCTAAATGGCCAGTTGTTCAAGCCGATGACATCAACACAATTGCTTGGGGCGTTGAAACGTAACCTGAGGTCAAAACTTCGTCGCCATGTTGCGAGCTCAGATCCGCAGGATATGGAGTTGCTGCTGAGAGCCGTTAGTCGACAGAAGAGAGTCGAGGAAGACCTCCGGGAATGGCCATATCTGCCAGCGAGGACGGGTTCGTGGCATAGAATCGTGAAAGTGGCACCAGATCACAACACTACAGATATGGAGGAAAACGACATGGAGTCGAATAAGCTTACTGTAGCCACGATGGAGAACCTCACGATTTGCTGGAACTGTAAGCAAACCGGACATCGGTTTATTGCATGTTGAGCAGAGCGTATGGTTTTCTGCCACGGACGCGGTAAGCCAGACACCTATTTTCCAGACTACCCAGATTGTGCCACTCCAAAAAATGGACGAGCGAGTACTCGACCACCTCAGTGGTACTTTAAAGCCCCATAGTAGGTTCCCAGCCAGCTGCAAACCCTAATGTTGACGACAACATACCAGCCTTGATAACTTTGACTGCAGATGTTCCCTCTCTTCTGGAAGCTTCACCAACGAAACTGTTGAATTGGCCACCGCAGTTTCTGCCTGAAAAATCTTGGCAGCCCTCAATTCGCGTACTTAAGCCATACCATGTTAGACTGCAGGAATATCGGGCGGCTCGAAAGCGAATATTTGCTTCCGAGGAAGTCACCTCTCGCCCGCGCAAAACAAAATGGTCAACTCGTCATTGGCGGAGTTTCCGCAACAAAGTGCGCACCTGCCATCAAACCCTAAACTTATGTAACATTTCGGAGGTTTCCGAAAATGATACCAGACCTTACGCACCAACCAAATTGCTGGGAGAAATCGCTATTGCACTGATTGACACGGGGTCAAGTATCAGTTGCCTTGGCTCATAGGTACTCCATCAACATCCTACCTTGATTAAGCCCTGGCGCTTTGCAATCTGCACCGCGGATGGCACCAAGCATTCTATCCAGGGTAGATTGACCACACCCGTGACGTTCCGAGGTCAAACTAAGGATATTACCTTCTTTATTATCCCTTCTCTAACTCAGAACGTGTATGTTGGCATCGATGTCGTCCTCCAATTTGGTTTGGCCCCAGATTTATTCACCAATGCACCCTTAAACACTAGAAATATCAACGAGCTCGTTTTTGTACCCAACAGGCATAATTTAACACCTAACCAACGACAACTTCTGGAAGCATCCATTGCTGCTTTTCCATCTTACGCTACGCAAGGTAGTACCGCTCTGGTCTCACATGTCATCGATGCTGGCGACAGTAAGCCAATTAAGCAGAGACACTATGCCATCTCACCGGCCATGGAAAAGTTAGTGTACGCAGAGTTGGGCAGGATGCTCGAGTTGAGGGTTATAGAGGAGTCCCAAAGTGCCTGGTCTTCACCAGTAATCTTGGCGGTGAAGCCAGGTAAAGGCTGTCTTTGCCTAGATGCCTGGAAAATCAATGCAGTGACCCTCTTCCACCCATTGATGGAATATTGGGGAGACTGTCGAAAGCAAATTACAGTACCACTTTCGACCTAAAAGATGCATTCTGACAAATTCCACTCGATGAAGGGTCGAGGGATAAGACAGCCTTCACAGTGCCCAGACGACCATTACACCAGTTCGTCACAATGCCTTTTGGCCTGTGTTACACCCCACAAACAATGACCCGGCTGATGGAAAAAGTAATTAAACCTCATCTGAAACACCACCCTGCTGGAAGCGAGTCCACGGTCACAAAAAAATTGATTGTGCCCACGGTTACAATTGGGGTGACCACGTGTTCATGTGACCGTGGTCACACCCTCTGGTCACTTGAACGTGGGGATGTGACCACAGTCAGGTGAACGGAATGGTGTGACCACGGTCACATCCCCACATTAAGGTGACCACGATGTGACCGTGAGTACCGCCGGCAGTTACATAATCGTTGCACTTTTTGCTTGGGCCAGAACATGCACAAGAAATGTAGACCCCGCAAATAATTAAAATATTCAATCACATGGAACAAATCTGGAGGTGCTGCCAATTCTCCTTGTTTCCAATTAATTTAACATACCAAATAATATTCATTTGATCAATTTTTAAAATTGTTTTCTGTAGAATAATTTCGAATATCGATAATGTTTAAATTTAGAGTGCCAAGTAGGCCATTAAGTTTTTTAGATTAATTAATTGTTTCGGAATTAGCTTTATGTTCTTCTAAATTTTTATAACGATTTAATTAATAAAGTGCAGGTGACTTTGAGTTTGAGGTATTGCCAATGACCACAAATTGACTATAAATAACTCAAGATAAATCTAGATTTAAAAACAAAATTTATTTATTTGTTGGCATTGGTGCTGATGGCCCTTTTAACAGATTTGATTTTTCCTCTTAAGAAGTCATGAATGCGGGTGTCTGCCAGACGCTTCGTCTTCTCTTCTTGAGGGACAGCGGTCACACTGTGGTTGATGCGACATTCGAGGAGAGCTGTAACAGAAAAAATGAACTAGTCTTCAATGGCAGAAGATTTTAGATGCATTTCATAGAAAATTAAGTTGAGTATACGCAATTCGTTTCACATGGAAAACTCAGATTAGAGAGAGGAAAAAACTACTCATTGCCACTGTATTACTCACCTTTCAGGTATTTCTTTTTCTCCGGGGTGCACGCCTTACTTGGTTCCAGGGAGGTATTGGTTGGACAATCTCCCCCTGCAGCCGATCTCTCTCCTAGTTCTGCATCCGTCCACAGGAAAGAGGAGCAGTCCTTAACAAACTGAGTGTCCCCATCTGCCCCAACTTTGGTAGTACGGCATACTGTCATGAATGTGCTGTATGGAATTTTGTTTGCCTGAAAAAAATAACAAGTCTTATTTGAAAGCTGACAATATGCCTCAATTATTGTACTGTGATCACACTTGAAGCAAAAATCAGTTTGCATGGAGTACTTACATTATGGGGTGCGATGTAGGCTGCATTGAATGCCTCTTCACAGTCAGCCACTCCACCTTTATTTTTGAAGGAGGATTTGGACTGCTGCCTGGGGGTCGTAGCAGTAGTAGCTTGGTTAATTATCTAGTGTTGAAAGATTAAAAACTAATTATTCGCTCCCTTTCAAGTGTACGATTGGTTGTGTATCGACCAGTAATAATACGGATACTTATTTGAGTATTTGATCAGTGGTTTGGTTGAGGAGTATTCCTTTACTGGGATGATCACTTGTTACCATTCCTATGATTGATGAAAATTGCTTTTGTAAAAATTAAATTATGATTTAAAGCTGGAACAATGGCGTTTTTGATTTCTTTGTTTTTTAATACAAATTTTAGGGAAAAGAAGGACGCTGTATCAGTACAATTAGTTGGTTCTGAAAACAACTTACCCCAGCCTTTCAGCTGTCGTTACATAAGTTGCTCAAAATAAAAGGTGAGTTTCGATGTAACCATTTCTAGTCAGGTATTGTTGGTCAGTCCCAGATAAAGGTTTTTTTTTTAACTTGTATTTAAGAAGGAACAAAACTTTCAGTTCCAGCTTTTCATCACAATTTACTTAATACGAAAGCAAATTTTATGAATCATAGGAGTGGTAACAAGTGACGTTCCAATTAATTAATACTTCTTCATCACAATCAAACGATCAAACAATTATGCGTATCATTACTGGCCAGGATAAAACCAATCATACACTTGAAAGTAATAAGTAAAGTGATACTTGTATGCTTGAGTTTACTTAGTGAACTTACTGCACTTTCTTTCAGAGGCTGCTTCTTAGGCAAGATATCAGCCCCATCGCCACTCATGAGCTCAAGATCAGACTTTTCATCCTGCAACAATAGACCAATATTTTTGTTTTCATGAAACCTGAAGAGGCATTTACAATTGCCACCAATAACCAGCAGTTTGTGTAAAATAAACTTTAAAACTGCAGACAAAACATACGATCAGAAAGCATTAAACTTACGTACATTAGTAACGTCATCACCACCAATGGGACGAGACTGAACGTCTAGCTTAGTAGTTATAGTAGGCAAAGTCAAATTTAGCATTTCATATTTCGGCTCCTCCAAACCCTGCTCAGACTGAAACAAAATGAAAAAGAAAACTCAAGAATAGATTTGACAAAATCAACAAGCAGCTTACATCATCTTGTTTCTTAATGACAGGAGTTTTTCGCTTTTTATGCTCAGGTGTGGAAAGCTGGAAATAAATCTGGTCAAAACAATACCTAGTGCGGTGAAAGTGTTGCAAACGCAGCAGAAAAACTTATACTCACTTCAATTTTACTTATTGAGCCTCTGCCTGACTCTGATTTTTTTTCGTTGTGGTGCCTGTGAGAAACAAATGAGGAGTGTCCACTTTTTCTGGACATCTTCTTCTCTTGCCAGAAGAGATTGAGGCGGAGCAGCTTCTCATTTTCCTGTTTCATGGCCTCCAATTGTTTCGCGAAGACATCCCTCTCATAAAGTGCCTCGGTTAATTTAGTCTTTAGTCTCTTGATGGTAATGTTGCGATCATTATCCCGGGGGTGTTTGTTGTTGCGACCCTGAAAGTAAACGTCCATTAGCTGCCTCTTAATTTGGTGTGTGATAGACGCTTCTATTCCACCTTGCGCTTACCTTGTCTTCATCACAATATGCAGGATCATCATCCTTATCTTCGTCACCATCATCTGCTCTATATTGTGAGGCTTAGCTCGTATTTGGATCCAGGTTTGCCCATCTTCCACGCTCTCTATACATTTTCAGTTCTGCTTTGGTGGAATATTTAACAGTGTGACTTGCCTGCTAGAAAGAGAAAAATGATAAGTGCACCATACCCCACCAAAATGTTACACTGGAAAAATATGGAAATACTCGTATACCTTAGGGTCTTGAGCGGGCATTGGAATCATCCTGTTCACTGACCTTGTCCTTTGGCTTCCGATGTCTGGAGCCACTTCAAGGAGTTCTTCTAGTGATTCTGCGAGAGAAGTGGTTAATTTTAGCAAGGTTACAATGAAGCAAGCACGCGAGAAATGGAAAAATAATGTCCAAGGGAGCAACATACATACCATCCCATTGCAGCAGGTTGGCCTTGTACCAGCCGGGAATACCTTTCTTAAATTTTTTCTTCAGTTTCTCTATCTCTGCAGAGTTCAAATTATCTACCTCCAGGATACGGCCTTCATCTTTTTCCACTGACTCTGGAGTTTGGTCGTCAAAACTCCAAAAACATGTATACTCGGTACGCATGCGATTTTACCGCAACACACTTTCCACGTTCACCGCATCTTTGAAATGTCCGATGGGTATATGAACCTTCTCATTGTCAAATTTAAATTGAACATAAGTAAACATGTTGCGAAAATAAACAACCACACCAACTTTACACAAAAATTCACAAAAGCACAATTTGTCACACGAACGAACAGCTACAAGCAATCTCACAACCAAGTATAAATAAATATCCGTGAACTGCGCAAACAAGTTATTGAGATGTGACCATCGAACGCTGTTTCAATTTTGCTACGTTTTGACCGCGCAGATAAAACAATGAGCAAGATGTAGCGCCTAGACTGGGCTTTATAGGGCCTATTGACGAGCAACTTAGTCGTCAACTTGGGTCATCAACATGCCTTGTTGACGACAATGTTGAATGTGTGTGGGCGTGTTGATGACTGATTGACATCAAAATCAGTCATCAACATGCCCACACACATTCAACATTGTCATCAACATGGAATGTTGATGACCCAAGTTGACGACTAAGTTGCTCATCAATGGGCCCTATTACACGAAAAAAAACGATTTATCACACGAACTTTGGCTTTGACTTTGTTTGCAACGGAAAAGATCTGAAAAATCAGTTTTTGTTGATCTACTATTGAAACAATACGGCCGTTCTTTTTCTTCGTTCTTCGACAGCGATTGCAGACTACGCCGTCACGTGAGAAAATCAGATTGTTCATGGCGAGTTTGCAGTAACTACTTCTGATAACATCCTCTGTTAAGTAATTTTGATGAATTGCTTTAAAAGAAGTTATATAGCAGAGTTCCCAAATAAATTTGAAAAGGACTGAGGTCGGCTAGTGATTTGCAGCTTGGATCAACGGGAAACTTGACATTTACAGCAACTTTATAAATATGCAAAAAGTTTCAAGATTTTTGAATGTCCGGTTACGTACTCCTAGTATATACAACTTACTGTAAGAAACTATTATAATTATGTATCTTAAAACTTAGAATAAAATGATATATGACATTGGCAAATTTTTTTTCATGTTAAAATCTTCCTTATCCTTACAACTCCATTGCATCACTTCACTGAAACCCTAAAAATTTGATTCGAGTAAAAAAGGCGACAATTGTTATTCCCATCACTGCAAGTTGTCGTCAAGCATGTCTGAGCTGCAGTGCACATAAGCAAATCAGTGACCTCAGAGTTGGGTGACCGTGGGCACTGCCGCTGGTCACCCGGCGTGCCCACAGCCACCTCTAAGTGACCATGTTCACTGGACTGGTCACCTGGAGTGACCACGGGCACAGCCCTTGGTCACCAGGCGTGACCAAGGGCACAGCCAGAGTGACCGTGTGCACAGCCCTTGGTCACCTGGCGTGACCAAGGGCACAGCTACAGTGACCGTGTCCACAGCCACCGGTCACCCAGTGTGACGGTGGGCACATTGCCTGTGAACACGGGCACATATGTTGTGCCCGTGGTCACTTTAGCTGTGACCATGGGCTCTTTTCCAGCCGGGCAAGTGTTCGTGTACCTGGATGATCTTCTACTCATCACGGAAACATTTGACCGACGCTTCTTACTCCTACAAGAAGTAGCCCTGCACATCAGTAAGGCGGGACTCACCATCAACGCCCAAAAAAGAAGTTTGTCATGAACGAAGTCCGATATCTAGGACATGTCATCGGACATGGCACCATCAAAACGGATCCGGACAAAACTCGGGCAATTGATGAGTTCCTCCTATCAAAAACCGTCAAGCAGCTATGACGTTTCCTTGGAGTGTATGGTTGGTACCGTGTCCGAGCAAGAATGTTTGGTAGCGGTGATGGCTGCGAAGAAATTCTAAGCCTATATTGAATGCCACCAGTTTGAAATCATCACAGACCACGCTTCGCTACAATGGTTGATGAACCAAGCGGACTTATATGGACGCCTGGCCCGATGGGCTCTTAAACTGCAATGGTTCAAGCTTTCCATCAAACACTGGAAAGGGACCCAGAATATCGTGCCCGATACTCTCTCGCGAATGTTTTCACCCAAGGGAGCCGAATTGACAGTAAATGATGAGGACCCCTTTGAGATAGATTTAGACAGCCCACATTTTGAGTCCAACAGCTACAAAGAGTTGAGGCAAACCATCGTAACCTAACAAACACAGTTGCCTGATTTGAAAGTGATAGAGGGCTACGTTTATCGACAGAACGAATACGCAACTGGTGATTCATGGCATGAAGAAGAGTCCTGGAAACTCGGGATACCAGAGAAAATGACACACAATCTGATCCTCCGCGCACATGACCATCCTTTAAGTGCCCACGGTGGTTACGGACGAACGCTTCGACGACTTAAGAAATACTTCTTCTGGCCTAAAATGGCGTCCCTGGTCAAGGATAACGTGAGCACCTGCAAGACCTGTAAGAGCACTAAAGCCTCTTTGACCGCCTATGGGTCAACTCAACGTTCCAGAGCGCGTATTCAAACGTCTGAACATAGATCTACTCGGTCCATATCCTCGTTCTTCTATGGGACACATCGGAGCTATCGTTGTATTAGATCAGCTCTCGAGATTCTCAATGGTGGAACCTATTTGTAAATTTACAACTCCATCTATCGTGAAATTGTTCGAAAGCCGAGTATTCCACGTGTTCGGGGTGCCAGAAAGTGTGTACTCGGACAACGGAGTAAAGTTCAGGTCTCGGCAGCTTAAGGGTCTACTTGAACAGTACGGTGTAGAACACCAACTGACGCCCATATATTCCCCTCAGTCTAACGCCTCAGAACGTTTGAATCGCACACTGTTAGCCACGACCCGTTCTTATGTTCATCCAACTCAGAAGGATTGGGACCGCAGATTGTTCGCCATCACTTGCGATCTGCGGTCGTCTTATCATTCTGTCACCGGTGTCTCACCTTACTTTGCCGCCTTTGGACACCATATGATTTGCCATGGTAAATCATACTGGCTACTACGGCAATTGAAGTGTTTAGGAGATCTCTTCGTTGCGCTGGAGACCTCCACGAACATGAGGTATTGAAAATGGTTTTTAAGAACTCAATCTGCAAGATCAATGAAACACAAACAAAATAGCAGGAAATTTGAATACATGAAAATCGTATTTAATTTATGCATATTATTTATTAAAGAATTCGATTTACAGTCCATGTTTTTAAACTTGACAAACTCCATTTGGCATGATCCGCCTCTTGCTACTTCGATTTGATATTTATGTAAGTACTTTAAAGTATTCGTTTATTAAATCTTTATCAAAAAATAATTTTTATAGTTGATTATCAGCAAATTTATATGCGAATTGTTATTAAATGTGTCTAGGCAAATACCGCTCCCTCAATTTTTAGATTAACACACTCGTTTTGGGGATTTAATGAATTCTTTATCATGCCTACGAAATATAGAAAGCCAAGCAAATAAACAATAGGCTCTCAGTATAGCTTTTACAGTCGAATAGTAAAGACGATTTTATAGCTCATGTGATTGAATTGTGTAAATTATGGATCGCTGGCAAAATAAAGTAGCTGTGGTAACAGGAGCTAGCTCAGGGATTGGAGCTGCAATTGCCAAGGACCTTGTGCAAGCAGGTTTAGTGGTAGCTGCAATAGCACGTCGTGAAGAGAGGTTGCAACAAACTAAATTTTCTCTCCCGGACGATTTGCAATCTCGTTATTATCCAATTAAGTGTGATGTGTCCAAAGAAGAAGAAGTCAAAGAAGCTTTTGATTGGATTGAAAAGTGTTTGGGTGGTACCGATATCTTAATTAACAATGCAGGCATCTTTAAAGATGGTTATCGTATGACAGATCCAGAAAGTACACCAGTTATGCGCCAAATTATAGACATTAATGTTATGGGTGTTGTGTACTGTGTACGGGAAGCTTTTAATTCGATGAAGAAACGAAACGTTGATGGGCATGTTGTAATCATGAATAGTATCGATGGACATAAAGTTCCAAATATGCCTGGATGGGATTTCAACATTTATCCTGCATCCAAGCATGCAGTCACTGCAATGACTGAAACATACCGGCAGGAGTTCGCAAATGCAGGCACTAAGGTTAAAGTTACGGTAATTATCTGTATTTTTTTGTTTAGTTAATAATTGTTCATCAGCTTATTTATATGAACTATTTATTCTACTTATTTAAATTATTATTTAATTTAGAGCGTCAGCCCAGGAGCAGTAGAAACAGAAATATTCACTGATCTGGAGGCATACAAAAAGGAAGGTCATCCGTTTTTGCATTCAGAAGATATATCAAATGCAGTAATGTTTATTTTGAGTACACCACCACACGTTCAGGTAAGCTTATGGGTTATATCTCAAGGTAAGCACTAAATTTTGGAATCGATTTCAGATTCATGAACTTGTGATAAAGCCAGTAGGTGAACGGTTTTAAACGGCTGTATCAAAAATCTTATAAATGGTTAAATGATTGATTTTTTCAATATCTAGCTCTGTAAACTGAAAGACCAATGAAGCTATGTGTCAAAGATAAGGTTTTAAATAGGATTTTTAAAAATATATATTCCAGGGTGTCGTTCGAAGTTGTACTTCAAAGCCATTTAAATATTAAAAGAAGGCCTGCCCAAAAAATGTATGTTCTCCATTTATTTAATTTATTCTATATTTTTTGCTCGTTAGCTCTTCGGAATCCTCCCAGTTTATAGTATATGTACATAGTTAAAAACTGAAAAATAATTAAAATTTTAAACTCATGCAAAATTCTTTGTATAAACTCGATAGACAATAGAAATACTAGCAATATTTAGAGTTACTTATATTTGCTAATCTCTCAAAATTTCTCTCCAACAGGTTTTATGATTAATTCATGTATCTGTAATTCATAAAAATAAATACTCAATAATCAAATTACTTGAAAACTTACTTGTACGTGTGGTGGGGTAGACAATACATATAATATTGCATTGGAAATATCTTCAGGTTTCAAAAATGTATGTCCTTTCTTTAAAGCAGCTTCCAGGTCGAGGACCATTTCTGTTTGAACTGCTCCTGGGCTGATGCTCTAAATTTAGAACAAGAGAACGATTTTAAATAATCCTCATAAATATAGTATACTTACCGTAATTTTAACCTTTGTTCCGGCGTTAGCAAACTCTTGACGATATGTTTCAGTCATTGCTGTAACGGCAAATTTTGATGCAGGATAAATATTGAAGTCCCATCCTGGAATATTCGGCACATGATGTCCATCGATGCTATTTATTATCACAATATGTCCATTGAAATTTCGTCTCTTCATTGAATTAAAAGCTTCACGCACACAATAGACCACAGCCATAGTATTAACATCAATTGTTTCGCGCACATATTGTGTACTATCTAGATCTACCATTTTGTGGTCATCTTTAGAGACTCCAGCGTTATTAATTAGAACATCTATTCCACCCAATGTTTTTTCCACCCATGCGAAAGCTTCTTTCACTTGACTCTCATCAGCCACATCACACTTAATTGGATGATAACGTATTTGTTGATTAGACGGGAGAGACAATTTATGTTGCTGAAGTCTTTCCAAACGTCGCGCTAGGGCAACTACGATAAACCCAGCGTTAACTAAGTCAAATGCTACAGCTGCCCCTATCCCTGAACTAGCGCCTGTAACAACAGCCACTTTATTTATCCAACGTTCCATTATAATTCACTCGGATTGTCTAAGCAGACCCGGAAAGAGAATGGGATTACTATACGAGTATTATAAAATTTGAGATTCAACTATACTGATGAGGCTTTTTAGATTAAACGAAAATATCTACTGTGTATACACAAACATAACGAGATAAGCACTATGTATGCAGCTTGATCCAAATTACTTCGTGGTTTGAACTGTATAACGTAATAATTTATTGATTCTTTGCTTAATTAACGCGTGTTATCTGTTTAAATTTAAATTTTTCAATTGAATGCATGGCATTAATAATACTTAAAATGTATTTTGTTTAGGGAGCACTGGTGTCTTAAGTGCAAAAACTACATTGCGTACACTCAGAGAAAAGTCCAAATAGAACTGATAAAAAATCAGGTTCATCTTACAACTTTTATATCAATGCGCGTTCAACAAAACGTTGAAATCAAGTTGATAAATTATTGACAAATATATATTCAAAAATTTATTATTAAAGAATAGCTTTGTATTATTAATAAAAAAATTGTTCAGGTGAAAAATTATTTTTTCAAGAATCCAAGTTTCATTCATTCATTTAATAAATCATATTATTACAATAATAAAATTCAGTCATTAAATAACGTTCACGCTACAAATCAAGACTGTTGTATTTATAAATGAATTTGTATTGAGAACAATAAGATATTGTGTTACAGTTTTAATCAAACACACGGTTTTAATCATTAAGTTTTATTAATCCAATAATTACGCCATCCGACAGCACTCATTCACGTCTCGCCTTAATATAGAATGCCGACTGACTAAACTTTTCTATGACGCACGCCTACACACTCTTGACCCGTTCATACCGCCTATGGCCCTTTTCCAGGGCCAGCGCCATCTCGCCGCTGGTGTAACACTCGGCCATTCTGAAACGAAATTAATGCCCTCATTAATATATTAAATTTCGACTCTAGTAGATCTATCAGATCCAGTCGATCCACCTCTTCACCCTCCTCCCCTCCGCTTCATGTTCGCCTACTTCGCAATTTGTACTATAATATCGCCTTAATGAATCAATCGCCACAGTCGCCTTAAACCGCTTGTAATTCCGTACATCCTTAACCGTCTCAATAACATATCTATCATTCGCCATCACCTTACAAACTCTAAAAGGACCATCAAACTTATTCGCCAATTTTTGATTGACGCCTGAATTTGCCAAGTTTGTAGCTGCCCGTCGCCAAAGTACTAAATCGCCCACCTCATATTTAGTTGCAACCTTTCGCCGCTTGTCATATCTTGACTTCATTCGCCCTGCACACTTCTTAATATTTTCGCCCGCCCGCTTACGATTCGCCCACAACTGATGATTTAACTGAGATGCAATGCCCTCAAAGTCGTCACTTTGTTGGCTCTCAGGGGTACCTACAAGATCGTCATCCTGCTGGTTCCTTTTGGTGCCCGAAATATTCGCCATTTCGTTCCTCGTCCTTACGCCGGACGGCGCCTCGCCAAGTGCTGGTTCGCTCATCGTGTGGTCTGCTCTTTCGCCTACATTTAGGTCTGCCATCTCAGCACCATGCGCATTCGCCACGCTCGCCGGACTCTCATCAGTCCTCGCCTCGCTAGCTAGCTCGCCAAACACCAAATCAGCTATCAAACCATTTTGATGTGCAAACATCAAACGTGAAGGAGAGAATTGGGTACTACCATTCACCAAATTATTGAGACCCCACACAATCTCTGGCAGCTTTTCGTCCCATCGACTCTCTATCTCCGCACTTGTCGCTAATGCCTGTATAATTGTGCGATTCGCCCTTTCGACTTGACCATTCACCCTCGGGGTTGCGATTGCATTCTGTACATGCCTAATGCCCTTTTCTGCCATAAATTCACTAAATTGCTTACTCGTAAATGCCAATCCACGGTCACTAATAATACGCCTAGGATAACCAAATCCGCCAAATACTTCACGTAATTTTATTACCGCCTCGCTTGATCGTAAAGTTCTAGTAGGTTTCGCCAACACGAATTTAATGAATCCATCTATATTATAAGTAAATACGAATTACCGTGTATACTTTTGACGAATGGACCTAAATGATCCACATGCACCGTGTCAAACGGTACGGAACGCCTTTCAATTGGATGCAGATATCCCTCACCCCGCCCATAATCACCCTTGGCAAATGCGCATCTTAAACAAGCCTTTACATATTTAAGTACAAACCTCCCCATCTTGGGAAACCAATATGTTTCCTTAATAAGCGCCAAACATCTCTCGTATCCGGGATGGCCAATACCATCATGATATTTATTCGTCAAGCTAAATTGAGCCATTGCGGGTACATACAATCGTTCGCCGGATAACGTAACTCGATAGAGTCGCTCATCTCTAATTTTATAATTCGCCTTAATATCCTTATCGGCCTTTCCTGACCTAAGCGCCAACACAATTGCCTGTGCTTTAGAATCCTGCAATTGAACAGTCATAAACCAACCATCCTCCGAGATGTTTACAATATTCACAGCAACCGACTTGTCACTCAACATAACTACAAAATCATCTATTATGGAATTACGGCTCAATGCATCTACATGCGCCATTCGCCCACCTGGTCGATACTCTATTTCCATATCGAACTCTTGAATCGCCAACCACCATCTGGCAATTCTAGGAATCAAATCTCTTTTCAGAAGAGTCGCCCTGACTGATACACAATCAGTCACAACTTTAAAGTGTATTCCTACTAAATATATGCGAAATCGCCTTATTGATTCGACTATCGCCAATGTCTCTAATTCGTAGCTATGATACATTTGTTCACTTTTACTTGTAGCTCTACTAAAATATTCTACTGGTCGCCAATTAGTGTCGCTCTCACTTTTCTGCATCAGAATACCTCCCAATCCCCATTTACTTGCATCCGCATGCAGTTCAGTAGATCTGTCGCCATCATACATCATGAGTACTGGTCTATCTCCTAAAAGATTCTTCAGTTTCTCAAACGCCTTCTGCTCTTCTTCACCCCATTTCCATTGGGCATCATTTTTGGTAAGCTCAGTTAATGGTCTCGCCAGTATTGAAAACCCTTGTATGAATTTCCTAAAATAAGAAGTCAGCCCAATAAACTGCCTGACACCATGCACATCTACTGGAGCCGGAAACGCAATAACCGCCTTAACTTTCCTTTTCCCTGGACGAATACCCTCCGCCGAAATTTCACGTCCCAAATACTCTATTCTTTCCATCAGAAACGTACACTTATCTAAATTTAGCTTCAGGCCTGCCTGCTCTATCAAGTTTAGTACTACTTCTAACAATTCTATTCCCTGAGCTACACTAACCGATGGAATTAATAGATCATCCATATATGCCAACACATGTTCATGCCTTAGCTTTCCTAACATCTTATTTATTATTCGCTGAAACAGTGCCGGGGAATTTGCCAATCCAAACGGAACTCGTAAATATTCATACTGTCCATCCGGAGTGACAAACGCCGTTTTATGAACCGAATCAGGATGCATTGGTACCTGATGATATCCTTGCGCCAGATCTAAATTAGTAAAAAAGTACTTGTTCGCCAATCTACTAAGCTGATCTGCAATAAGTGGTAACGGATACCGCTCTTTTATAGTTATTGCATTCAACGCCCTATAGTCCACACACATCCGTACCTCGCCCGATTTCTTTGGTACTAGAACAATAGGACTAGCATACGCCGAACTAGATTCCTTAACAATTCCGCTCTCTATAAGTGTCTGAACTTTGTCCCGCACAATCCTTCTTTCAGACATCGCCAACCTGTATGGACGATAATGTACAGGTACATCTGTGGTTAATTTTATTTTCATTTCACCTAATCCCGTTAACCGCACATCGTTTTCAAATGCTGGAAAGCAATGTGCTTTTCTTTTTAATAAATTAAATACTCGTTCCCTATCTTCTATACTAATATCACCTAGCTGCACCTTACTAAAATTCAAACTTTTGGATGTTTCTAAACTACATAGCCTTTCCTCTGTTTCTTCGGGAAATTCCTCGTCGTCTTCCAACTGGTCAGGGTCTATTCTGCCAATGATTCGACCTTTCTTCCAACGAACGTTGCCTCGCCCAACATTTGTCACGGTTAATGCACCAATACTTCCGCATGTTAACAGGCTACCTGGTATCACCACCAACGCTTCGCCATCTCTAAAAGATTTCGCTGGAAAGAACGCCGTTTTACCAGCTGGACCCTGTTTTATTTCCACCATTGCCCATCCGCACGAATGAGGTCGACACTCGAAATCCTCTCGCAGCGTGACTTGAAGTCTTGGCGATTCCGCCTCTAATTGCACTCGCCGCAGTAATTCGCCCAAATCTTCGTCTTACACCAATACCGCCTTTTGGTTCCTAACCACCAACGCTACGCCAGGGCTATTAATCGCCCGCTGTCCCAGCAGCAGCTCAATTTGCCCCATGTCACAGTCTGTAACTAACGCCTTGATTTTCAAGTCGACTCCATCCATCGTAAGCTCGAAACAATTTGATCCCAACGCCACTGCTTTGCCACCACCGAAGCCGCAAAGAACTACATCTATCTTTGTTTTGCACACCACCCATTGCAATCGTATAGCGGCCTCCTCTGTTATTTTATTTTCGATACTTCCGGTATCAATATAAATCCGCAATGCCTTGCCATTTACATATCCTGTCTGTCAGGTCCTCGCCGCACCATGTAGCTTCGCCTGCGTGATTGTACTTCTGTCGTAATCCAACCACCCATGAATGTCACCAAGCTGATCTATTTTTAGCAATCATCGATCCACATTCATATCAGCATCTTCAGGATTGAACCACTCAACAATATCATCAGCCACACGCATAGCTCGACGGCTACATGCCATCGTTTCACGATCCAATGACTCAGCTCTAGACGCTTTACTTGCAGTTGACGATTCCCTCGTCTCCGCCATTTCCGCAAAAATCAATGCTGCCTGTTGCTGTACCGCCGCCCGGATTTGCACCGCCAATCCGCCATCCATCAGTGCCTTTACTGCTGCATTGGCATCTGATTTTTCTGCTGACACACTCATTCCCGGTTCCGCTCCCGATATGCCCGCGTTCGCTTTTGCCCTTGTCTTACGCGGAGACAGATCTTCCTCTGCGCCCGATAAGTTCTCTTCTGCCGCGATCGACATTTAGTCAACTTTGCTTTAGCTTTTGCACGTACACCTGTTTGAACGCGATCGCCTGTTGCACTCACACCACCATATATTTCGCTCGTTATTTCAACGAAGAAACGGCGTCACTTTTGAATTTCACAAATTTTGTAATTGAAATGCCGAAAAAATCAACTTTCCGACACGTAGACTGATCCCACTTCTGATTTGTTACCGTTTTAATCAAACACACGGTTTTAATCATTAAGTTTTATTAATCCAATAATTACGCCATACGACAGCTCTCATTCACGTCTCGCCTTAATCTAGAATGCCGACTGACTAAACTTTTCTATGACGCACGCCTACACACTCTTGACCCGTTCATACCGCCTATGGCCCTTTTCCAGGGCTAGCGCCATCTCGCCGCTGGTGTAATGATTGTTTAACTGAGCACAGTTTCCGTACGAGCGCTTTTCAAATATGATGGAGACAAACGCTGTAGATGGCACGCATGTCTGTATTGAAGGTCGTGACTTGCGTATGTGATAGTTGGGTCCCTTACAACAGTGTGGGATAGTTTTCGTCGGAAGAGCATGTTTCACACGCAAATAACGTATTGTCCAAAGAATCGTATTAAAAAAAAAACTAAACAGTTTTCTTCACGTAATTCAACTTTATTTCCGAAGTATACCTGTAACTTAGGCTATCGTAACAACAACTGATGATCGATCGATCAGTCAATTGCTCTTTTATTGATTCGTTATTACCTTTAGTGTAATCAGCTTCAACTGACCCAATTGAGTCGCAATTATGGTGAAAGAGCAATTGACTGAAAACATCATTTTTAGCATATGGCGTAATGCTTAGCTCTGGCCCAATTGTACTGTCGGTTGCATAAACATTATTGATGTAAGCTGCATGGCAATTATTGATGTTGGGTGAATCAACATTCCCATATGTTACCCCTCCTCGGTTTAACTGGATTCTCCTGAATCCTTTCGTTAAAATGATTATACAATATTTTTTTTTCCAAGACAAAAAGTGAAAGTACTAATTAATACTATAAACATTCTGCTAGTGATATTGTCGCGTGTTATGGGTCGCGGCCAATAATTTTAATGTTCCGAGAAAGTGAAACGCAATGTCTTTAAAAGAGTCTACTTACTAATAAATGCACAATCATTAATTTAACACTTTCACTAATTTTAATTTTTACTTTGTGTATAAATTTTTCACTTTAACTGTCTTATCCATCACGAAAATCACTTTACTATTACTCTATCAATATCACTTTCCAATTTGCACTCCACACGATCGCAGTTTTTACTATCGCGGTTCTAATGAATCCCCCCATTCATTCAGCTCGACTTTATATAGGGCCTCTAGTCATTCAATATATTTTTCGTACATTGGTGAATTAGCTGGAATATTCGAGTAGCTTAATGAATGGGGCAGTGACTCACTCTCAGATGTTGATCATAATTGGTGGGTTTTCGAGCAAATTCGCTTTGTTGATCATTATGTGCTTAATGGTTGTGAAAACAATTGCGACAGTAGCTCACAAAATTATTCGTGCATGTAACACTGCCCCCACCTCAGTTCTTTTCGCCCCGAAAAGATGTGTCGCCAGTTGTAGTCAATTCTCCCTCGATACAATATGGGGCAAGACGGTCCAGGTGCACGATTTTCATTTTGGCTCTCTTCTTACGGTATTCCTGTATGCGATGTACGGCGTCGTTGATTCGCTTTGTAGCCCGGTATGGTCCCTCCTAATTATGTTGCAACTTTGGAGACCTACCCTTTCGCCGTTGCAGATTCTATAGCCACACCAAGTCATCTTGCTGGAAACCAGTAGAATTTGCCTTTAGATCATACCTGGTCTTCATGCGGTCAGTAGCCGATTCGAGGTGTTTCCGCACTGTCCGATGTATCTGGTGCAACCGTTGCCTTAGCTCACTTGCGTACTCCGAGATCGTTTGGGGTTTCTCAGGGGGTGTTCCGTTCCGTTCAGCCGGCAGACGAATAGTCTTTCCAAAAATGACTTTGGCTGGGGCTTGGCCCGTCGATGCATGTTCGGCAGCTCTGTACGCCATCAAAAATAGTGGAATGTGTCGGTCCCAGTCCCTTTGGTTCTCGTCAACCATTTTGGCCAGATGTTTATTGAGCGTGCCGTTGAAACGTTCGACCATTCCATCGGGTTGGGGATGCAGCGGTGTTGTCCTCGTTTTCCGTATTTCCAGCAGCTCGCACATTTCGCTAAAAACTAATGACTCAAAGTTTCGACCTTGAACTGAATGTGGTTTGCATGGTACGCCGTACCTACTGACCCAATTTAACACTAGCAGTTCGGCTACAGTAGTTGCTTCCTGGTTGGGAATGGGGTAGACTTCGGGCCACTTGCTGAAAAAATCGGCCACAACCAGCGTGAATCAATTTCCCCATTCAGACTCAGGAAAGGGTCCTGCGATGTCAACAGCGATCCTCCCAAATAGTACCTCCACGCTATGGGTTTGCATTTTGCCTCTCAGTTGTCGCTTCGGACCTTTGACGGAAGTGCAAATCGTGCATCTACGACACCAGTCCTCTACGTCTTCTTGAGGGTGGAGCCAGTAGAACCTTTCCCACAAATCCGCTAAGTTCTTGTTAACACCAAAGTAGCTTCCAGAGGATCCTTCATGCATTTCCTTAACCACATCGTGGATTCGGCTTTTGGGAAGTAAAGTTTTCATCCTATAGGAGCTGCCATCCACCGTTTCCCATTTCCGCTTGAGTACGCCATCCTCCACCTGAAGGGAGTCCTATTGTGCCCAATAGCTTTTCAGGCTTGCGCCATGCATTGAAACGTCTTTCCACTCAGGTCACCCAGTTGTCTCCTTCCATACGAGCAATGATCCCATGTCTTCATCTGCTAACTGGGCATTTCGAATCTCCTCCGCTGACCAACCTTCATCGAATTCGGCCGTTATCACTCGCAGATCAACGGTCAGCTCCTTTTCCTCAATCTGCCGGCAATGCTTGCAGTTAGCTAGAAATGGACGACGAGATAGGGCCCCTGTGAAGTAGTTGGGGCCTCACTAGGTCTGGTCGGATTGTCGATCGGGTTGCACCAGTGTCGTTTGTTATGGTGCAATGTTCTTCATCAATTTGACCAGGAAGGCATTAGTCTGGTTATCCACGATGTTGCCTGGACACGGTGATGGTGGTGCTAGGGATGTTGATCCTCCTAGCCAACGTCCGCCAAACGAAGTTGGCCCCTTCAGTTTGATAGGCCTCCATTTTAGGCTCCTAACACGGTCTAGATCTCCACCATCCTGGACGATAGCTCCGTTTTCTTCGCTTCTTGCAGGTGCCCCTTCTCTCCGCAATCCCGGCATCCAGGCACACCATTTCCCTGCGGCTCTCATCATTTTCCATGCGCTTACACTTGCGCTCGTCTGCCACTAAAGCCAAAAGTGCCAGTCACTCAACGTCTTGGGCTAGTTGCTGTAAGGTTTCGCCAGAATTCTGCATCCGATGCCGATGTGCTTCAGATGATCGTCTCCATAACGCATGTCCAGCGCATTCATTATAGCCGCCGGGTTTGAATGCAACTCAACGGGGATAGTCTGCAAAAGCTCGGCAGCTGGGCCTCTTAGAGCAAGAATTAATGCAGTTGCTCGTTCCTGCTCATTCCAATGATTTGTGGCTTCAAACTGGGTTTCGTAAATACTCCACACCGTTTGCCCGTCAAATATTGGTGCTTTCACATTTCTGGATGAGCTTTGCGCTGCGGCTGTAAGCGGAGCTGGTGAGGTAGTTAATACTGCCTTTGCTGCTTCCAATTCCTTTTTCATGTTTTCCATCTCCTGGTTGATTCTCGCCTCGACCTGGCTGACCTTTTCCTCGACCTGGCTGACGTTTTCCTTGACCTGGTAAACCTTTTCCTCGATCTGGTCAACCATTTCCTCAACGCCTTTAATTTGTTTGTTCAGATGACTGAGCTCCGCTTTTATTTCGGTTGACTGTTTCTCCAGCTTTTGCGTGATGTCTGCCTTGATGTCTGCCTTGATTTCGATCGCTTGTTGGTCCAGCTTCGCTGATTGTTCACTTAGTTTCCCAGTTCGGCGACTGTTCATTGAGCTTCGCAGCATAGTATACTCAACTAGTAACCACACTCCATCAACCCTCCGGAAAAATTCGAACACAAGCCGAACAGCGAGCCATAAATCTTCGGTAGCAGGTAGATGGTAAACGCTGATGCGAGGAATGGCGCGAATATAAACATATGCTTCGATGAGAGATTTCAGGGCTACCAGAGCTAAAAAATCAATAACATTGCAGAAAAACAAATTCGTTCCATGCAATCTTTTAGTTTTTTATTAGGATTTGGCAGCACTCCTATGTTCTGAAATGCGTAAAAGAACACGTGCGTCGGAAATTTTATTTGCATTTTGCTTTGTTTCTTGAGCGCGCCAAACATGGGATCAGCTGTCGTGCCCCGGATCAGCTGACGTGCCCCTGGGAAAATTCAAAAAGTGTGCAACACAGGGTAAATGAAAGGTGTGGCTACTATTTGAGTATACTATGCTTCGCAGTTAAATTCGACGGCTGTTCATTGAGCTTCGGAGTTAAATAAGATGACTGTTGTCGCAGCTCTTGCTGCATCAGCATCAACATTTGCATCAGCGCATTTTCTGGTTCCTTTGGTTTTGGTGTTTCTGCTTCTCCACCTTCTGCACCATTTTCTACATCTAAGGGTTCACCCGAATCCAGATTTACGCCTTCCGATTCGATTGCGTCGCGCAAGCGTGCAATCAATGTGGCCTTTGTACCTTGCGTAGCCAGATTTCACTGTTCCAATTCTTCCTTAAGCTCCGACATGCTCAATTCATTAATTCTTAGATGCAAGTTTCGTGGCATTTTCATTGTTTTGGCTTTTCGTTTTTTAAGGTAAATTTCTCGAGAGAAATTTACCTATTGCGGAGAGTATCGTATATATATATATATATATATATATATATATATATATATATATATATATATATATATATATATATATATATATATATATATATATATATATATATATGGGATATAACGAAATTTGTGACCACGCTAGAGGTTGCAATTTTGCTCCGATTTGCACCAAATTTTCAGGAAAGGTGCATTGGGTAAACATCTCGGTTAAGTTCGTGAACCAGCTATATCGGCCGGGCAAAAACAAAATGGCGGTCATTATAGACGAAAAATCGTGATTTCTGTTCTGACCAAAGTATAGCTGCGATTTGGATGAAATTTGGTACAAAGGTTCACTGATGTACGTGATGAATTTCGCAATAAAAAATTTAAAGTCGGTACAGCAGAAACAAAATGGCGGCCGCTCAAAAGTCGAAAAACGTGCAAAATTTTGTTGTTGTAATAGTGGTCAAAGCTTTCGACAGATTTTCATGAAATTCGGCAGGTAGATAGAAACTTTAATACCAAAGAATCACGTGAAAAAACTGAAGGTCAGAATTCTGAATTTCCTTCAACTGTTTCTATTTCCAAAAATTCCTCTTAAAATTTCTTTGACTTATTGACAAGGTGATAAAATGACATTTCTTTGCTAAATTCTTTTAAATCTATCGATTTGATAAAAGTACAGTAGAAAATGAAATCATGTTTAGATAAAATATGTTGGGGAGCTGTGGGGAAAGTGTAATAGCTAGCACAAATTGATGTTGTATGACTCCCAAGTGGATTATTGATTTCACAGTCGTCAAAGTACAGGAAGTAAGGTATTTTGTGTTCATACTGCAAATTTTAAATGTGTCTACGGTAAGCTTTCCCACAAATGAAATTTCGCAAATATCACCGAGATGAGACTTTAAAAGTACAAGGGCAACAAATACTTCAGAGGTCAAAACTCGCTCAACTTTGTTAATTATAGTACATTTTACGAATTTGACATTTTTGCTTATAAAATCAAAACGGGACCCTTTAATTTCGCAAAAACTACAAATTAAGTTTTTTGAAAGCAATCGTATGTGTTCTGAAAATTTCATAATAATTGAACAATAAACAGCTAAGTTACAGCCGATTGAATATTTAATAATTACAACAATATTACTAGGGAGATACAGGCTTGCAACGGGCCTAGAAACTATAAATATGTAGGAATTTTGATAAAAATTTTAAGGAATGGTTTGTAATATTGATGTGTTTTCATGACTAACTAAGCGATGGTCTCAAAACACTTGAAACAAAATGGCAGCGAATATAAAAATATTTAAGGAATCTGCATATTGGTCAAGTTTTGATATGCAGAATATATTAATTGATTTACTAAATACTTTACAAAACCCTTCTGGTAGAAGCACTCTCCTGCTGCTTCAACTTGTTTCGATATCAAATAAATGTGTCAAAGCATTTGTCTCGATCATATTTGAACCACCCTCGTATATTAGGGCTTTGTACTACTTACAAAGCCCTACTGAAATCATTACGTATCTGTCCGTCTGTGAAAGCAGTTTTCTCCGAAATTATAGGAGTAGCAAACATCAAACTTGGTACGTATATTAAAAATTATGGCTTCTCAAAAAATCAGGTATCAAAAAATGTTCAAAAGTTCTTAAAGGGGTCCTCTCATAATGGACGGAGACCCTTAAAACTTTTTACCGATGGTAGTTCTGTGGGTTGCCATAAGAAAGGTCGTGAAGAGAGTTTGACAAAATTGGTCTTAAAACAGTTTCACCAGCTTCATGGATTGTAGGGTAGGGGAAATTTGTGCCCCTTCTCCACGTGTTTAAACACCATTGATCTGAAAAACCTTGAAAAACTCATGAACGTAGTCCTTTATGAGCATTAAAAGAAAAAAATACAACCGCAACACATCATTTTTCTACTATTGGATCAATTAAAAACATCCTTTTAATATAAGCAAGTAAATATCTTTGAGATTTAATTAAATCAATCAAATTAGTAGTATTGCAATAAAATGGCGGCCACTTGAAGTTAAATAATTTTTTTTTTTAAACCAAATAGGCATTTGAAGCGTTTTTGAGGTTATTAGGTCAATTTCCCGAGATAAATTTATTAGGTTAAATTTTGGTGTTCAGTTTGTATAAACTCAACACCGCAACCTGGTAGGACTGGTACTTGGATTAGCCCATTTCAATTCAGTGACTTAAAAAAGATGCGAAACAACGGCAACGTGAAAGGTATGAATTTTTCGATTAACGAGATGTATATTAAATGTAAAATACTCCCAGGAAGAAAGCTTACGGGTCCACTTTTCACATATCAAACAAATAGGTGGAAAAATAAAATTGGTGTTATAGACGTAGGTTTTTGCAGTCCTCATTATCATTTATGGCGCGTCGGCCAAAGCGGCACCTGGGCCTCCAGGCGTAACCTTCTACAATCATTATGGTTCTACGAACTTTTCTACTATTTGATCCCTCCCAGCAAGTCAACTTGAATTATGTCTTCCCATTGAGTCCTCAGTGACTTGAATAATCACTGCAACTTTACGCAAGTGGATCATCAAATGAATCATGCAACTCATCGTTAAAATAAAGTCTCCACTCTGTTTCTTCCGTATATTTTTGGAGCACGTCCACTGTTTTTTCGGATTGTTTCATCATAGTCCATGTTTAACTTCATTCAACAGCGGAGGTTTAACTTGCGATTTGTAAATACAGACCCTATTTTGCCTGTGCACAACTTTGAACCTAAGAATGGAGAGTACGGAGTGATAGGCTTTATTTGCGGCATTTATGTGGCCTCCAATCTCGTCATTTTTGCCACCCCTTCAATTCAGGTAGGCCCCAAGACAAGTAAAATTTTCTACATTTTCTAGGTCATAGCCGCCGACTGTCAAATTTGCTGAGCTGGAGGTTAATTTGAGTCATGAAATTAGTTTTGGTTTCATTTAATTGCAGGCCAATTCAATTTGCTTCAGATCATAGGCTAAAAATGCTCTTTTGGCATCTGAGATTGAACGTGCTATAATATTAACTTCATCAGCGTACGCTATAAATTATTATTAATGCACCCGAGGTTTCAGCTGATGTCTTCCTAATGACGTGTTCTAGCGTATTATTAAAGAGCATTGGGGCAAGTCCATCCCTTTGCTTTCAGCTTGATTCTATTATCAAGCTGTTCGTTAGTTCACCATTTATCTTGACCTAGAATTCTGCGTTTGGCATCGTGACCTTGACCATAATCTTGTTTTGTTGGGATGCCAAGGTCAAGCATTATTTTGTACAGCGCATTTCTGTTGACAATGTCGTATGCTTGTTTGAGATCTACAAAGAGTTGGTGCACATCGATGTTATATTTTTAGGCACTTTTTGAGCACCTGCTTTACTGAGAATATTTAGTCAAAAGCCTCCCTGATACTCTCCTATAGTACTTTCCTAGTATGGATTTAACTTTCTTTCTATGATTGTGGAGAGTACCGTAAAGCAATGGCTCTATAATTTTCACACCTTAACTTTTTCATGTACATGACATATTATATATTTTTGCAAGTCCTCTGGTAGCTACTCCATACATTATATTCTGCATGATGGGGACCCGCGCTCTGATGCAGTTCTGCTGGTATTGCATATATTCTAGTAGCCATATCTTTCCCGAGGTCTGGTACTGCCATCTATACTTGGTCTCTGGTTGGCGATGAGACTAGTTCGTCTTGCCCTTTTTCTGAAATGTTCACAAATTCAGTCGTTGTTTGGGACGCTATGAAAAGCTTCTAGAAATATTGCAGCTATTTGTTTTTGATTTCGACAAGGTTGCTTATGATTGCTCCTTGTATACTTTTGCAAAGACTTGTTTGTAGATTGAGGCTATCTGCGAGTTTCTTTATCGAGGCATATGCTGATTTCGTTTATCTGTTGGATTTTGGCGTTGATGGTCAGTCATTTTTCCCTCCAGCACATTTTTTTAGGCTTGTCGTTGAAGATTTTTATATTGTCGCTGAGTTTAGTGTTTGTACCCCTGGTTCCTTTTTAAGGTCTTCGCAAAAAAAATTACAAAGATCTACTAGTTTTGTGACCTGGCTGCCCATCTGGCCGTCCGCCCATCCGTCTGTCCCTGCGTCACAGCAAGTTTCTCAGGAGCTATAGAAGCTAGAATGCTAAAACTTTGTTCAAGGGTCAGAAATGAGGATTTCTCAAAAGTTTATGTCTTATAAAAATTTAAAATTTTTTTAATAGGGGTCAAATAAAAGGTATTGATTATGACTTCTAGAATCTGAAAGTCATTTTATGCATAAGGGGGGTCCGGGAGGAGGAAAAATGTACCAAAAGCGGGTCTTAAACGGTCAGTAACAATAACATTACCTGTAATGATATTTGCTGCAAAATTCCCTTCATTACAAATCGTCATTAATCTTCAACCCTGCACTTTTATTTTTAATGTCATAACTTACCTTCAGACGTTTTGGATAATGGATCTCCGTGAAATTGCTTTTGTTCCCATAACTATGGCATAAGCTTCAAAAAAACGAGTGACTCGAAAACGCTGGATGGGGGAGTGGTTTAAGAAACGTGAAAGTTATTCTCATGTTGTATTATTGAAAGACATTCGAAACACTGAACCCGAAGATTAAAGAAACTACTTCCGTATGGATGAAATAACCTTCGATACGCTGAGTTCAGTTACTCGGATTCTTATCCGAAAAGATACAAACACGAGAGACTATTTGACAGTAGAGGATAGACTAGCACACAATACACTCTGGTATTTGGCTACTGGGAAAAACTTTAAAGATTTCAAGTTTTCCGCAGTTTTGTGACCATCGTTACTAACTGCTGCTGTAATTGAAACATGTGAGGTGCTTTTATATGTTTTGCAAGATTACTTAAAGGGAATTAATTTAATTTAATTTGTAGTGTTCTTCGGAGTCCCATCATAGTAGTGTAAAGTTAATATAAGCAGTACTGAACATCATAGTATTAATCAAAGGAATTTTTAATTTTAATAAAATTAAAAATACTCCCGCTAATAGCCGATGGGCTAATAGCCCGGGGGGAGTATCCACTGGCGAGGCAACTGATAGCTTATGTGTGAGAACCCTTCCCTGTTGATTTTGACAGAATACTATTTAGAGTACCCTGAGTGGCCTCAAAAAGTACATCGTTGATAGCTTTCTCTGCTAACGCTTTTAACTGAGATTCTAGTTGTAATAACTGTTTACCCCAAGCTTTGGCAACAATTGGGGTTTTCGGTTCGTCACTGACTTTCAAAGAATTTTCCACACGCACACGCTTTTTGTAAAAACTCATTTTGTCGTGCAACAGGACCACTTAGTCTTAAATTTTTGGTTACGGGCTGAAAAGGACTCGCCAATGGAAGGTTAATTGATGAAAATGATTCCGAAGGTGTTGCTTGTAATGCCGAGGGATTTTCATTTTCTTCGTATTCATTGTCTTCATCGTTTTGGTTCTGAAAAATACATTTTACACTTTATTTCATAATACTCGTATGACAAAAATGTTCTTCTATTTCTTATATCCCAGCTTCCAAGAACATCTGAATCGTGGACTAAGATAGCTCAAGAATTTGGAAACCCATATCAATTTTTTAACACACTTGGAACACTTGATGGCAAACATGTTGCTATTAGGAAACCGGCCGATTCAGGATCTCTGTATAACAATTATTAAGGGTTCTTGCGCATTGTGTTACTGGCATTAGTGAATGCAAAAAAGGAGTCCATCATGGTTGATGCTGGGGTGAATGGATGAATATCAGATGGACGGGTTTTGTATTACTCAACATTTGGATCCATTTTGCAAAGAGACAGTTTGAATCTTAGAGGAACAAGATATTAGAGGGGCTGTAACCGTATAAATTCCTGTCCGTGAGCGTCCCAGCAATTTGATTTGATCAGTTTTTCCCCTCATTAGCTGTTACCACCTTCGGCTCTTTTCGTGGGTATTGTAGATTGGTATATACTAAACCAGCCTGGTTATTTATGATTTTTTGTAGATTTATGAGTGCGGACAGCACTTATAGCGTCCAAAATTCTAATGACTCATTACCTAGAAATCTAATGCAAATCTTTAGCGCAAGAAATTTTCTAATTTTCGTCAGGAAACTTAAAAATTCGTTAAAAATTTATTGTATTTCACTTTCAAATTCGCATTGATAAAGTTTTTATTAAATAAATCGTAAGGGATAAATATTCGTTACATCAGCTTCAACCACATATTTTACTAGTTACAAATTCATATTCTCGGATGAAAATCAATTTTTTAATTCATAAATATCAAATTCAAATTAATATTTACATTTGTGCACATTTTCGGGAACACTCGGGCTAGAAAATGTCACTCAGTTTACATTGCCGTTAGGAAGGTATTTGGTGTTAAGGTATGGTCACGCTTTTGCTCAGTTTTATTAACTTTCATTATAGTTTTACGACAAAACTGATAAAAGTACATTAACTGCAAACGAAAATTGCCGCATATTATAGATAGCGTTAACTCTGATTCATTCAATTCATATTTAACCAGTTAGGACGCAACTCATTAACCAACCTTTGATGGTATGAGATCACTCACTTAGCGTGAACAAGTCATTACTTAAAAATTCGTTTTCCCCATCCGTAGCAACTGAGCTAATTCGTGTCTCTTAAATTGAACCCAAAGTTGCACTTCTGTCAAATCGACTGATAGACGTGAGTAAAAATTTTACGCGTCGGGATTCCCGTCGAATTAGATCAAATAATTTCAAATCAAAAGTGTTGATTTGATTTTAATATCGTGTAATACGTGAGGTGAGGTTTAAAGAACATAGTGAAGTGATTAAGTGATAATGACGCTAGTTACAAACATAGAAAACTAATAATGAAGTGCATAGTGTTTACGTACGGAAATGATACGAAATGCCGGTTGCCAGGAACATCTTTTCACAGGTAAGTTGGCAACTACTGCTTTGTTTTTTGAGTGCGCATGCATTTTTTGAACATTTTGATTTAGTTAGTGTTAATTACATGCGTTTTCTTGATAATCAGTCAGTACTTCATCCGTTTGTTTACGTGGGCGTGGCTTAATTCTTCGTGCTATTTTCTTCGTGCTCAGCTTACATTCGCGTTTAGTTTGTTCCCCAAGAGTCAGTGAAATAGTCAAATGGAAATATTAATGGGGGTAATTGAAATTTTAAAATTTTGTTATTTGGTATTGTATGAAATATTTTGCTTGCTAATTTTCGAAGTTCTGGATGCCGCAAGTAATTTTTAATTTTAATTTTTCTGTACATTATTAAGTTTTGGATGCAGCAAATAATTTTTCGCTTAGATTTGTTTTTTTTTGCTAGTAATTTTTTGTGAAATGATTGACCATCAATATCATCAATATCAGTAATGCAAAAAAACTAATGTGTAGAAATCGGATGCTATTATTTTAGTCTGAAATTTTATAACATTAAAAACTTGTTAAATTATTTAGCTTATGCAAAATATATTGTAAAATATTGATTTTAATGAAACAATCCAAATTAAATTTATTATGAGTTACTGCAATGAAAATGAATGAATCATTGCCCCTACTTTTCGTTATCTCTAAACAAATTTGTTTGGTAGTTGTATATTTATATAAGTTTTAGTAAATTAAGGGGAAATTTGGACAAAAAAGTTGTTTATTGTCCCCTTTACAGTCTTGTTTCTCTATGACACTGAACGATCAAAACTGAAGGTCTGCCAAGCCTTTCAATTAAATCGTAAAAACGCCAAATTCACACGTTTACGTGGAGAAAAAGCGATTTGAAGCTTTGGTGTTTTTTTTCCTATTTCAACTTTCATAAAAAATAGTGTATTTGTAAATAATATTACAAATTTGTATTTGTCGTAAAAAATAGACTGGCAGCTACAAAATGAGACCAAAACGAACGATCAAAGCTAGAGATCTACCAAGCCTATAAACTAAATCGTAAAAACGCCGAATTCGCACATTTAAGGGGAGAAAAAGCGATTTAGAGTTTTGGTGTTTTTTGTTTTTCATATTTCAACCGTCATAAAAAATAGTGCATTTGTAAATAATACTAATTTGTACTTGTCGTAAAGGATACACTGGCAGCTACAAAATGAGACCGAAATTTCGACAAACGGATAAAATTGTGGGCACAGTGAACGATCGAAGCTAGAGATCTGCCAAGCCTTTAAATTAAATCATAAAAACGCCAATGCACACGTTTAAGGGGACAAAAAGCGATTTAAAGTTTTGGTGTTTTTTTTCCTATTTCAACCTTCATAAAAAATAGTGTATTTGTAAATAATATGACAGATTTGTACTTGTCTTAAAGAATAGACTGACAGCTACAAAATGAGACTGAAATTTTGACAATCGGATAGAAATTGTGGGCGCAGTGAACGATCAAAGCTAGAGATCTACTGAGCCTTTAAATTAAATCGAAAAAACGCCGAATTCGCACGTTTAAGGGGAGCAAAAGCGATTTAATATCTTTGTGTCATAAAAAATAGTGTATTTGTAAATAATATTATAAACTTGTACTTGTCATTAAGAATAGACTGGCAGCTACAAAATGAGACCAAAACTTTGACAATCTGATAGAAATTGTGGGCACAGTGGACGATCAAAGCTAGAGATCTACCAAGCCTTAAAATTAAATCGTAAAAACGCCGAATTCGCACGTTTACGGTGAGAAAAAGTGATTTAGTGTTTTGGTGTTTTTTTTTCATATTTCAGCCGTCATAAAAAATAGTGTATTTGTAAATAATATTACAAATTTGTACTTGTCGTAAAAAATAGACTGGCAGCTACAAAATGAGACCAAAATTTTTACAATCGGATAAATATGTGGGCACAGTGAACGATAAAAGCCAGAGATCTGCCAAGCCTTTAAATTAAATTGTAAAAACGCCGAATTCACACGTTTAAGGGGAGAATAGCGATTTAAAGTTTTGGTGCTTATTTTCCTATTTCAACCTCCATAAAAAAAAGTGTATTTGTAAATAATATTACAAATTTGTACTTGTCGTAAAGAGTAGACTGGCAGCTACAAAATGACACCAACATTTTGACAATCGGATAGAAATTGTGGGCACAGTGAACGGTCAAAGCTAGAGATCTACCAATCCTTAAAATTAAATCGTAAAAACGCCGAATCCGCACGTTTAAGGGGAGAAAAAGCGATTTAAAGTTTTGGTGTTTTTTTATCCTATTTCAACCGTCATAAAAAATAGTGTATTTGTAAATAATATTACAAATTTGTACTCGTTGTAAATAATAGACTGGCAGCTACAAATGGAGACCAACATTTTGACAATTGGATAGATATTGTAGGCACAGTGAACGATCAAAGCTAGAAAATTCAATCGTAAAAACGCCGAATTCACACGTTTAAGGGGAGAAAAAGCGATTTAAAGTTTTGGGGTTTTTTTTTTCCTATTTCAGCCTTCATAAAAAATAGTGTATTTGTAAATAATATTACAAATTTGTATTTGTCGTAAAGGATAGACTAGCAGCTACAAAAGGAGACCAAAACTTAGACAATCGGATAGAAATTGTGGACACAGTGAACAATCAAAGCTAGAGATCTGCCGAGCCTTTGAACTAAATCGTAAAAACGCCGAATTCAAACGTTTAAGGGGACAAAAAGTGATTCAAAGTTTTGGTGTCCCAAGATCCAAGTCTGAAGTCCCAAGTCCCAAGACCCAAGTCCCAAGTACCAAGTACCAAGTCCCAAGTTCCAAGTCCCAAGTCCCAAGTCCCAAGTCCCAAGTCCCAAGTCCCAATTCCCAAGTCCCAAGTCCCAAGTCCCAAGTCCCAAGTCCCAAGTCCCAAGTCCCAAGTCCCAAATCCAAAGTCCCAAGTCCCTAGTCCCAAGTCCCAAGTCCCAAGTCCCAAGTCCCAAGTCCCAAGTTCCAAGTCCCAAGTCCCAAGTCCCAAGTCCCAAGTCCCAAGTCCCAAGTCCCAAGTCCCAAGTCCCGAGTCCCGAGTCCTAAGTGAGTCGAAAAACACAACAAAACATAACGAAAAACACAACTAAGCAAAACGACAAATACAACAGAACAAAACGGAAAACACAACAAAACAAAACGAAAAACACAACAAATCCAAAAACGAAAACGAAAAAAGGAAAAACCACAAACGAAAAACCAAGAACGAAAAACCAAAAACGAAAAACGAAAATCCAAAAACGCAAAAACAAAAAACCGAAAACGAAAAACGAAAAACCAAAAACCAAAAACGAAAAACCAAAAGCCAAAAACCAAAACCAAAAACCAAAAACGACAAACCAAAAACCAAATACGAAAAACCAGAAAACAAAAACGAAAAACCAAAAATTATTAACGAAAAACCAAAAACCAAAAACCAAAAACCAAATACCAAAAACCAAAAACCAAAAACCAAAACAAAAAACCAAAACCCAAAAACCAAAAACAAAAACCAAAAACCAAAAACGAATAACGAAAAACCAAATATGAAAAACCAGAAAACAAAAACGAAAAACCAAAAACTAAAAACGAAAAACCAAAAACCAAAAACCAAAAGCCAAAAACCAAAACCAAAAACCAAAAACCAAAAACCAAAAACCAAAAACCAAAAAACTAAAACCAAAAACCAGAAACGCCGAACGAAAAATCAAAAACGAAAAAGGAAAAACGAAAAACCAAATATGAAAAATCAAAAACCAATAACGAAAAACCAAAAACTAAAAACGAAAAACCAAAAACCAAACACCAAAAACCAAAAACCAAAAACCAAAAACCAAAAACTAAAAACCAAAAACCAAAAACCAAAAACCAAAAACCAAAAGCAAAAATCCAAAAACCAAAAACCAAAAACCAAAAACCAAAAACAAAAAAACCAAAAAACCAAAAAAAACCAAAAACCAAAACCCAAAAACCAAAAACGCAGAAGGAAAACCAAAAACGAAAAACCAAATACGAAATACCAAATTAAAAACGAAAAACCTAAAACTAAAAACGAAAAACTAAAAACCAAAAACAAAAACCGAAAATTAAAAACCAAAAACCAAAAAACAAAAACAAAAAACCGAAAACCAAAAACCCAAAAACCAAAAACCAAAAACAAAAAACCAAAAATCAAAAATCAAAAACCAAAAACCAAAAACCAAAAACCAAAAACCAAAAACCAAAACCAAAACCCAAAAACCAAAATCCAAGAACCAAAACCCAAAAACCAAAAACCAAAAACCAAAAACAAAAACCAAAATCAAAAACCAAAAACCAAAAACCAAAAACCAAAACCCAAAAACAGAAACAAAAAAAACCAAAAAACAAAAAACCAAAAACCAAAAATCATAAACCAAAAAAAAAAAACCCAAAAACCAAAAACCAAAAACCAAATAGCAAAAACCCGAACAACCAAAAACCAAACACCAAAACCCAAAAACCAAAAACCAAAAACCAAAACCCAAAAACCAAAAACCAAAAGCGAAAAACAAAAACAAAAAACCAAAAACAAAAAACCAAAAATCATAAACCAAAAACAAAAACCCAAAAACCAAAACCAAAAAAACCAAAAAACGAAAAACCAAAAACAAAAAATCAAAAACCAAAAAAAACACAAAAACCAAAAACCAAAACCCAAATAGCAAAATACCAAAAAACCAAAAACCAAAAACCAAAAGCTTAAAAGCCAGAAAACCAGAAAACCATAAAACTAAAGACCAAAAACCAAAATCCAAAACCCAAAAACCAAAAACCAAAAAACAAACACCAAACACAAAAACCCAAACACCAAATCCAGAAACCAAAAACCAAAAACCAAAAACCAAAAAACCAATACCCAAAAAACTAACACCAAAAACCAAAAAACAAAAACCAAAAACCAAAAACCAAAAACCAAAAACCAAAAACCAAAAACCAAAAACCAAAAACCAAAAACGAAAAACCTAAAACCAAAAACCAAAAACCAAAAACCAAAGACCAAAAACGAAAAACCCAAAAACCAAAAACCAAAAAACCAAAAATCCGAAAACCAAAAAACCAAAAAACCAAAAACGAAAAAACAAAAACCAAACACCAAAAACAAAAACCAAACACCAAAAACCAAATACGAAAAACCAAAAACGACAAACCAAAAACCAAAAACCAAAAACCAAAAACCAAAAACCAAAAACCAAAAACCGAAAAACCAAAAAACAAAAAACCAAAAACCAAAAAACCAAAACAAAAACAAAAAAAAAATAACCAAAAGAACAAAAACCAAAAAACTAAAAAACCAAATAACCAAAAAACCAAAAACCAATAACCAAAAACCAAATACCACAAACCAAAAACCAAATACCAAAAACCAAAAACCAAGAAACCAAAAACCAAAAATCCAAAAACCCAAAAAACCAAAAGGGCAAAAACGAAAAACCAAAAAAACAAAAACAAAAAACCAAAAACCAAACACCAAAAACCAAAAACCAAAAACCAGGAACCAAAAACCGAAACCAAAAACCAAAAACCAAAGACCATAAACCAAAAACCAAAAACCAAAAACCAAAAACCAGGAACCAAAAACCAAAAACCAAAAAACAAAAACCAAAAACCAAAAAACAAAAACCTAAAATCAAAAACCAAAAACTAAAAGCCAAAAACCAAAAGCCAAAGACCAAAAACCAAAAACTAAAAACCAAACACCAAAAACCAAAAACGATAAACCAAAAACCAAAAACCAAAAACCAAAAAACCAAAAAATCAAACAACCAAAAAACCAAAACAAAAAAAAAACAAAAACCAAAAAACCAAAATAACAAAAACCAATAACTAAAAAACCAGATAACCAAAAAACAAAAAAATCAAAGAATCAAAAACCAAAAACCAAAAAGGCAAAAACGAAAAACCAAAAACCCAAAAACCAAAAACCAAAACCGAAAAACCAAAAACCAATAACCAAAAACCAAAAACCAAAAACTAAAAACCAAAAACCAGGAACCAAAAACCAAGAACCAAAAACCAAAAACCAAAGACTAAAAACCAGCAAACCAAAAATCAAAAACCAAAAACCGAAAACCAAAAACCAAAAACCAAAAACCAAAAACCAAAAACCAAAAAACAAAAAGCAAAAACCAAAAACCAAAAACCAAAACCAAAAGCCAAAAGCCAAAAGCCAAAAACCAGAAGCCAAAAACCAAAAACCAAAAACCAAAAACCAAAAACCAAAAACCAAAAACCAAAAACCAAAAACAAAAACCAAAAACCAAAAACCAAAAACCAAAAGCCAAAAACCAAAAAACAAAAACCAAAAACCAAAAACCAAAAACCAAAAACCGAAAACCAAAAACAAAAACCAAAAACCAAAAACCAAAAAACAAAAACCAAAAACCAAAAACCAAAAACCAAAAACCAAAAACCAAAAACCAAAAACCAAAAACCAAAAACCAAAAACAAAAACCAAAAACCAAAAACCAAAAACCAAAATCCAAAAACCAAAAACCAAAAACCCAAAAACGAAACCCAAAAACCAAAAACCAAAAACCAAAAACCAAAAACCAAAAACCAAAAACCAAAAACCAAAAACCAAAAACCAAAAACCAAAAACCAAAAACCAAAAACCAAAAACCAAAAACCAAAATCCAGAAACCAAAAAACAAAAACCAAAAACCAAAAACCAAAAAACAAAAACCAAAAACCAAAAACCAAAAACCAAAAACCAAAAACCAAAAACCAAAAACCAAAAACCAAAAACCAAAAACCAAAAACCAAAAACCAAAAACCAAAAACCAAAAAACCTCAGAACCAAAAAACCGAAAAACTTCAGAACCAAAACAAAAACCAAAAATCAAAAACCAAACCCAAAAACGAAAAACCTCAGAACCAAAACAAAAACCAAAAATCAAAAACCAAAAACCAAAAACGAAGAACCAAAAACCAAAAACACAAAAACAAAAAACCAAAACCCAAACACCAAAGACCAAAAAACAAAAACCAAAAACCAAAAACCAAAAACCCGAAAACCAAAAACCAAAAACCAAAAACCAAAAACCAAAAACCAAAAACCAAAAACCAAAAAACCTCAGAACCAAAACAAAAACCATAAATCAAAAGCCAAAAACTAAAAACGAAAAACCAAAAACCCAAAAACCAAAAACGGAAAACCAAAAACCAAAATCCAAAAACCAAAAAACAAAAACCAAAAACCAAAAACCGAAAACCAAAAACCAAAAACCAAAAACCAAAAACCAAAAACCAAAAACCAAAAACCAAAAACCAAAAACCAAAAACCAAAAACCAAAAACCAAAAACCAAAAACCAAAAACCAAAAACCAAAAACCAAAAACCAAAAACCAAAAACCAAAAACCAAAAACCGAAAACCAAAAACCAAAAGCCAAAAACCAAAAACCAAAAACCAAAAACCAAAAACCAAAAACCAAAAACCAAAAACCAAAAACAAAAACCAAAAACCAAAAACCAAAAACCAAAAACCAAAAACCAAAAAACAAAAACCAAAAAACCAAAAAACAAAAACGAAAATCCAAAAACTAAAACCAAAAACCAAAAACCAAAAACCAAAAACCAAAAACCAAAAACCCAAAAACCAAAAACCAAAAACCAAAAACCATAAACCAACAACCAAAAACCCAAAACCAAAAAACCTCAGGGCCAAAACAAAAACCAAAAATCAAAAACCAAAAACCAAAAACCAAAAACCAAAAACCAAAAACCAAAACCAAAAACCAAAAACCAAAAACCAAAAACCAAAATCCAAAAACCAAAAAACAAAAACCAAAAACCAAAAACCAAAAACCAAAAACCAAAAACCAAAAAACAAAAACCAAAAACCAAAAACCAAAAACCAAAAACCAAAAACCAAAAACCAAAACCAAAAACCAAAGACTAAAAACCAACAACCAAAAATCAAAAACCAAAAACCAAAAACCAAAAACCAAATACCAAAAGCCAAAAACCAAAATCCAAAAACCAAGGACCAAAAACCAAAAACCAAAAACCAAAAACCAAAAACCAAAAACCAAAACCCAAAAACCAAAAACCGAAAACCAAAAACCAAAAGAAAAAAACCAAAAACCAAAAACCAAAAACCAAAAACCAAAAACCAAAAACCAAAAACCAAAAACAAAAACCAAAAACCAAAAACCAAAAACCAAAAACCAAAAAACAAAAACCAAAAACCAAAAACCAAAAACCAAAAACCAAAAACCAAAAACCAAAAACCAAAAACCAAAAACCAAAAACCCAAAAACCAAAAACCAAAAACCAAAAACCATAAACCAAAAACCAAAAACCCAAAACCAAAAAACCTCAGGACCAAAACAAAAACCAAAAATCAAAAACCAAAAACCAAAAATAAAAACCAAAAACCAAATACCAAAAAACCTCAGAACCAAAACAAAAACCAAAAACCAAAAATCAAAAGCCAAAAACTAAAAACGAAAAACCAAAAACCCAAAAACCAAAAACCAAAAACCAAAAACCAAAAACCAAAATCCAAAAAACAAAAAACAAAAACCAAAAACCAAAAACCAAAAACCGAAAACCAAAAACCAAAAACCAAAAACCAAAAACCAGAAACCAAAAACCAAAAACCAAAAACCAAAAACCAAAAACCAAAAACCAAAAACCAAAATCCAAAAACCAAAAACCAAAAACCAAAAACCGAAAACCAAAAACCAAAAGCCAAAAACCAAAAACCAAAAACCAAAAACCAAAAACCAAAAACCAAAAACCAAAAACAAAAACCAAAAACCAAAAACCAAAAACCAAAAACCAAAAACCAAAAAACAAAAACCAAAAAACAAAAACGAAAATCCAAAAACAAACCAAAAACCAAAAACCAAAAACCAAAAACCAAAAACCCAAAAACCAAAAACCAAAAACCAAAAACCATTAACCAAAAACCAAAAACCCAAAACCAAAAAACCTCAGGACCAAAACAAAAACCAAAAATCAAAAACCAAAAACCAAAAACGAAAAACCAAAACCAAAAACCAAAAACCAAAAACCAAAAACCAAAAACCAAAATCCAAAAACCAAAAAACAAAAACCAAAAACCAAAAACCAAAAACCAAAAACCAAAAACCAAAAAACAAAAACCAAAAACCAAAAACCAAAAACCAAAAACCAAAAACCAAAAACCAAAAACCAAAAACCAAAAACCATAAACCAAAAACCAAAAACCCAAAAACCAAAAAACCTCAGAACCAAAAAACCGAAAAACTTCAGAACCAAAACAAAAACCAAAAATCAAAAACCAAAAACCAAAAACGAAAAACCTCAGAACCAAAACAAAAACCAAAAATCAAAAACCAAAAACCAAAAACGAAGAACCAAAAACCAAAAACACAAAAACAAAAAACCAAAACCCAAACACCAAAGACCAAAAAACAAAAACCTAAAACCAAAAACCAAAATCCAAAAACCAAAAAACAAAAACAAAAACCAAAAACCAAAAACCAAAAACCAAAAACCAAAAAACAAAAACCAAAAACCAAAAACCAAAAACCAAAAACCAAAAACCAAAAACCAAAAACCAAAAACCAAAAACCAAAAACCAAAAACCAAAAACCAAAAACCAAAAACCAAAAACCAAAAACCAAAAACCAAAAACCAAAAACCAAAAACCAAAAACCAAAAACCAAAAACCAAAAACCAAAAACCAAAAACCGAAAACCAAAAACCAAAAGCCAAAAACCAAAAACCAAAAACCAAAAACCAAAAACCAAAAACCAAAAACCAAAAACCAAAAACAAAAACCAAAATCCAAAAACCAAAAACCAAAAACCAAAAACCAAAAACCAAAATCCAAAAACCAAAAAACAAAAACCAAAAACCAAAAACCAAAATCCAAAAACCAAAAAACAAAAACCAAAAACCAAAAACCAAAAACCAAAAACCAAAAACCGAAAACAAAAACCAAAAACCAAAAACCAAAAACCAAAAACCAAAAACCAAAAACCAAAAACCAAAAACCAAAATCCAAAAACCAAAAAACAAAAACCAAAAACCAAAAACCAAAAACCAAAAACCAAAAAACAAAAACCAAAAACCAAAAACCAAAAACCAAAAAACAAAAACCAAAAACCAAAAACCAAAAACCAAAAACCAAAAACCAAAAACCAAAAACCAAAAACCAAAAACCAAAAACCAAAAACCAAAAACCAAAAACCAAAAACCAAAAACCAAAAACCAAAAACCAAAAACCAAAAACCAAAAACCAAAAACCAAAAACCAAAAACCAAAAACCAAAAACCAAAAACCAAAAACCAAAAACCAAAAACCAAAAACCAAAAACCAAAAACCAAAAACCAAAAACCAAAAACCAAAAACCAAAAACCAAAAACCAAAATCCAAAAACCAAAAACCAGAAACCAAAAACCGAAAACCAAAAACCAAAAGCCAAAAACCAAAAACCAAAAACCAAAAACCAAAAACCAAAAACCAAAAACCAAAAACCAAAAACAAAAACCAAAAACCAAAAACCAAAAACCAAAAACCAAAAAACAAAAACCAAAAAACAAAAACGAAAATCCAAAAACTAAAACCAAAAACCAAAAACCAAAAACCAAAAACCGAAAACCCAAAAACCAAAAACCAAAAACCAAAAACCATAAACCAAAAACCAAAAACCCAAAACCAAAAAACCTCAGGACCAAAACAAAAACCAAAAATCAAAAACCAAAAACCAAAAACGAAAAACCAAAACCAAAAACCAAAAACCAAAAACCAAAAACCAAAAACCAAAAACCAAAATCCAAAAACCAAAAAACAAAAACCAAAAACCAAAAACCAAAAACCAAAAACCAAAAACCAAAAAACAAAAACCAAAAACCAAAAACCAAAAACCAAACCCAAAAACCAAAAACCAAAAACCAAAAACCAAAAACCAAAAACCACAAACCAAAAACCAAAAACCAAAAACCAAAAACCAAAAACCAAAAAACAAAAACCAAAAACCGAAAACCAAAAACCAAAAACCAAAAACAAAAACGAAAAACCAAAAACCAAAAACCAAAAACCAAAAACCAAAAACCAAAAACCAAAAACCAAAAACCAAAAACCAAAAACCAAAAACCAAAAACCAAAAACCAAAAATAAAAACCGAAAACCAAAAACCAAAAACCAAAAACCAAAACCAAAAACCAAAAACCAAAAACCAAAAACCAAAAACCAAAGACTAAAAACCAACAACCAAAAATCAAAAACCAAAAACCAAAAACCAAAAACCAAATACCAAAAGCCAAAAACCAAAATCCAAAAACCAAGGACCAAAAACCAAAAACGAAAAACCCGAAAACCAAAAACCAAAAGCCAAAAACCAAAAACCAAAAACCAAAAACCAAAATCCAAAAACCAAAAAACAAAAACCAAAAACCAAAAACCAAAAACCAAAAACCAAAAACCAAAAACCAAAAACCAAAAACCAAAAACCAAAAACCAAAAACCAAAAACCAAAAACCAAAAACCAAAAACCAAAAACCAAAAACCAAGAACCAAAAACCAAAAACCAAAAACAAAAACCAAAAACCAAAAACCAAAAACCAAAAACCAAAAACCAAAAACCAAAAACCAAAAACCAAAAACCCAAAAACGAAACCCAAAAACCAAAAACCAAAAACCAAAAACCAGAAACCAAAAACCAAAGACTAAAAACCAACAACCAAATATCGAAAACCAAAACCAAAAACCAAAAACCAAAAACCAAAAACCAAAAACCAAAAACCAAAAACCAAAAAACAAAAACCAAAAACCAAAAACCAAAAACCAAAAACCAAAAACCAAAAACCAAAAACCAAAAACCAAAAACCAAAAACCAAAAACCAAAAACCAAAAACCAAAAACCAAAAACCAAAAACCATAAACCAAAAACCAAAAACCAAAAACCAAAAACCAAAAACCAAAAACCAAAAACCAAAAACCAAAAACCAAAAACCAAAAACCAAAAACCAAAAACCAAAAACCAAAAACCAAAAACCAAAAACCAAAAACCAAAAACCAAAAACCAAAAACCAAAAACCAAAAACCAAAAACCAAAAACCAAAAACCAAAAACCAAAAACCAAAAACCAAAAACCATAAACCAAAAACCAAAAACCAAAAACCAAAAACCAAAAACCAAAAACCAAAAACCAAAAGCCAAAAACAGAAATCCAAAAACCAAAAACCAAAAACCAAAAAACAAAAACCAAAAACCAAAAACCAAAAACCAAAAACCAAAAACCAAAATCAAAAACTAAAAACCAAAAACAAAAAACCAAAAAACAAAAACCAAAAACCAAAAACTAAATACCGAAAACCAAGAACCAAAAACCAAAAACCAAAAACTAAAAACCAAAAACCAAAAACCAAAAACCAAACACCAAAAACCAAAAACCAAAAACCCAAAAACCAAAAAGAAAAACCAAAAACCAAAAAAGCAAAACAAGAAAAATCCAAAAACCAAAACCGAAAACCCCAAAAACCAAAAAAGCAAAAAAGCAAAAAACCAAAAACCAAAAACCCAAAAACCAAAAACCAAAAATCATAAAATCCGAAGACCAAAAAACCAAAAACGAAGAAACAAAAACCAAACACCAAAAACAAAAACCAAAAACCAAAAACCAAAAACCAACAACCAAAAACCAAAAACCAAAAAGCAAAAACCAAAAACCAAAAACCAAAACCAAAAGCCAAAAGCCAAAAACCAAAAGCCAAAAACCAAAAGCCAAAAACCAAAAACCAAAAACCAAAAACCAAAAACAAAAACCAAAAACCAAAAACCAAAAACCAAAATCCAAAAACCAAAAAACAAAAACCAAAAACCAAAAACCAAAAACCAAAATTCAAAAACCAAAAACCAAAAACTAAAAACCAAAAACCAAGAACCAAAAACCAAAAACCAAAACCTAAAAACCAAAAACCAAAAACCAAAAACCAAAAACCAAAAACCAAAAACCAAAAACCCAAAAACCAAAAACCAAAAAGAAAAACCAAAAACCAAAAACCAAAAACCATAAAGCAAAACAAGAAAAATCCAAAAACCAAAAACCAAAACCCCAAAAACCAAAAAAGCAAATAAAAAAAAAACCAAAAACCAAAAACCCAAAAACCAAAAACCAAAAAACCAAAAATCCGAAGACCAAAAAACCAAAAACGAAGAAACAAAAACCAAAAACCAGAAACAAAAACCAAAAACCAAAAACCAAAAACCAAAAACCAACAACCAAAAACCAAAAACCAATAAACGAAAAGCCAAAAACCAAACAGCAAAAACCAAAAACCAAAAACCAAGAACCCAAACCAAAAACCAAAAACCAAAAACCAAAAGCCAAAAACCAAAAACCAAAAACCAAAAACCAAAAACCAAAAACTAAAAACCAAAAACCAAGAACCAAAAACCAAAAACCAAAAACTAAAAACCAAAAACCAAAAACTAAAAACCAAAAACCAAAAACGATAAACAAAAAACCAAAAACCAAAAAACCAAAAAATCAAAAAACCAAAAAACCAAAACAAAAACAAAAAAACAAAAACCAAAAACCATAACCAAAAACCAAATACCACAAACCAAAAACCAAATACCAAGAACCAAAACCAAGAAACCATAAACCAAAAATCCAAAAATCCAAAAAACCAATTACCAAAATCTAAACAACCAAAAAACCTCAGAACTAAAAAACCAAAAACCACAAATCAAAAACCAAAAACGAAAAACCAAAAACCCAAAAACCAAAAACCAAAAACCAAAAACCAAAAACCAAAAACCAAAAACCAAAAACCAAAAACCAAAAACCAAAAACCAAAAACCAAAAACCAAAAACCAAAAACCAAAAACCAAAAACCAAAAACCAAAAACCAAAAACCAGAAACCAAAAACCAAAAACCAAAAACCAAAAATCAATAACCAAAAACCAAAAACCAAAAACCAAAAACCAAAAACCAAAAACCAAAAACCAAAAACCAAAAACCAAAACCAAAAGCCAAAAGCCAAAAACCAAAAGCCAAAAACCAAAAGCCAAAAACCAAAAACCAAAAACCAAAAACAAAAACCAAAAACCAAAAACCAAAAACCAAAAACCAAAAACCGAAAACCAAAAACCAAAAGCCAAAAACCAAAAACCAAAAACCAAAAACCAAAAACCAAAAACCAAAAACCAAAAACCAAAAACAAAAACCAAAATCCAAAAACCAAAAACCAAAAACCAAAAACCAAAAACCAAAATCCAAAAACCAAAAAACAAAAACCAAAAACCAAAAACCAAAATCCAAAAACCAAAAAACAAAAACCAAAAACCAAAAACCAAAAACCAAAAACCAAAAACCGAAAACAAAAACCAAAAACCAAAAACCAAAAACCAAAAACCAAAAACCAAAAACCAAAAACCAAAAACCAAAATCCAAAAACCAAAAAACAAAAACCAAAAACCAAAAACCAAAAACCAAAAACCAAAAAACAAAAACCAAAAACCAAAAACCAAAAACCAAAAAACAAAAACCAAAAACCAAAAACCAAAAACCAAAAACCAAAAACCAAAAACCAAAAACCAAAAACCAAAAACCAAAAACCAAAAACCAAAAACCAAAAACCAAAAACCAAAAACCAAAAACCAAAAACCAAAAACCAAAAACCAAAAACCAAAAACCAAAAACCAAAAACCAAAAACCAAAAACCAAAAACCAAAAACCAAAAACCAAAAACCAAAAACCAAAAACCAAAATCCAAAAACCAAAAACCAGAAACCAAAAACCGAAAACCAAAAACCAAAAGCCAAAAACCAAAAACCAAAAACCAAAAACCAAAAACCAAAAACCAAAAACCAAAAACCAAAAACAAAAACCAAAAACCAAAAACCAAAAACCAAAAACCAAAAAACAAAAACCAAAAAACAAAAACGAAAATCCAAAAACTAAAACCAAAAACCAAAAACCAAAAACCAAAAACCGAAAACCCAAAAACCAAAAACCAAAAACCAAAAACCATAAACCAAAAACCAAAAACCCAAAACCAAAAAACCTCAGGACCAAAACAAAAACCAAAAATCAAAAACCAAAAACCAAAAACGAAAAACCAAAACCAAAAACCAAAAACCAAAAACCAAAAACCAAAAACCAAAAACCAAAATCCAAAAACCAAAAAACAAAAACCAAAAACCAAAAACCAAAAACCAAAAACCAAAAACCAAAAAACAAAAACCAAAAACCAAAACCCAAAAACCAAACCCAAAAACCAAAAACCAAAAACCAAAAACCAAAAACCAAAAACCACAAACCAAAAACCAAAAACCAAAAACCAAAAACCAAAAACCAAAAAACAAAAACCAAAAACCGAAAACCAAAAACCAAAAACCAAAAACAAAAACGAAAAACCAAAAACCAAAAACCAAAAACCAAAAACCAAAAACCAAAAACCAAAAACCAAAAACCAAAAACCAAAAACCAAAAACCAAAAACCAAAAACCAAAAACCAAAAACCAAAAATAAAAACCGAAAACCAAAAACCAAAAACCAAAAACCAAAACCAAAAACCAAAAACCAAAAACCAAAAACCAAAAACCAAAGACTAAAAACCAACAACCAAAAATCAAAAACCAAAAACCAAAAACCAAAAACCAAATACCAAAAGCCAAAAACCAAAATCCAAAAACCAAGGACCAAAAACCAAAAACGAAAAACCCGAAAACCAAAAACCAAAAGCCAAAAACCAAAAACCAAAAACCAAAAACCAAAATCCAAAAACCAAAAAACAAAAACCAAAAACCAAAAACCAAAAACCAAAAACCAAAAACCAAAAACCAAAAACCAAAAACCAAAAACCAAAAACCAAAAACCAAAAACCAAAAACCAAAAACCAAAAACCAAAAACCAAAAACCAAGAACCAAAAACCAAAAACCAAAAACAAAAACCAAAAACCAAAAACCAAAAACCAAAAACCAAAAACCAAAAACCAAAAACCAAAAACCAAAAACCCAAAAACGAAACCCAAAAACCAAAAACCAAAAACCAAAAACCAGAAACCAAAAACCAAAGACTAAAAACCAACAACCAAATATCGAAAACCAAAACCAAAAACCAAAAACCAAAAACCAAAAACCAAAAACCAAAAACCAAAAACCAAAAAACAAAAACCAAAAACCAAAAACCAAAAACCAAAAACCAAAAACCAAAAACCAAAAACCAAAAACCAAAAACCAAAAACCAAAAACCAAAAACCAAAAACCAAAAACCAAAAACCAAAAACCAAAAACCAAAAACCAAAAACCAAAAACCAAAAACCAAAAACCAAAAACCAAAAACCAAAAACCAAAAACCAAAAACCAAAAACCAAAAACCAAAAACCAAAAACCAAAAACCAAAAACCAAAAACCAAAAACCAAAAACCAAAAACCAAAAACCAAAAACCAAAAACCAAAAACCAAAAACCAAAAACCAAAAACCAAAAACCATAAACCAAAAACCAAAAACCAAAAACCAAAAACCAAAAACCAAAAACCAAAAACCAAAAGCCAAAAACAGAAATCCAAAAACCAAAAACCAAAAACCAAAAAACAAAAACCAAAAACCAAAAACCAAAAACCAAAAACCAAAAACCAAAATCAAAAACTAAAAACCAAAAACAAAAAACCAAAAAACAAAAACCAAAAACCAAAAACTAAATACCGAAAACCAAGAACCAAAAACCAAAAACCAAAAACTAAAAACCAAAAACCAAAAACCAAAAACCAAACACCAAAAACCAAAAACCAAAAACCCAAAAACCAAAAAGAAAAACCAAAAACCAAAAAAGCAAAACAAGAAAAATCCAAAAACCAAAACCGAAAACCCCAAAAACCAAAAAAGCAAAAAAGCAAAAAAGCAAAAAACCAAAAACCAAAAACCCAAAAACCAAAAACCAAAAATCATAAAATCCGAAGACCAAAAAACCAAAAACGAAGAAACAAAAACCAAACACCAAAAACAAAAACCAAAAACCAAAAACCAAAAACCAACAACCAAAAACCAAAAACCAAAAAGCAAAAACCAAAAACCAAAAACCAAAACCAAAAGCCAAAAGCCAAAAACCAAAAGCCAAAAACCAAAAGCCAAAAACCAAAAACCAAAAACCAAAAACCAAAAACAAAAACCAAAAACCAAAAACCAAAAACCAAAATCCAAAAACCAAAAAACAAAAACCAAAAACCAAAAACCAAAAACCAAAATTCAAAAACCAAAAACCAAAAACTAAAAACCAAAAACCAAGAACCAAAAACCAAAAACCAAAAACTAAAAACCAAAAACCAAAAACCAAAAACCAAAAACCAAAAACCAAAAACCAAAAACCCAAAAACCAAAAACCAAAAAGAAAAACCAAAAACCAAAAACCAAAAACCATAAAGCAAAACAAGAAAAATCCAAAAACCAAAAACCAAAACCCCAAAAACCAAAAAAGCAAATAAAAAAAAAACCAAAAACCAAAAACCCAAAAACCAAAAACCAAAAAACCAAAAATCCGAAGACCAAAAAACCAAAAACGAAGAAACAAAAACCAAAAACCAGAAACAAAAACCAAAAACCAAAAACCAAAAACCAAAAACCAACAACCAAAAACCAAAAACCAATAAACGAAAAGCCAAAAACCAAACAGCAAAAACCAAAAACCAAAAACCAAGAACCCAAACCAAAAACCAAAAACCAAAAACCAAAAGCCAAAAACCAAAAACCAAAAACCAAAAACCAAAAACCAAAAACTAAAAACCAAAAACCAAGAACCAAAAACCAAAAACCAAAAACTAAAAACCAAAAACCAAAAACTAAAAACCAAAAACCAAAAACGATAAACAAAAAACCAAAAACCAAAAAACCAAAAAATCAAAAAACCAAAAAACCAAAACAAAAACAAAAAAACAAAAACCAAAAACCATAACCAAAAACCAAATACCACAAACCAAAAACCAAATACCAAGAACCAAAACCAAGAAACCATAAACCAAAAATCCAAAAACCCAAAAAACCAATTACCAAAATCTAAACAACCAAAAAACCTCAGAACTAAAAAACCAAAAACCACAAATCAAAAACCAAAAACGAAAAACCAAAAACCCAAAAACCAAAAACCAAAAACCAAAAACCAAAAACCAAAAACCAAAAACCAAAAACCAAAAACCAAAAACCAAAAACCAAAAACCAAAAACCAAAAACCAAAAACCAAAAACCAAAAACCAAAAACCAAAAACCAGAAACCAAAAACCAAAAACCAAAAACCAAAAATCAATAACCAAAAACCAAAAACCAAAAACCAAAAACCAAAAACCAAAAACCAAAAACCAAAAACCAAAAACCAAAACCAAAAGCCAAAAGCCAAAAACCAAAAGCCAAAAACCAAAAGCCAAAAACCAAAAACCAAAAACCAAAAACAAAAACCAAAAACCAAAAACCAAAAACCAAAAACCAAAATCCAAAAACCAAAAAACAAAAACCAAAAACCAAAAACCAAAAACCAAAAACCAAAAACCAAAAACCAAAAACCAAAAACAAAAACCAAAAATAAAAACCAAAAACCAAAAAACAAAAACCAAAAACCAGAAACTAAAAAAAAAATCCAAAAACCAAAAACCAAAAACCAAAAACCAAAAACCAAAAACCAAAAACCAAAAACCCAAAACCAAAAACCAAAAACCAAAAACCAAAAACCAAAAAACAAAAACCAAAAACCAAAATCCAAAAACCAAAAACCAAAAACCAAAAACCAAAAACCAAAAACCAAAAAACAATAACCAAAAACCAAAAACCAAAAACCAAAAAACAAAAACCAAAAACCAGAAACCAAAAAACAAAATCCAAAAACCCGAAACCAAAAACCAAAAAACAAAAACCAAAAACCAGAAACCAAAAAACAAAATCCAAAAACCAGAAACCAAAAACCAAAAACCGAAAACCAAAAACAAAAAACCAAAAACCAAAAAACAAAAACCAAAAACCAAAAACCAAAAAACAAAAACCAAAAACCAAAAACCAAAACCAAAAACCAAAAACCAAAAACCAAAACCATAAAACAAAAACCAAAAACCAAAATCCAAAAACCAAAAACCAAAAACCAAAAACCAAAAACCAAAAAACAAAAACCAAAAACCAAAAACCAAAAACCAAAAAGCAAAAACCAAAAACCAGAAACCAAAAAACAAAATCCAAAAACCAGAAACCAAAAACCAAAAACCGAAAACCAAAAACCAAAAACCAAAAACCAAAAACCAAAACCAAAAACCAAAAACCAAAAACCAAAAAACCAAAAAACAAAAACCAAAAACCAAAATCCAAAAACCAAAAACCAAAAACCAAAAACCGAAAACCAAAATCCAAAAAACAAAAACCAAAAACCAAAAACCAAAATCCAAAAACCAAAAACCAAAAGCCAAAAACCAAAAACCAAAAAACAAAAACCAAAAACCAAAATCCAAAAACCAAAAAACAAAAACCAAAAACCAGAAACCAAAAACCAAAATCCAAAAACCAGAAACCAAAAACCAAAAACCGAAAACCAAAAACCAAAAGTGAAAAACCAAAAAAACAAAAACCAAAAACCAAAAACCAAAAACCAAAAACCAAAAACCAAAAACCAAAAACCAAAAACCAAAAACCAAAAACCAAAAACCAAAAACCAAAAAACAAAAACACCAAAAATCCAAAAACCAAAACCCAAACCCCAAAAACAAAAAGCCAAAAACCAAAACCCAAAAACCAAAAACCAAAAACCAAAAACCAAAAGCCAAAAGCAAACACCAAAAACCAAAAACAAAAAACCAAAATCAAAAACCAAAAATAAAAACCCAAAAACCAAAACCAAAAAAACCAAAAAGCAAAAAACCAAAAACTAAAAATCAAAAACCAAAAAAAAAAACACGAAAACCAAAAACCAAAAACCAAATAGCAAAAACCCAAAAACAAAAAACCGAAAACCAAAACCGTAAAAGCCAAAAAAACCAAAAAACCAAAAAACTAAAGACCAAAAACCGATATCCAAAACCCAAAAACCAAAAACCAAACACCAAACACCAAAACCTAAACACCAAAAAACAAAAACCAACAACCAAAAACTAAAAACAAAAAACCGAATAAAAAAACCAAAAACCAAAAACCAAAAACCAAAAAACGAAAAACCAAACAACCAGAAACCAAAAACCAAAAACCAAAAACCAAAAACCCAAAACCAAAAACCAAAAACCAAAAAACCCAAAAACCAATTCAAAAACCAAAACACAAAAACCAAAAAAAACCAATAACCAAAAAACAAAAACCCAGAAACCAAAACCAAAAACCAAATACCACCAACCAAAAACCAAATGCCAAAACCAAAAAACCAAAAACCAAAAACCAAAAACCAAAAACCAAAAACAAAAAACAAAAACCAAAAACCAAAAACCAAAAACCAAAAACCGAAAACCAAAAACCAAAAACTAAAAACCAAAAACCAAAAACCAAAAACCAAAAACCAAAAACCAAAAACCAAAAACCAAAAACCAAAAACCAAAAACCAAAAGCCAAAAAACCAAAAACGAAAAAACAAAAACCAAACAGCAAAAACAAAAACCAAAAACCGAAAACCAAAAACCAAAATCCAAAAACCAAAAACCAAAAACCAAAAAACCAAAAACCAAAAACCAAAAACCAAAAACCATAAACCAAAAACCAAAAACCAAAAACCAAAGACCAAAAACGAAAAACCAAAAACCAAAAAACCAAAAAACCAAAAAACCAAATATCCGAAAACCAAAAAACCAAAAAACCAAAAACGAAAAAACAAAAACCAAACACCAAAAACAAAAACCAAAAACCGAAAACCAAAAACCAAAATCCAAAAACCAAAAACCAAAAAACCAAAAAATCAAAAAACCAAAACAAAAACAAAAAACAAAAACCCAAAAAACCAAAAAAACAAAAACCAAAAAACTAAAAATGAAATAACCAAAAAACCAAAAACCAAAAACAAATACCCAAAAACCAAATACCACAAACCAAAAACCAAATACCACAAACCAAAAACCAAATACCAAAAACCAAAAACCAAAAACCAAAAACCAAAAACCAAAAACCAAAAACCGAAAACCAAAAACTAAAAACCAAAAACCAAAAACTAAAAACCAAACACCAAAAACCAAAAACCAAAAACCAAAAACCAAAAACCAAAAACCAAAAACCAAAAACCAAAAACCAAAAACCAAAAACCAAAAACCAAAAACCAAAAACCAAAAACCAAAAACCAAAAACCAAAAACCAAAAACCAAAAACCAAAAACCAAAAACCAAAAACCAAAAACCAAAAACCAAAAACCAAAAACCAAAAACCAAAAAACAAAAACCAAAAACCAAAAACCAGAAACCAAAAACCAAAAACCAAAAACCAAAAACCAAAAACCAAAAACCAAAAACCAAAAACCAAAAACCAAAAACCAAAAACCAAAAACCAAAAACCAAAAACCAAAAACCAAAAACCAAAAACCAAAAACCAAAAACCAATAACCAAAAACCAAAAACCAAAAACCAAAAACCAAAAACCAAAAACCAAAAACCAAAAACCAAAAACCAAAAACCAAAAACCAAAAACCAAAAACCAAAAACCAAAAACCAAAAACCAAAAACCAAAAACCAAAAACCAAAAACCAAAAACCAAAAACCAAAACCCAAAAACCAAAAACCAAAAACCAAAAACCAAAAACCAACAACCAAAAACCAAAAACCAAAAACCAAAAACCAAAAACCAAAAACCAAAAACCAAAAACCAAAAACCATAAACCAAAAACCAAAAACCAAAAACCAAAGACCAAAAACGAAAAACCCAAAAACCAAAAAACCAAATATCCGAAAACCAAAAAACCAAAAAACCAAAAACGAAAAAACAAACACCAAACACCAAAAACAAAAACCAAAAACCGAAAACCAAAAACCAAAATCCAAAAACCAAAAACCAAAAACCAAAAAACCAAAAAATCAAAAAACCAAAAAACCAAAACAAAAAAAAAATAAAAACCAAAAAACCAAAAAACAAAAACCACTAAAATTAAAAAACCAAAAACCAAAAAACCAAAAACCAAAAACCAAAAACCAAAAACCAATAACCAGAAGCAAATACCACAAACCAAAAACCAAATACCAAAAACCAAAAACCAAAAAAACCAATTACCCAAAAACCAAACAACTAAAAACCAAAAACCCAAAAACCAACAACCAAAAAACCAAAAATCCGAAAACCACAAAACCAAAAGCGAAGAAACAAAAACCAAACACCGAAACCGAAAACCAAAAACCAAAAACGATAAGCACGAAACCAAAAACAAAAAACAAAAAAAATCAAAAAATCAAAAAACCAAATAACCAAAACAGAAACAAAAAAAACAAAAACCAAAAAACCAAAACAACAAAAATCAAAAAACCAAAAACCAAAAACCAAAAACCAATAACCAAAAACCAAATACCACAAACCAAAAACCAAATACCAAAAACCAAAAACCCAAAAACGAAAAAAGCAATACAAGAAAAAACCAAAAACCAAAAACCAAAACCCAAAAACCAAAAAAAAGCAAAAAAACCAAAAAACCAAAAACCAAAAACCCAAAAACCAAAAAACCAAAAATCCGAAAACCAAAAAACCAAAAAACCAAAAACGAAAAACCAAAAACCAAAAACCAAAAACCAAAAACCAAAAACTAAAAACCAAAAACCAACAACCAAAAACCAAAAACCAAAAACCAAAAACCAAAAACCAAAAACCAAAACCAAAAACCAAAAACCAAAAACCAAAAACCAAAAACCAAAAACCAAAAACCAAAAACCAAAAACCAAACACCAAAAACCAAAAACCAAAAACCAAAAACCAGAAACCAAAAACCAAAAACCAAAAACCAAAAACCAAAAACCGAAAACCAAAAACCCAAAAACCAAAAACCAAAAACCAAAAACCAAAAACCAAAAACCAAAAACCAAAAACCAAAAACCAAAAACCAAAAACCAAAAACCAAAAACCAAAAACCAAAAACCAAAAACCAAAAACCAAAAACCAAAAACCAAAAACCAAAAACCAAAAACCAAAAACCAAAAACCAAAAACTAAAAACCAAAAACCAAAAACCAAAAACCAAAAACCAAAAACCAAAAACCAAAAACCAAAAACCAAAAACCAAAAACCAAAAACCAAAAACCAAAAACCAAAAACCAAAAATCAAAAACCAAAAACCAAAAACCAAAAACCATAAACCAAAAACCAAAAACCAAAAACCAAAAACCAAAAACCAAAAACCAAAAACCAAAAACCAAAAACCAAAAACCAAAAACCAAAAACCAAAAACCAAAAACCAAAAACCAAACACCAAAAACCAAAAACCAAAAACCAAAAAACATAAACCAAAAACCAAAAATCAAAAACAAAAAACCAAAAACCAAAAACCAAAAACCAAAAACCAAAAACCGAAATCCAAAACCCAAAAACCAAAAACCAAACACCAAACACCAAAACCCAAACACCAAAAACCAAAAACCAAAAACCAAAAACCAAAAACTAAAAACAAAAAACCAAAAAAACAAAAAAACCAAAAACCAAAAACCGAAAAACCAAAAAACGAAAAACCAAACAACCAGAAACCAAAAACCAAAAACCAAAAACCAAAAACCAAAACCAAAAACCAAAAACCAAAAAACCCAAAAACCAATTCAAAAACCAAAACACAAAAACCAAAAAAAAAACCAATAACCAAAAAACAAAAACCCAGAAACCAAAACCAAAAACCAAAAACCAAATACCACCAACCAAAATCCAAATGCCAAAACCAAAAAACCAAAAACCAAAAACCAAAAACCAAAAACCAAAAACCAAACCCAAAAACCAAAAACCAAAAACCAAAAACCAAAAACCAAAAACCAAAAACCAAAAACCAAAAACCAAAAACCAAAAACCAAAAACCAAAAACCATAAACCAAAAACCAAAAACCAACAACCAAAGACCAAAAACGAAAAACCCAAAAACCAAAAAACCAAAAAACCAAATACCCGAAACCCAAAAAACCAAAAAACCAAAAACGAAAAAACAAAAAACCAAACACCAAAAACAAAAACCAAAAACCGAAAACCAAAAACCAAAATCCAAAAACCAAAAACCAAAAACCAAAAAACCAAAAACCAAAAACCAAAAACCAAAAACCAAAAACCAAAAACCAAAAACCAAAAACCAAAAACCAAAAACCAAAAACCAAAAACCATAAACCATAAACCAAAAACCAAAAACCAAAGACCAAAAACGAAAAACCCAAAAACCAAAAAACCACTTATCCGAAAACCAAAAAACCAAAAAACCAAAAACGAAAAAACAAAAACCAAACTCCAAAAACAAAAACCAAAAACCGAAAACCAAAAACCAAAATCCAAAAACCAAAAACCGAAAACCAAAAAACCAGAAAATCAAACAACCAAAAAACCAAAACAAAAACAAAAAACAAAAACCCAAAAACCAAAAAAACAAAAACCAAAAAACTAAAAATGAAATAACCAAAAAACCAAAAACCAAAAACAAATACCCAAAAACCAAATACCACAAACCAAAAACCAAATACCAAAAACCAAAAACCAAAAACCAAAAACCAAAAACCAAAAACCAAAAACCAAAAACCAAAAACCAAAAACCAAAAACCATAAACCAAAAACCAAAAACCAAAAACCAAAGACCAAAAACCAAAAACCCACAAACCAAAAAAACCAAAAAACCAAATACCCGAAAACCAAAAAACCAAAAAACCAAAAACGAAAAAACAAAAACCAAACACCAAAAACAAAAACCAAAAACCGAAAACCAAAAACCAAAATCCAAAAACCAAAAACCCAGAACCAAAAAACCAAAAACCAAAAACCAAAAACCGAAAACCAAAAACCAAAATCCAAAAACCAAAAACCGAAAACCAAAAAACCAGAAAATCAAACAACCAAAAAACCAAAACAAAAACAAAAAACAAAAACCCAAAAACCAAAAAAACAAAAACCAAAAAACTAAAAATGAAATAACCAAAAAACCAAAAACCAAAAACAAATACCCAAAAACCAAATACCACAAACCAAAAACCAAATACCAAAAACCAAAAACCAAAAACCAAAAACCAAAAACCAAAAACCAAAAACCAAAAACCAAAAACCAAAAACCAAAAACCAAAAACCATAAACCAAAAACCAAAAACCAAAAACCAAAGACCAAAAACGAAAAACCCAAAAACCAAAAAACCAAAAAACCAAATACCCGAAAACCAAAAAACCAAAAAAACCAAAAACGAAAAAACAAAAACCAAACACCAAAAACAAAAACCAAAAACCGAAAACCAAAAACCAAAATCCAAAAACCAAAACCCAAAAACCAAAAAACCAAAAAACCAAATATCCGAAAACCAAAAAACCAAAAAACCAAAAACGAAAAAACAAAAACCAAACTCCAAAAACAAAAACCAAAAACCGAAAACCAAAAACCAAAATCCAAAAATCAAAAACCGAAAACCAAAAAACCAAAAAATCAAAAAAACCAAAAAACCAAAACAAAAACAAAAAACAAAAACCCAAAAACCAAAAAAAACAAAAACCAAAAAACTAAAAATGAAATAACCAAAAAACCAAAAACCAAAAACAAATACCCAAAAACCAAATACCACAAACCAAAAACCAAATACCAAAAACCAAAAATCAAAAACCAAAAAACCAAAAAACCAAAAACGAAAAAACAAACACCAAACACCAAAAACAAAAACCAAAAACCGAAAACCAAAAACCAAAATCCAAAAACCAAAAACCAAAAACCAAAAAACCAAAAAATCAAAAAACCAAAAAACCAAAACAAAAAAAAAAAAACAAAAACCAAAAAACAAAAACCACTAAAACTAAAATACCAAATGACCAAAAAACCAAAAACCAAAAACCAAAAACCAATAACCAAAAGCAAATACCACAAACCAAAAACCAAATACCAAAAACCAAAAACCAAAAAAACCAATTACCCAAAAACCAAACAACTAAAAACCAAAAACCCAAAAACCAACAACCAAAAAACCAAAAATCCGAAAACCAAAAAACCAAAAACGAAAAAACAAAAACCAAACACCGAAAACAAAAACCAAAAACCAAAAACCAAAAACCAAAAACAAAAACCAAAAACGATAAACCAAAAACCAAAAACCAAAAACCAAAAACCAAAAACCAAAAAATCAAAAAACCAAACAAAAACAAAAAAACAAAAACCAAAAAAAAACAAAAACCAAAAAAACTAAAAAACCAAATAACCAAAAAACCAAAACCAATAACCAAAAACCAAAAACCAAAAACCAAAAACCAAAAACCAAAAACCAAAACCAAAAACCAAAAACCAAAAACCAACAACCAAAAACCAAAAACCAAAAACCAAAAACCAAAAACCAAAAACCAAAAACGATAAGCCAAAAACCAAAAACCAAAAACCAAAAAATCAAAAAATCAAAAAACCAAATAACCAAAACAGAAACAAAAAAAAACAAAAACCAAAAAACCAAAACAACAAAAATCAAAAAACCAAAAACCAAAAACCAAAAACCAATAACCAAAGACCAAATACCACAAACCAAAAACCAAATACCAAAAACCAAAAACCCAAAAACGAAAAAAGCAATACAAGAAAAAACAGAAAACCAAAAACCAAAACCCCAAAAACCAAAAAAAACAAAAAAAAAAAAAACCAAAAACCAAAAACCCAAAAACCAAAAAACCAAAAATCCGAAAACCAAAAAACCAAAAAACCAAAAACGAAAAACCAAAAACCAAAAACCAAAAACCAAAAACCAAAAACCAAAAACCAAAAACCAAAAACCAACAACCAAAAACCAAAAACCAAAAACCAAAAACCAAAAACCAAAAACCAAAAACCAAAAACCAAAAACCAAAAACCAAAAACCAAAAACCAAAAACCAAAAACCAAAAACCAAAAACCCAAAAACCAAAAACCAAAAACCAAAAACCAAAAACCAAAAACCAAAAACCAAAAACCAAAAACCAAAATCGATAAGCCAAAAACCAAAAACCAAAAACCAAAAAATCAAAAAATCAAAAAACCAAATAACCAAAACAGAAACAAAAAAAAACAAAAACCAAAAAACCAAAACAACAAAAATCAAAAAACCAAAAACCAAAAACCAAAAACCAAAAACCAATAACCAAAAACCAAATACCACAAACCAAAAACCAAATACCAAAAACCAAAAACCCAAAACGAAAAAAGCAATACAAGAAAAAACAGAAAACCAAAAACCAAAACCCCAAAAACCAAAAAAAACAAAAAAACCAAAAAACCAAAAACCAAAAACCCAAACACCAAAAAACCAAAAATCCGAAAACCAAAAAACCAAAAAACCAAAAACGAAAAACCAAAAACCAAATACCAAAAACCAAAAACCAAAAACCAAAAACCAAAAACCAAAAACCATAAACCATAAACCAAAAACCAAAAACCAAAGACAAAAACAAATACCCAAAAACCAAATACCACAAACCAAAAACCAAATACCAAAAACCAAAAACCAAAAACCAAAAACCAAAACCAAAAACCAAAAACCAAAAACCAAAAACCATAAACCAAAAATCAAAAACCAAAAACCAAAAACCAAAAACCAAAAACCAAAAACCAAAAACCGAAATCCAAAACCCAAAAACCAAAAACCAAACACCAAACACCAAACACCAAACACCAAAACCCAAACACCAAAAACCAAAAACCAAAAACCAAAAACTAAAAACAAAAAACCAAAAAACAAAAAAACCAAAAACCAAAAACCGAAAAACCAAAAAACGAAAAACCAAACAACCAGAAACCAAAAACCAAAAACCAATAACCAAAACCAAAAACCAAAAACCAAAAAACCCAAAAACCAATTCAAAAACCAAAACACAAAAACCAAAAAAAACCAATAACCAAAAAACAAAAACCCAGAAACCAAAACCAAAAACCAAAAACCAAATACCACCAACCAAAAACCAAATGCCAAAACCAAAAAACCAAAAACCAAAAACCAAAAACCAAAAACCAAAAACCAAAAACAAAAAACAAAAACCAAAAACCAAAAACCAAAAACCAAAACCCAAAAACCAAAAACTAAAAACCAAAAACCAAAAACCAAAAACCAAAAACCAAGAACCAAAAACCAAAAACAAAAACCAAAAACCAAAAACCAAAAACCAAAAACCAAAAACCAAAAACCAAAAACCAAAAACCAAAAACCAAAAACCAAAAACCAAAAACCAAAAACCAAAAACCAAAAACCAAAAACCAAAAACCATAAACCAAAAACCAAAAACCAAAAACCAAAGACCAAAAACGAAAAACCCAAAAACCAAAAAACCAAAAAACCAAATACCCGAAAACCAAAAAACTAAAAAACCAAAAACGAAAAAACAAAAACCAAACACCAAAAACAAAAACCAAAAACCGAAAACCAAAAACCAAAATCCAAAAACCAAAAACCAAAAACCAAAAAACCAAAAACCAAAAACCAAAAACCAAAAACCAAAAACCAAAAACCAAAAACCAAAAACCAAAAACCAAAAACCAAAAACCAAAAACCAAAAACCAAAAACCATAAACCATAAACCAAAAACCAAAAACCAAAAACCAAAAACCAAAGACCAAAAACAAATACCCAAAAACCAAATACCGCAAACCAAAAACCAAATACCAAAAACCAAACACCAAAAACCAAAAACCAAAAACCAAAAACCAAAAACCAAAAAACCAAAAACGAAAAAACAAATACCAAACACCAAAAACAAAAACCAAAAACCGAAAACCAAAAACCAAAATCCAAAAACCAAAAACCAAAAACCAAAAAACCAAAAAATCAAAAAAACCAAAAAACCAAAACAAAAAAAAAAACAAAAACCAAAAAACCAAAAAACAAAAACCACTAAAACTAAAAAACCAAATAACCAAAAAACCAAAAACCAAAAACCAAAAACCAATAACCAAAAGCAAATACCACAAACCAAAAACCAAATACCAAAAACCAAAAACCAAAAAAACCAATTACCCAAAACCAAACAACTAAAAACCATAAACCCAAAAACCAACAACCAAAAAACCAAGAATCCGAAAACCAAAAAACCAAAAACGAAAAAACAAAAACCAAACACCGAAAACAAAAACCAAAAACCAAAAACCAAAAGCCAAAACCAAAAACCACAAACCAAAAACCAAAAACCAAAAACATAAACCAAAAACCAAAAACCAAAAACCAAAAACCAAAAACCAAAAACCAAAAACCAAAAACCAAAAACCAAAAACCAAAAACCAAAAACCAAAAACCAAAAACCAAAAACCAAAAACCAAAAACCAAAAACCAAAAACCAAAACCAAAAACCAAAAACCATAAACCAAAAACCAAAACCAAAAACCAAAAACCAAAAACCAAAAACCAAAAACCAAAAACCAAAAACCAAAAACCAAAAACCAAAAACCAAAACCAAAAACCAAAAACCATAAACCAAAAACCAAAACCAAAAACCAAAAACCAAAAACCAAAAACCATAAACCAAAAACCAAAACCAAAAACCAAAAACCAAAAACCAAAAACCAAAAACCAAAAACCAAATACCAAATACCAAAAACCAAAAACCAAAAAACCAAAAACCAAAAACCAAAAACCAAAAACCAAAAACCAAAAACCAATAACCAAAAGCAAATACCAAAAACCAAAAACCAAAAAACCAAAAACCAAAAACCAAAAACCAAAAACCAAAAACCAAAAGCCAAAACCAAAAACCAAAAACCAAAAACCAAAAACCAAAAACCAAAAACCAAAACCCAAAAACCAAAAACCAAAAACCAAAAACCAAAAACCAAAAACCAAAAACCAAAAACCAAAACCAAAAACCAAAAACCATAAACCAAAAACCAAAACCAAAAACCAAAAACCAAAAACCAAAAACCAAAAGCCAAAAACCAAAAACCAAATACCAAAAACATAAAACCAAAAAACCAAAAACCAAAAATCAAAAACCAAAAACCAAAAACCAAAAGCCAAAACCAAAAACCAAAAACCAAAAACCAAAAACCAAAAACCAAAAACCAAAAACCAAAAACCAAAAACCAAATCAAAAACCAAAAACCAAAAACCAAAAACCAAAACCAAAAACCAAAAACCAAAAACCAAAAACCAAAAACCAAAAAACCAAAAACGAAAAACCAAAAACCAAAAACCAAACACCAAAAACCAAAAACCAAAAACCAAAAAACCAAAAACCAAAAACCAAAAACCAAAAACCAAAAACCAAAAACCAAAAACCAAAAACCAAAAACCAAAAACCAAAAACCAAAAACCAAAAACCAAAAACCAAAAACCAAAAACCAAAAACCAAAAACCAAAAACCAAAAACCAAAAACCAAACACCAAAAACCAAAAACCAAAAACCAAAAACCAAAAACCAAAAACCAAAAACCAAAAACCAAAAACCAAAAACCAAAAACCAAAAACCAAAAACCAAAAACCAAAAACCAAAAACCAAAAACCAAAAACCAAAAACCAAAAACCAAAAACCAAAAACCAAAAACCAAAAACCAAAAACCAAAAACCAAAAACCAAAAACCAAAAACCAAAAACCAAAAACCAAAAACCAAAAACCAAAAACCAAAAACCAAAAACCAAAAACCAAAAACCAAAAACCAAATACCAAAAACCAAAAACCAAAAAACCAAAAACCAAAAACCAAAAACCAAAAACCAAAAACCAAAAGCCAAAACCAAAAACCAAAAACCAAACACCAAAAACCAAAAACCAAAAACCAGAAACTAAAAACCAAAAACCAAAAACCAAAAACCAAAAACCAAAAACCAAAAACCAAAGACCATAAACCAAAAACCAAAACCAAAAACCAAAAACCAAAAACCAAAAACCAAAAACCAAAAACCAAAAACCAAAAACCAAAAACCAAAAGCCAAAAACCAAAAACCAAAAACCAAAAACCAAAAACCAAAAACCAAAAACCAAAAACCAAAAACCAAAAACCAAAAACCAAAAACCAAAAACCAAAAACCAAAAACCAAAAACCAAAAACCAAAAACCAAAAACCAAACACCAAAAACCAAAAACCAAAAACCAAAAACCAAAAACCAAAAACCAAAAACCAAAACCCAAAAACCAAAAACCAAAAACCAAAAACCAAAAACCAAAAACCAAAAACCAAAAACCAAAAACCAAAACCAAAAACCAAAAACCATAAACCAAAAACCAAAAACCAAAAACCAAAAACCAAAAGCCAAAAACCAAAAACCAAATACCAAAAACCAAAAACCAAAAAACCAAAAACCAAAAACCAAAAACCAAAAACCAAAAACCAAAAGCCAAAACCAAAAACCAAAAACCAAAAACCAAAAACCAAAAACCAAAAACCAAAAACCAAAAACCAAATCAAAAACCAAAAACCAAAAACCAAAAACCAAAACCAAAAACCAAAAACCAAAAACCAAAAAACCAAAAACCAAAAACCAAAAACCAAAAACCAAAAGCCAAAAACCAAAAACCAAAAACCAAAAACCAAAAACCAAAAACCAAAAACCAAAAACCAAAAACCAAAAACCAAAAACCAAAAACCAAAAACCTAAAACCAAAAACGAAAACCAAAAAACAAAAACCAAAAACCAAAAAACCAAAAACCAAAAAACCAAAAACCAAAAACCAAAAACCAAAAACCAAACACCAAAAACCAAAAACCAAAAACCAAAAACCAAAAACCAAAAACCAAAAACCAAAAACCAAAAACCAAAAACCAAAAACCAAAAACCAAAAACCAAAAACCAAAAACCAAAAACCAAAAACCAAAAACCAAAAACCAAAAACCAAAAACCAAAAACCAAAAACCAAAAACCAAAAACCAAAAACCAAAAACCAAAAACCAAAAACCAAAAACCAAAAACCAAAACCAAAAACCAAACACCAAGAACCAAAAACCAAAAAACCAAAAACCAAAAACCAAAAACCAAAAACCAAAAACCAAAAACCAAAAACCAAAAACCAAAAACCAAAAACCAAAAACCAAAAACCAAAAACCAAAAACCAAAAACCAAAAACCAAAAACCAAAAACCAAAAACCAAAAACCAAAAACCAAAAACCAAAAACCAAAAACCAAAAACCAAAAACCAAAAACCAAAAACCAAAAACCAAAAACCAAAAACCAAAAACCAAAAACCAAAAACCAAAAACCAAAAACCAAAAACCAAAAACCAAATACCAAAAACCAAAAACCAAAAACCAAAAACCAAAAACCAAAAACCAAAAACCAAAAGCCAAAACCAAAAACCAAAAACCAAAAACCAGAAACTAAAAACCAAAAACCAAAAACCAAAAACCAAAAACCAAAACCAAAAACCAAAGACCATAAACCAAAAACCAAAACCAAAAACCAAAAACCAAAAACCAAAAACCAAAAACCAAAAACCAAAAACCAAAAACCAAAAGCCAAAAACCAAAAACCAAAAACCAAAAACCAAAAACCAAAAACCAAAAACCAAAAACCAAAACCAAAAACCAAAAACCAAAAACCAAAAACCAAAAACCAAAAACCAAAAACCAAAAACCAAAAACCAAAAACCAAAAACCAAAAACCAAAAACCAAAAACCAAAACCAAAAACCAAAAACCAAATACCAAAAACCAAAAACCAAAAACCAAAAACCAAAAACCAAAAACCAAAAACCAAAAACCAAAAACCAAAAACCAAAAACCAAAAACCAAAAACCAAAAACCAAAAACCAAAAACCAAAAAACCAAAAACCAAAAACCAAAAACCAAAAACCAAAAATCAAAAAAAACCAAAAAACCAAAAACCAAAAACCTAAAAGCAAAAACCTAAAACCAAAAACCAAAAACAAAAAACCAAAAACCAAAAACCAATAAACCAAAAACCAAAAACCAAAAACCAAAAACCAAAAACCAAAAACCAAAAACCAAAAACCAAAAACCAAAAACCAAAAACAATAAACCAAAAACCAAAAACCAAAAAACCAAAAACCAAAAGCCAAAAACCAAAAACCAAAAACCAAAAACCAAAAACCAAAAACCAAAAACCAAAAACCAAAAACCAAAAACCAAAAACCAAAAACCAAAAACCAAAAACCAAAAACCAAAAACCAAAAACCAAAAACCAAAAACCAAAAACCAAAAACCAAAAACCAAAAACCAAAAACCAAAAACCAAAAACCAAAAACCAAAAACCAAAAACCAAAACCAAAAACCAAAAACCAAAAAACCAAAAACCAAAAACCTAAAAGCAAACACCTAAAACCTAAAACCAAAAACCAAAAACAAAAAACAAAAAACCTAAAAGCAAAAACCTAAAACCAAAAACCAAAAACCAAAAACCAAAAACCAAAAAACCAAAAACCAAAAACCAAAAACCAAAAACCAAAAACCAAAAACAAAAAACCAAAAACCAAAAACCAAAAAACCAAAAACCAAAAACCAAAAACCAAAAACCAAAAACCAAAAAAACGAAAACCAAAAACCAAAACCCAAAAACCAAAAACCAAAAACCAAAAACCAAAAACCAAAAACCAAAAACCAAAAACCAAAAACCAAAAACCAAAAACCAAAAACCAAAAAACCAAAAACCAAAAACCAAGAACCTAAAAGCAAAAACCTAAAACCAAAAACCAAAAACAAAAAACCAAAAACCAAAAACCAAAAAACCAAAAACCAAAAACCAAAAACCAAAAGCCAAAACCAAAAACCAAAAACCAAAAACCAAAAACCAAAAACCAAAAACCAAAAACCAAAAACCAAAAACCAAAAACCAAAAACCAAAAACCAAAAACCAAAAACCAAAAACCAAAACCAAAAACCAAAAACCATAAACCAAAAACCAAAACCAAAAACCAAAAACCAAAAACCAAAACCAAAAACCAAAAACCATAAACCAAAAACCAAAACCAAAAACCAAAAACCAAAAACCAAAAACCAAAAACCAAAAACCAAAAACCAAAAACCAAAAACCCAAAAACCAAAAACCAAAAACCAAACACCAAAAACCAAAAACCAAAAACCAAAAAACCAAAAACCAAAAACCAAAAACCAAAAACCAAAAATCAAAAAAAACCAAAAAACCAAAAACCAAAAACCTAAAAGCAAAAACCTAAAACCAAAAACCAAAAACAAAAAACCAAAAACCAAAAACCAATAAACCAAAAACCAAAAACCAAAAACCAAAAACCAAAAACCAAAAACCAAAAACCAAAAACCAAAAACCAAAAACCAAAAACAATAAACCAAAAACCAAAAACCAAAAAACCAAAAACCAAAAGCCAAAAACCAAAAACCAAAAACCAAAAACCAAAAACCAAAAACAAAAAACCAAAAACCAAAAACCAAAAAACCAAAAACCAAAAACCAAAAACCAAAAACCAAAAACCAAAAACCAAAAACCAAAAACCAAAAACCAAAAACCAAAAACCAAAAACCAAAATCCAAAAACCAAAAACCAAAAACCAAAAACCAAAAAACAATTACCAAAAACCAAAAACCAAAAAACCAAAAACCAAAAACCAAAAACCAAAAGCCAAAACCAAAAACCAAAAACCAAAAACCAAAAACCAAAAACCAAAAACCAAAAACCAAAAACCAAAAACCAAAAACCAAAAACCAAAAACCAAAAACCAAAAACCAAAACCAAAAACCAAAAACCATAAACCAAAAACCAAAACCAAAAACCAAAAACCAAAAACCAAAAACCAAAAACCAAAAACCAAAAACCAAATACCAAATACCAAAAACCAAAAACCAAAAAACCAAAAACCAAAAACCAAAAACCAAAAACCAAAAACCAAAAAACAAAAACCAAAAACCAAAAACCAAAAACCAAAAACCAACAACCAAAAACCAAATACCAAAAACCAAAAACCAAAAAACCAAAAACCAAAAACCAAAAACCAAAAACCAAAAACCAAAAGCCAAAACCAAAAACCAAAAACCAAAAACCAAAAACCAAAACACAAGAACCAAAAACCAAAAACCAAAAACCAAAAACCAAAAACCAAAAACCAAAAACCAAAACCAAAAACCAAAAACCATAAACCAAAAACCAAAACCAAAAACCAAAAACCAAAAACCAAAAACCAAAAACCAAAAGCCAAAAACCTAAAACTAAATACCAAAAACCAAAAACCAAAAAACCAAAAACCAAAAACCAAAAACCAAAAACCAAAAACCAAAAGCCAAAACCAAAAACCAAAAACCAAAAACCAAAAACCAAAAACCAAAAACCAAAACCAAAAACCAAAAACCAAAAACCAAAAACCAAATCAAAAACCAAAAACCATAAACCAAAAACCAAAACCAAAAACCAAAAACCAAAAACCAAAAACCAAAAACCAAAAAACAAAAACCAAAAACCAAAAACCAAAAACAAAAGCCAAAAACCAAAAACCAAAAACCAAAAACCAAAAACCAAAAACCAAAAACCAAAAACCAAAAACCAAAAACCAAAAACCAAAAACCAAAAACCTAAAACCAAAAACGAAAACCAAAAACCAAAAACCAAAAACCAAAAAACCAAAAACCAAAAACCAAAAAACCAAAAACGAAAAACCAAAAACCAAAAACCAAACACCAAAAACCAAAAACGAAAAACCAAAAACCAAAAACCAAAAACCAAAAACCAAAAACCAAAAACCAAAAACCAAAAACCAAAAACCAAAAACCAAAAACCAAAAACCAAAAACCAAAAACCAAAAACCAAAAACCAAAAACCAAAAACCAAAAACCAAAAACCAAAAACCAAACACCAAAAACCAAAAACCAAAAACCAAAAACCAAAAACCAAAAACCAAAAACCAAAAACCAAAAACCAAAAACCAAAAACCAAAAACCAAAAACCAAAAACCAAAAACCAAAAACCAAAAACCAAAAACCAAAAACCAAAAACCAAAAACCAAAAACCAAAAACCAAAAACCAAACACCAAAAAACAAAAACCAAAAACAATAAACCAAAAACCAAAAACCAAAAAACCAAAAACCAAAAGCCAAAAACCAAAAACCAAAAACCAAAAACCAAAAACCAAAAACCAAAAACCAAAAACCAAAAACCAAAAACCAAAAACCAAAAACCAAAAACCAAAAACCAAAAACCAAAAACCAAAAACCAAAAACCAAAAACCAAATACCAAAAACCAAAAACCAAAAACCAAAAACCAAAAACCAAAAACCAAAAACCAAAAACCAAAAACCAAAAACCAAAACCAAAAACCAAAAACCAAAAAACCAAAAACCAAAAACCTAAAAGCAAAAACCTAAAACCTAAAACCAAAAACCAAAAACAAAAAACAAAAAACCTAAAAGCAAAAACCTAAAACCAAAAACCAAAAACCAAAAACCAAAAACCAAAAAACCAAAAACCAAAAACCAAAAACCAAAAACCAAAAACCAAAAACAAAAAACCAAAAACCAAAAAACCAAAAAACCAAAAACCAAAAACCAAAAACCAAAAACCAAAAACCAAAAACCAAAAACCAAAAAAACAAAAACCAAAAACCAAAACCCAAAAACCAAAAACCAAAAACCAAAAACCAAAAACCAAAAACCAAAAACCAAAAACCAAAAACCAAAAACCAAAAACCAAAAAACCAAAAACCAAAAACCAAGAACCTAAAAGCAAAAACCTAAAACCAAAAACCAAAAACAAAAAACCAAAAACCAAAAACCAAAAAACCAAAAACCAAAAACCAAAAACCAAAAACCAAAAACCAAAAACAAAAAACCAAAAACCAAAAACCAAAAAACCAAAAACCAAAAACCAAAAACCAAAAACCAAAAACCAAAAACCAAAAACCAAAAACCAAAAACCAAAAACCAAAAACCAAAAACCCAAAACCAAAAACCAAAAACCAAAAACAAAAAACCAAAAAACCAAAAACCAAAAACCAAAAACCAAAAACCAAAAACCAAAAAACCAAAAAATCAAAAACGAAAAAACAAAAACCAAACACCAAAAACAAAAACCAAAAACCGAAAACCAAAAACCAAAATCCAAAAACCAAAAACAAAAAACAAACCAAAAACCAAAAACCAAAAACCCTTAAGCCATAAACCAAAAACCAAAAACCAAAGACCAAAAACGAAAAACCCAAAAACCAAAAAACCAAAAAACCAAATATCCGAAAACCAAAAAACCAAAAAACCAAAAACGAAAAAACAAAAACCAAACTCCAAAAACAAAAACCAAAAACCGAAAACCAAAAACCAAAATCCAAAAACCGAAAACCGAAAACCAAAAAACCAGAAAATCAAACAACCAAAAAACCAAAACAAAAACAAAAAACAAAAACCCAAAAACCAAAAAAACAAAAACCAAAAAACTAAAAATGAAATAACCAAAAAACCAAAAACCAAAAACAAATACCCAAAAACCAAATACCACAAACCAAAAACCAAATACCAAAAACCAAAAACCAAAAACCAAAAACCAAAAACCAAAAACCAAAAACCATAAACCAAAAACCAAAAACCAAAAACCAAAGACCAAAAACGAAAAACCCAAAAACCAAAAAACCAAAAAACCAAATACCCGAAAACCAAAAAACCAAAAACGAAAAAACAAAAACCAAACACCAAAAACAAAAACCAAAAGCCGAAAACCAAAAACCAAAATCCAAAACCAAAAACCAAAAACCAAAAAACCAAAAACCAAAAACCAAAAACCAAAAACCAAAAACCAAAAACCAAAAACCAAAAACCAAAAACCATAAACCATAAACCAAAAACCAAAAACCAAAGACCAAAAACGAAAAACCCAAAAACCAAAAAACCAAAAAACCATATATCCGAAAACCAAAAAACCAAAAACGAAAAAACAAAAACCAAACTCCAAAAACAAAAACCAAAAACCGAAAGCCAAAAACCAAAATCCAAAAACCAAAAACCGAAAACCAAAAAACCAAAAAATCAAAAAACCAAAAAACCAAAATAAAAACAAAAAACAAAAACCCAAAAACCAAAAAAACAAAAACCAAAAAACTAAAAATGAAATAACCAAAAAACCAAAAACCAAAAACAAATACCCAAAAACCAAATACCACAAACCAACAACCAACTACCAAAAACCAAAAACCAAAAACCAAAAAACCAAAAAACCAAAAAACCAAAAACGAAAAAACAAACACCTAACACCAAAAACAAAAACCAAAAACCGAAAAACAAAAACCAAAAACCAAAATCCAAAAACCAAAAACCAAAAACCAAAAACCAAAAAATCAAAAAATCAAAAAACCAAAAAACCAAAACAAAAAAAAAAAAACAAAAACCAAAAAACCAAAAAACAAAAACCACTAAAACTAAAAACCCAAATAACCAAAATACCAAAAACCAAAAACCAAAAACCAATAACCAAAAGCAAATACCACAAACCAAAAACCAAATACCAAAAACCAAAAACCAAAAAAACCAATTCAAAAAAACCAATTACCCAAAAACCAAACAACTAAAAACCAAAAACCCAAAAACCAACAACCAAAAAACCAAAAATTCGAAAACAAAAAAACCAAAAACGAAAAAACAAAAACCAAACACCGAAAACAAAAACTAAAAACCAAAAACCAAAAACCAAAAACAAAAACCAAAAACGATAAACCAATAACCAAAAACCAAAAACCAAAAACCAAAAACCAAAACCAAAAACCAAAAACCAAAAACCAACAATCAAAAACCAAAAACCAAAAACCAAAAACCAAAAACCAAATACCAAAAACGATAAGCCAAAAACCAAAAACCAAAAACCAAAAAATCAAAAAATCAAAAAACCAAATAACCAAAACAGAAACAAAAAAAAACAAAAACCAATAAACCAACACAGCAAAAATCAAAAATCCAAATAGCAAAAACCAAAAACCAATAACCAAAAACCAAATAGCACAAACCAAAAACCAAATACCAAAAACCAAAAACCCAAAAACGAAAAAAGCAATACAAGAAAAAACAGAAAACCAAAAACCAAAACCCCAAAAACCAAAAAAAACAAAAAAACCAAAAAACCAAAAACCAAAAACCCAAAAACCAAAAAACCAAAAATCCGAAAACCAAAAACAAAAACCAAAAACCAAAAACCAAAAACCAAAAACCAAAACCAAAAACCAAATACCAAAAACCAAAAACCAAAAACCAAAAACCAAAAACCAAAAACCAAAAACCAAAAACCAAAAACCAAAAACCAAAAACCAAAAACCAAAAACCAAAAACCAAAAACCAAAAACCAAAAACCAAAAACCAAAAACCAAAAAACAAAAACTAAAAACCAAAAACCAAAAACCAAAAACCAAAAACCAAAACCAAAAACCAAAAACCAAAAACCAAAAACCAAAAACCAAAAACCAAAAACCAAAAACCAAAAACCAAAAACCAAAAACCAAAAACCAAAAGCCAAAAACCAAAAACCAAAAACCAAAAACCAAAAACCAAAAACCAAAAACCAAAAACCAAAAACCAAAAACCAAAAACCAAAAACCAAAAACCAAAAACCAAAAACCAAAAACCAAAAACCAAAAACCAAAAACCAAAAACCAAAAACCAAAAACCAAAAACCAAAAACCAAAAACCAAAAACCAAAAACCAAAAACCAAAAACCAAAAACCAAAAACCAAAAACCAAAAACCAAAAACCAAAAACCAAAAACCAAAAACCAAAAACCAAAAACCAAAAACCAAAAACCAAAAACCAAAAACCAAAAACCAAAAACCAAAAACCAAAAACCAAAAACCAAAAACCAAAAACCAAAAACCAAAAACCAAAAACCAAAAACCAAAAACCAAAAACCAAAAACCAAAAACCAAAAACCAAAAACCAAAAACCAAAAACCAAAAACCAAAAACCAAAAACCAAAAACCAAAAACCAAAAACCAAAAACCAAAAACCAAAAACCAAAAACCAAAAACCAAAAACCAAAAACCAAAAACCAAAAACCAAAAACCAAAAACCAAAAACCAAAAACCAAAAACCAAAAACCAAAAACCAAAAACCAAAACCAAAAACCAAAAACCAAAAACCAAAAACCAAAAACCAAAAACCAAAAACCAAAAACCAAAAACCAAAAACCAAAAACCAAAAACCAAAAACCAAAAACCAAAAACCAAAAACCAAAAAACAAAAACCAAAAACTAAAAACAAAAAACCAAAAAACAAAAAAAACCAAAAACCAAAAACCGAAAAACCAAAAATCGAAAAACCAAACAACCAGAAACCAAAAACCAAAAACCAAAAACCAAAAACCAAAAAACCCAAAAACCAATTCAAAAACCAAAACACAAAAACCAAAAAAAACCAATAACCAAAAAACAAAAACCCAGAAACCAAAACCAAAAACCAAAAACCAAATACCACCAACCAAAAACCAAATGCCAAAACCAAAAAACCAAAAACCAAAAACCAAAAACCAAAAACCATAAACCAAAAACCAAAAACCAAAAACCAAAGACCAAAAACGAAAAACCCAAAAACCAAAAAACCAAAAAACCAAATAACCGAAAACCAAAAAACCAAAAAACCAAAAACGAAAAAACAAAAACCAAACACCAAAAACAAAAACGAAAAACCGAAAACCAGAAACCAAAATCCAAAAACCAACAACCAAAATCCAAAAAACCAAAAACCAAAAACCAAAAACCAAAAACCAAAAACCAAAAACCAAAAACCAAAAACCATAAACCATAAACCAAAAACCAAAAACCAAAAACCAAAGACCAAAAGCAAATGCCCAAAAACCAAATACCACAAACCAAAAACCAAATACCAAAAACCAAAAACCAAAAACCAAAAAACAAAAACCAAAAACCGAAAACCAAAAACCAAAATCCAAAAACCAAAAACCGAAAACCAAAAAACCAGAAAATCAAACAACCAAAAAACCAAAACAAAAACAAAAACAAAAACCCAAAAACCAAAAAAACAAAAACCAAAAAACTAAAAATGAAATAACCAAAAAACCAAAAAGCAAAAACAAATACCCAAAAACCAAATGCCACAAACCAAAAACCAAATACCAAAAACCAAAAACCAAAAACCAAAAACCAAAAACCAAAAACCATAAACCAAAAACCAAAAACCAAAAACCAAAGACCAAAAACGAAGAACCCAAAAACCAAAAAACCAAAAAACCAAATACCCGAAAACCAAAAAACCAAAAAACCAAAAACGAAAAAACAAAAACCAAACACCAAAAACAAAAACCAAAAACCGAAAACCAAAAACCAAAATCCAAAAACCAAAAACCAAAAACCAAAAAACCAAAAACCAAAAACCAAAAACCAAAAACCAAAAACCAAAAACAATAAACCAAAAACCAAAAACCAAAAAACCAAAAAACCAAAAATCCAAAAACGAAAAAACAAAAACCAAACTCCAAAAACAAAAACCAAAAACCGAAAACCAAAAACCAAAAACCAAAAACCAAAAACCAAAAACCAAAAACCAAAAACCAAAAACCAAAAACCAAAAACCAAAAAACCAAAAACCAAAAACCAAAAACCAAAAACCAAAAAACCAAAAAACCAAAAACCAAAAACCAAAAACAAAAAACCAAAAACCAAAAACCAAAAAAACAAAAACCAAAAACCAAAAACAATAAACCAAAAACCAAAAACCAAAAACCAAAAACCAAAAACCAAAAACAAAAAAACCAAAAACCAAAAACAAAAACCTAAAAGCAAAAACCTAAAACCAAAAACCAAAAACAAAAAACCAAAAACCAAAAACCAAAAAACCAAAAACCAAAAACCAAAAACCAAAAACCAAAAACCAAAAACCAAAAACAAAAAACCAAAAACCAAAAACCAAAAAACCAAAAACCAAAAACCAAAAACCAAAAACCAAAAACCAAAAACCAAAAACCAAAAACCAAAAACCAAAAACCAAAAACCAAAACCAAAAACCAAAAACCAAAAACCAAAAACCAAAAACCAAAAACCAAAAACCAAAAACCAAAAACCATAAACCAAAAACCAAAAACCAAAAACCAAAGACCAAAAACGAAAAACCCAAAAACCAAAAAACCAAAAAACCAAATACCTAAAAACCAAAAAACCAAAAAACCAAAAACGAAAAAACAAAAACCAAACACCAAAAACAAAAACCAAAAACCGAAAACCAAAAAACCAGAAAATCAAACAACCAAAAAACCAAAACAAAAACAAAAACAAAAACCCAAAAACCAAAAAAACAAAAACCAAAAAACTAAAAATGAAATAACCAAAAAACCAAAAAGCAAAAACAAATACCCAAAAACCAAATGCCACAAACCAAAAACCAAACACCAAAAACAAAAACCAAAAACCGAAAACCAAAAACCAAAATCCAAAAACCAAAAACCAAAAACCAAAAAACCAAAAACCAAAAACCAAAAACCAAAAACCAAAAACCAAAAACCAAAAACCAAAAACCAAAAACCAAAAACCAAAAACCAAAAACCATAAACCATAAACCAAAAACCAAAAACCAAAGACCAAAAACGTAAAACCCAAAAACCAAAAAACCAAAAAACCACATATCCGAAAACCAAAAAACCAAAAATCCAAAAACGAAAAAACAAAAACCAATCTCCAAAAACAAAAACCAAAAACCGAAAACCAAAAACCAAAATCCAAAAACCAAAAACCGAAAACCAAAAAACCAAAAAATCAAAAAACCAAAAAACCAAAATAAAAACAGAAACCCAAAAACCAAAAAAACAAAAACCAAAATACTAAAAATGAAATATTCAAAAAACCAAAAACCAAAAACAAATACCCAAAAACCAAATACCACAAACCAAAAACCAAATACCAAAAACCAAAAACCAAAAACCAAAAAACCAAAAAACCAAAAACGAAAAAACAAAAACCAAACACCGAAAACAAAAACCAAAAACCAAAAACCAAAAACCAAAAACAAAAACCAATAACGATAAACCAAAAACCAAAAACCAAAAACCAAAAAATCAAAAAACCAAACAAAAACAAAAAAACAAAAACCAAAAAAAAAACCAAAAAAAACTAAAAAACCAAATAACCAAAAAACCAAAACCAATAACCAAAAACCAAAAACCAAAAACCAAAAACCAAAAACCAAAAACCAAAAACCAAAAAACCAAAAACCAAAAACCAAGAACCTAAAAGCAAAAACCTAAAACCAAAAACCAAAAACAAAAAACCAAAAACCAAAAACCAAAAAACCAAAAACCAAAAACCAAAAACCAAAAACCAAAAACCAAAAACCAAAAACCAAAAACACAAAACCAAAAACCAAAAACCAAAAAACCAAAAACCAAAAACCAAAAACCAAAAACCAAAAACCAAAAACCCAAAACCAAAAACCAAAAACCAAAAACCAAAAACCAAAAACCAAAAACCAAAAACCAAAAACCAAAAATCAAAAACCAAAAACCAAAAACCAAAAACCATAAACCAAAAACCAAAAACCAAAAACCAAAAACCAAAGACCAAAAACGAAAAACCCAAAAACCAAAAAACCAAAAAAACCAAATACCCAAAAACCAAAAAACCAAAAAATCAAAAACGAAAAAACAAAAACCAAACACCAAAAACAAAAACCAAAAACCGAAAACCAAAAACCAAAATCCAAAAACCAAAAACAAAAAACCAAAAAACCAAAAACCAAAAACCAAAAACCAAAAACCAAAAACCAAAAACCAAAAACCATAAGCCATAAACCAAAAACCAAAAACCAAAGACCAAAAACGAAAAACCCAAAAACCAAAAAACCAAAAAACCAAATATCCGAAAACCAAAAAACCAAAAAACAAAAAACGAAAAAACAAAAACCAAACTCCAAAAACAAAAACCAAAAACCGAAAACCAAAAACCAAAATCCAAAAACCGAAAACCAAAAAACCAGAAAATCAAACAACCAAAAAACCAAAACAAAAACAAAAAACAAAAACCCAAAAACCAAAAAAACAAAAACCAAAAAACTAAAAATGAAATAACCAAAAAACCAAAAACCAAAAACAAATACCCAAAAACCAAATACCACAAACCAAAAACCAAATACCAAAAACCAAAAACCAAAAACCAAAAACCAAAAACCAAAAACCAAAAACCAAAAACCATAAACCAAAAACCAAAAACCAAAAACCAAAGACCAAAAACGAAAAACCCAAAAACCAAAAAACCAAAAAACCAAATACCCGAAAACCAAAAAACCAAAAAACCAAAAACGAAAAAACAAAAACCAAACACCAAAAACAAAAACCAAAAGCCGAAAACCAAAAACCAAAATCCAAAACCAAAAACCAAAAACCAAAAAACCAAAAACCAAAAACCAAAAACCAAAAACCAAAAACCAAAAACCAAAAACCAAAAACCAAAAACCATAAACCATAAACCAAAAACCAAAAACCAAAGACCAAAAACGAAAAACCCAAAAACCAAAAAACCAAAAAACCACATATCCGAAAACCAAAAAACCAAAAAACCAAAAACGAAAAAACAAAAACCAAACTCCAAAAACAAAAACCAAAAACCGAAAACCAAAAACCAAAATCCAAAAACCAAAAACCGAAAACCAAAAAACCAAAAAATCAAAAAACCAAAAAACCAAAATAAAAACAAAAAACAAAAACCCAAAAACCAAAACAACAAAAACCAAAAAACTAAAAATGAAATAACCAAAAAACCAAAAACCAAAAACAAATACCCAAAAACCAAATACCACAAACCAACAACCAACTACCAAAAACCAAAAACCAAAAACCAAAAAACCAAAAAACCAAAAAACCAAAAACGAAAAAACAAACACCTAACACCAAAAACCAAAAACCAAAAACCAAAAAACAAAAGCCAAAAACCAAAAACCAAAAACCAAAAACCAAAAACCAAAAACCAAAAACCAAAAACCAAAAACCAAAAACCAAAAACCAAAAACCAAAAACCAAAAACCAAAAACCAAAAACCAAAAACCAAAAACCAAAAACCAAAAACCAAAACCAAAAACCAAAAACCAAAAACCAAAAACCAAAAACTAAAAACCAAAAACCAAAAACCAAAAACCAAAAACCATAAACCAAAAACCAAAAACCAAAAACCAAAAACCAAAAACCAAAAACCAAAAACCAAAAACCAAAAACCAAAAACCAAAAACCAAAAACCAAAAACCAAAAACCAAAAACCAAAAACCAAAAACCAAAAACCAAAAACCAAAAACCAAAAACCAAAAACCAAAAACCAAAAACCAAAAACCAAAAACCAAAAACCAAAAACCAAAAACCAAATCCCAAAAACCAAAAACCTAAACCAAAAACCAAAAACCAAAAACCAAAAACCAAAAACCAAAAACCAAAAACCAAAAACCAAAAACCAAAAACCAAAAACCAAAAAACAAAAGCCAAAAACCAAAAACCAAAAACCAAAAACCAAAAACCAAAAACCAAAAACCAAAAACCAAAAACCAAAAACCAAAAACCAAAAACCAAAAACCAAAAACCAAAAACCAAAAACCAAAAACCAAAAACCAAAAACCAAAAACCAAAAACCAAAAACCAAAAACCAAAAACCAAAAACCAAAAACCAAAAACCAAAAACCAAAAACCAAAAACCAACAACCAAAAACCAAAAACCAAAAACCAAAAACCAAAAACCAAAAACCAAAAACCAAAAACCAAAAACCAAAAACCAAAAACCAAAAACCAAAAACCAAAAACCAAAAACCAAAAACCAAAAACCAAAAACCAAAAACCAAAAACCAAAAACCAAAAACCAAAAACCAAAACCAAAAACCAAAAACCAAAAACCAAAAACCAAAAACCAAAAACCAAAAACCAAAAACCAAAAACCAAAAACCATAAACCAAAAACCAAAAACCAAAAACCAAAAACCAAAAACCAAAAACCAAAAACCAAAAACCAAAAACCAAAAACCAAAAAACAAAAACCAAAAACCAAAAACCAAAAACCAAAAACCAAAAACCAAAAACCATAAACCCAAAACCAAAAATCAAAAACCAAAAACCAAAAACCAAAAACCAAAAACCAAAAACCAAAAACCGAAATCCAAAACCCAAAAACCAAAAACCAAACACCAAACACCAAAACCCAAACACCAAAAACCAAAAAACAAAAACCAAAAACTAAAAACAAAAAACCAAAAAACAAAAAAACCAAAAACCAAAAACCGAAAAACCAAAAATCGAAGAACCAAACAACCAGAAACCAAAAACCAAAAACCAAAAACCAAAAACCAAAAACCAAAACCAAAAACCAAAAACCAAAAAACCCAAAAACCAATTCAAAAACCAAAATACAAAAACCAAAAAAAACCAATAACCAAAAAACAAAAACCCAGAAACCAAAACCAAAAACCAAAAACCAAATACCACCAACCAAAAACCAAATGCCAAAACCAAAAAACCAAAAACCAAAAACCAAAAACCAAAAACCATAAACCAAAAACCAAAAACCAAAAACCAAAGACCAAGAACGAAAAACCCAAAAACCAAAAAACCAAAAAACCAAATAACCGAAAACCAAAAAACCAAAAAACCAAAAACGAAAAAACAAAAACCAAACACCAAAAACAAAAACCAAAAACCGAAAACCAAAAACCAAAATCCAAAAACCAAAAACCAAAATCCAAAAAACCAAAAACCAAAAACCAAAAACCAAAAACCAAAAACCAAAAACCAAAAACCAAAAACCATAAACCATAAACCAAAAACCAAAAACCAAAAACCAAAGACCAAAAACAAATGCCCAAAAACCAAATACCACAAACCAAAAACCAAATACCAAAAACCAAAAACCAAAAACCAAAAACCAAAAACCAAAAACCAAAAACCAAAAACCAAAAACCAAAAACCAAAAACCATAAACCAAAAACCAAAAACCAAAAACCAAAGACCAAAAACGAAAAACCCAAAAACCAAAAAACCAAAAAACCAAACATCCGAAAACCAAAAAACCAAAAAACCAAAAACGAAAAAACAAACACCAAACACCAAAAACAAAAACCAAAAACCGAAAACCAAAAACCAAAATCCAAAAACCAAAAACCAAAAAACCAAAAAATCAAAAAACCAAAAAACCAAAACAAAAGAAAAAAACAAAAACCCAAAAAACAAAAACCACTAAAACTAAAAAACCAAATAACCAAAAAACCAAAAACCAAAAACCAATAACCAACAGCAAATACCACATACCAAAAACCAAATACCAAAAACCAAAAACCAAAAAAACCAATTACCCAAAACCAAACAACTAACAACCAAAAACCCAAAAACCAACAACCAAAAAACCAAAAATCCGAAAACCAAAAAACCAAAAACGAAAAAACAAAAACCAAACACCGAAAACAAAAACCAAAAACCAAAAACCAAAAGCCAAAACCATAAACCACAAACCAAAAACCAAAAACCAAAAACCAAAAACCAAAAACCAAAAACCAAAAACCAAAAACCAAAAACCAAAAACCAAAAACCAAAAACCAAAAACCAAAAACCAAAAACCAAAAACCAAAAACCAAAAACCAAAAACCAAAAACCAAAAACCAAAACCAAAAACCAAAAACCATAAACCAAAAACCAAAACCAAAAACCAAAAACCAAAAACCAAAAACCGAAAACCAAAAACCAAAAACCAAAAACCAAAAACCAAAAACCAAAAACCAAAAACCAAAAACCAAAAACCAAAAACCAAAAACCAAAAACCAAAAAACCAAAAACCAAAAACCAAAAACCAAAAACCAAAAAACCAAAAAACCAAAAACCAAAAACCAAAAACAAAAAACCAAAAACCAAAAACCAAAAAACCAAAAACCAAAAACCAAAAACCAAAAACAATAAACCAAAAACCAAAAACCAAAAACCAAAAACAAAAAAACCAAAAACCAAAAACAAAAACCTAAAAGCAAAAACCTAAAACCAAAAACCAAAAACAAAAAACCAAAAACCAAAAACCAAAAAACCAAAAACCAAAAACCAAAAACCAAAAACCAAAAACCAAAAACCAAAAACAAAAAACCAAAAACCAAAAACCAAAAAACCAAAAACCAAAAACCAAAAACCAAAAACCAAAAACCAAAAACCAAAAACCAAAAACCAAAAACCAAAAACCAAAAACCAAAAACCAAAAACCAAAAACCAAAAACCAAAACCAAAAACCAAAAACCAAAAACCAAAAACCAAAAACCAAAAACCAAAAACCAAAAACCAAAAACCATAAACCAAAAACCAAAAACCAAAAACCAAAGACCAAAAACGAAAAACCCAAAAACCAAAAAACCAAAAAACCAAATACATAAAAACCAAAAAACCAAAAAACCAAAAACGAAAAAACAAAAACCAAACACCAAAAACAAAAACCAAAAACCGAAAACCATAAACCAAAATCCAAAAACCAAAAACCAAAAACCAAAAAACCAAAAACCAAAAACCAAAAACCAAAAACCAAAAACCAAAAACCAAAAACCAAAAACCAAAAACCAAAAACCAAAAACCATAAACCATAAACCAAAAACCAAAAACCAAAGACCAAAAACGAAAAACCCAAAAACCAAAAAACCAAAAAACCAAATATCCGAAAACCAAAAAACCAAAAAACCAAAAACGAAAAAACAAAAACCAAACTCCAAAAACAAAAACCAAAAACCGAAAACCAAAAACTAAAATCCAAAAACCAAAAACCGAAAACCAAAAAACCAGAAAATCAAACAACCAAAAAACCAAAACAAAAACAAAAACAAAAACCCAAAAACCAAAAAAACAAAAAACAAAAAACTAAAAATGAAATAACCAAAAAACCAAAAAGCAAAAACAAATACCCAAAAACCAAATGCCACAAACCAAAAACCAAATACCAAAAACCAAAAACCAAAAACCAAAAACCAAAAACCAAAAACCATAAACCAAAAACCAAAAACCAAAAACCAAAGACCAAAAACGAAGAACCCAAAAACCAAAAAACCAAAAAACCAAATACCCGAAAACCAAAAAACCAAAAAACCAAAAACGAAAAAACAAAAACCAAACACCAAAAACAAAAACCAAAAACCGAAAACCAAAAACCAAAATCCAAAAACCAAAAACCAAAAACCAAAAAACCAAAAACCAAAAACCAAAAACCAAAAACCAAAAACCAAAAACCAAAAACCAAAAACCAAAAACCAAAAACCAAAAACCATAAACCATAAACCAAAAACCAAAAACCAAAGACCAAAAACGAAAAACCCAAAAACCAAAAAACCAAAAAACCACATATCCGAAAACCAAAAAACCAAAAAACCAAAAACGAAAAAACAAAAACCAAACTCCAAAAACAAAAACCAAAAACCGAAAACCAAAAACCAAAATCCAAAAACCAAAAACCGAAAACCAAAAAACCAAAAAATCAAAAAACCAAAAAACCAAAATAAAAACAAAAAACAGAAACCCAAAAACCAAAAAAACAAAAACCAAAAAACTAAAAATGAAATATTCAAAAAACCAAAAACCAAAAACAAATACCCAAAAACCAAATACCACAAACCAAAAACCAAATACCAAAAACCAAAAACCAAAAACCAAAAAACCAAAAACCAAAAACGAAAAAACAAAAACCAAACACCGAAAACAAAAACCAAAAACCAAAAACCAAAAACCAAAAACAAAAACCAAAAACGATAAACCAAAAACCAAAACCCAAAAACCAAAAAATCAAAAAACCAAACAAAAACATAAAAACAAAAACCAAAAAAAAAAAACCAAAAAAACGAAAAAACCAAATAACCAAAAAACCAAAACCAATAACCAAAAACCAAAAACCAAAAACCAAAAACCAAAACCAAAAACCAAAAACCAAAAACCAACAACCAAAAACCAAAAACCAAAAACCAAACACCAAAAACCAAAAACCAAAAACGATAAGCCACAAACCAAAAACCAAAAACCAAAAAATCAAAAAATCAAAAAACCAAAAAACCAAAACAGAAACAAAAAAAAACAAAAACCAAAAACCAAAACAACAAAAATCAAAAAACCAAAAACCAAAAACCAAAAACCAATAACCAAAAACCAAATACCACAAACCAAAAACCAAATACCAAAAACCAAAAACCCAAAAACGAAAAAAGCAATACAAGAAAAAACAGAAAACCAAAAACCAAAACCCCAAAAACCAAAAAAAACAAAAAAACCAAAAAACCAAAAACCAAAAACCCAAAAACCAAAAAACCAAAAATCCGAAAACCAAAAAACCAAAAAACCAAAAACGAAAAACCAAAAACCAAAAACCAAAAACCAAAAACCAAAAACCAAAAACCAAAAACCAAAAACCAAAAACCAAAAACCAAAAACCAAAAACCAAAAACCAACAACCAAAAACCAAAAACCAATCACCAAAAACCAAAAACCAAAAACCAAAAACCAAAAACCAAAAACCAAAAACCAAAAACCAAAAACCAAAAACCAAAAACCAAAAACCAAAAACCAAAAACCAAAAACCAAAAACCAAAAACCAAAAACCAAAAACCAAAAACCAAAAACCAAAAACCAAAAACCAAAACCAAAACCAAAAACCAAAAACCAAAAACAAAAACCAAAAACCAAAATCCAAAAACCAAAATCCGAAAACCAAAACCCAAAAACCAAACACCAAAAACCAAAAACCTAAAACCAAAAACGAAAACCAAAAACCAAAAACCAAAAACCAAAAAACCAAAAACCAAAAACCAAAAAACCAAAAACCAAAAACCAAAAACCAAACACCAAAAACCAAAAACCAAAAACCAAAAACCAAAAACCAAAAATCAAAAACCAAAAACCAAAAACCAAAAACCAAAAACCAAAAACCAAAAACCAAAAATCAAAAACCAAAAACCAAAAACCAAAAACCAAAAATCAAAAACCAAAAACCAAAAACCAAAAACCAAAAACCAAAACCAAAAACCAAAAAACAAAAACCAAATACCAAAAACCAAAAACCAAAAACCAAAAACCAAAAACCAAAAACCAAAAACCAAAAACCAAAAACCAAAAACCAAAAACCAAAAACCAAAAACCAAAAACCAAAAACCAAAAACCAAAAACCAAAAACCAAAAACCAAAAACCAAAAACCAAAAACCAAAAAACCAAAAACCAAAAACCAAAAACCAAAAACCAAAAACCAAAAGCCAAAACCAAAAACCAAAAACCAAAAACCAAAAACCAAAAACCAAAAACCAAAAACCAAAAACCAAAAACCAAAAACCAAAAACCAAAAACCAAACACCAAAAACCAAAAACCAAAAACCAAAAACCAAAAACCAAAAACCAAAAACCAAAAACCAAAAACCAAAAACCAAAAACCAAAAACCAAAAACCAAAAACAAAAAACCAAAAACCAAAAACCAAAAACCAAAAACCAAAAAACCAAAAACCAAAAACCAAAAACCAAAAACCAAAAACCAAAAGCCAAAACCAAAAACCAAAAACCAAAAACCAAAAACCAAAAACCAAAAACCAAAAACCAAAAACCAAAAACCAAAAACCAAAAACCAAAAACCAAAAACCAAACACCAAAAAACCAAAAACCAAAAACCAAAAACCAAACACCAAAAACCAAAAACCAAAAACCAAAAACCAAAAACCAAAAATCAAAAACCAAAAACCAAAAACCAAAAACCAAAAACCAAAAATCAAAAACCAAAAACCAAAAACCAAAAACCAAAAACCAAAAACCAAAAACCAAAAAACAAAAACCAAATACCAAAAACCAAAAACCAAAAACCAAAAACCAAAAACCAAAAACCAAAAACCAAAAACCAAAAACCAAAAACCAAAAACCAAAAACCAAAAACCAAAAACCAAAAACCAAAAACCAAAAACCAAAAACCAAAAACCAAAAACCAAAAACCAAAAACCAAAAACCAAAAACCAAAAACCAAAAACCAAAAACCAAAAACCAAAAACCAAAAACCAAAAACCAAAAACCAAAAACCAAAAACCAAAAACCAAAAACCAAAAACCAAAAACCAAAAACCAAAAACCAAAAACCAAAAACCAAAAACCAAAAACCAAAAACCAAAAACCAAAAACCAAACACCAAAAACCAAAAACCAAAAACCAAAAACCAAAAACCAAAAACCAAAAACCAAAAAACCAAAAACCAAAAACCAAAAACCAAAAACAAAAAACCAAAAACCAAAAACCAAAAACCAAAAACCAAAAACCAAAAACCAAAAACCAAAAACCAAAAACCAAAAACCAAAAACCAAAAACCAAAAACCAAAAACCAAAAACCAAAAACCAAAAACCAAAAACCAAAAACCAAAAACCAAAAACCAAAAACCAAATACCAAAAACCAAAAACCAAAAACCAAAAACCAAAAACGAAAAACCAAAAACCAAAAACCAAAAACCAAAAACCAAAAAACCAAAAACGAAAAACCAAAAACCAAAAACCAAACACCAAAAACCAAAAACCAAAAACCAAAACCAAAAACCAAAAACCAAAAACCAAAAACCAAAAACCAAAAACCAAAAACCAAAAACCAAAAACCAAAAACCAAAAACCAAAAACCAAAAACCAAAAACCAAAAACCAAAAACCAAAAACCAAAAACCAAATACCAAAAACCAAAAACCAAAAACCAAAAACCAAAAACCAAAAACCAAAAACCAAAAACCAAAAACCAAAAACAAAAACCAAAAACCTAAAACCAAAAACGAAAACCAAAAACCAAAAACCAAAAACCAAAAAACCAAAAACCAAAAACCAAAAAACCAAAAACCAAAAACCAAAAACCAATAACCAAACACCAAAAACCAAAAACCAAAAACCTAAAACCAAAAACCAAAAACCAAAAACCAAAAACCAAAAACCCAAAAACCAAAAACCAAAAACCAAAAACCAAAAACCAAAAACCAAAAACCAAAAACCAAAAACCAAAAAACAAAAACCAAAAACCAAAAACCAAAAACCAAAACCAAAAACCAAAAACCAAAAACCAAAAACCAAAAACCAAAAACCAAAAACCAAAAACCAAAAACCAAAAACCAAAAACCAAAAACCAAAACCAAAAACCAAAAACCATAAACCAAAAACCAAAACCAAAAACCAAAAACCAAAAACCAAAAACCAAAAACCAAAAACCAAAAACCAAAAACCAAAAACCAAAAACCAAAAACCAAAAACCATAAACCAAAAACCAAAACCAAAAACCAAAAACCAAAAACCAAAAACCAAAAAACAAAAACCAAAAACCAAAACCAAAAACCAAAAACCAAAAACCAAAAACCAAAAACCAAAAACCAAAAACCAAAAACCAAAAACCAAAAACCAAATACCAAAAACCAAAAACCATAAACCAAAAACCAAAACCAAAAACCAAAAACCAAAAACCAAAAACCAAAAACCAAAAACCAAAAACCAAAAACCAAAAACCAAATACCAAAAACCAAAAACCAAAAACCATAAACCAAAAACCTAAACCAAAAACCAAAAACCAAAAACCAAAAACCAAAAACCAAAAACCAAAAACCAAAAACCAAAAACCAAATACCAAAAACCAAAAACCAAAAACCAAAAACCAAAAACCAAAAACCAAAAACCAAAAACCAAAAACCAAAAACCAAAAACCAAAAACAAAAACCAAAAACCTAAAACCAAAAACCAAAAACCAAAAACCAAAAACCAAAAACCAAAAAACAAAAACCAAAAACCAAAAACCAAAAACCAAAAGCCAAAAACCAAAAACCAAAACCAAAAACCAAAAACCAAAAACCAAAAACCAAAAACCAAAAACCAAAAACCAAAACTCAAAAACCAAAAACCTAAAACCAAAAACGAAAACCAAAAACCAAAAACCAAAAACCAAAAACCAAAAAACCAAAAACCAAAAACCAAAAAACCAAAAACGAAAAACCAAAAACCAAAAACCAAACACCAAAAACCAAAAACCAAAAACCAAAAACCAAAAACTAAAAACCAAAAACCAAAAACCAAAAACCAAAAACCAAAAACCAAAAACCAAAAACCAAAAACCAAAAACCAAAAACCAAAAACCAAAAACCAAAAACCAAATACCAAAAACCAAAAACCAAAAACCAAAAACCAAAAACCAAAAACCAAAAACCAAAAACCAAAAACCAGAAACCAAAAAACCAAAAACGAAAAACCAAAAACCAAAAACCAAACACCAAAAACCAAAAACCAAAAACCAAAAACCAAAAACCAAAAACCAAAAACCAAAAACCAAAAACCAAAAACCAAAAACCAAAAACCAAAAACCAAAAACCAAAAACCAAATACCAAAAACCAAAAACCAAAAACCAAAAACCAAAAACCAAAAACCAAAAACCAAAAACCAAAAACCAAAAACCAAAAACCAAAAACAAAAACCAAAAACCTAAAACCAAAAACGAAAACCAAAAACCAAAAACCAAAAACCAAAAAACCAAAAACCAAAAACCAAAAAACCAAAAACCAAAAACCAATAACCAAACATCAAAAACCAAAAACCTAAAACCAAAAACCAAAAACCAAAAACCAAAAACCAAAAACCAAAAACCAAAAACCAAAAACCAAAAACCAAAAACCAAAAACCAAAAACCAAAAACCAAAAACCAAAAACCAAAAACCAAAAACCAAAAACCAAAAACCAAAAACCAAAAACCAAAAACCAAAAACCAAAAACCAAAAACCAAAAACCAAAAACCAAAAAACAAAAACCAAAAACCAAAAACCAAAAACCAAAACCAAAAACCAAAAACCAAAAACCAAAAACCAAAAACCAAAAACCAAAAAACAAAAACCAAAAACCAAAAACCAAAAACCAAAACCAAAAACCAAAAACCATAAACCAAAAACCAAAACCAAAAACCAAAAACCAAAAACCAAAAACCAAAAACCAAAAACCAAAAACCAAAAACCAAAAACCAAAAACCAAAAACCAAAAACCAAAAACCAAAAACCAAAAACCAAAAGCCAAAAACCAAAAATCAAAAACCAAAAACCAAAAACCAAAAACCAAAAACCAAAAACCAAAAACCAAAAACCAAAAACCAAAAACCAAAAACCAAAAACCAAAAACCAAAAACCAAAAACCAAAAACCAAAAACCAAAAACCAAAAACCAAAGACCAAAACCAAAAACCAAAAACCAAAAACCAAAAACCAAAAACCAAAAACGAAAAACCAAAACCAAAAACGAAAAACCAAAAACCAAAAACCAAAAACCAAAAACCAAAAACCAAAAACCAAAAACTTAAAACCAAAAACCAAAAACCAAAAACCAAAAACCAAAAACCAAAAACCAAAAACCAAAAACCAAAAACCAAAAACCAAAGACCAAAAAACCAAAAACCAAAAACCAAAAACCAAAAAAACCAAAAACCAAAAACCAAAAAACCAAAAACCAAAAACCAAAAACCAAAAACAAAAAACCAAAAACCAAAAACCAAAAACCAAAAACCAAAAACCAAAAACCAAAAACCGAAAACCCAAAAACCAAAAACCAAAAACCAAAAACCAAAAACCAAAGACCAAAGACCAAAAAACCAAAAACCAAAAACCAAAAACCAAAAAACCAAAAACCAAAAACCAAAAAACCAAAAACCAAAAAGCAAAAACCGAAAACCAAAAACGAAAAACCAAAAACCAAAAACCCAAAAACCAAAAACCCCAAAAACCAAAAACCAAAAATCAAAACCAAAAACCAAAAACCAAAAACCAAAAACCAAAACCAAAAACCAAAAACCAAAAACCAAAAACCAAAAACCAAAACAAAAAACCAAAAACCAAAAACCAAAAACCAAAAACCAAAAACCGAAAACCAAAAACCAAAGACCAAAAACCAAAAACTAAAAACCAAAAACCAAAAACGAAAAACCAAAAACGAAAAACGAAAAACCAAAAGCCAAAAACCAAAAACCAAAACCAAAAACCAAAACCAAAAACCAAAAACCAAAACCAAAAACCAAAAACCAAAAACCAAAAACCAAAAACCAAAAACCAAAAACCAAAAACCAAAAACCAAAAACCAAAAACCAAAAACCAAAAACCAAAAACCAAAAACCAAAAACCAAAAACCAAAAACCAAAAACCAAAAACCAAAAACCAAAAACCAAGAACCAAAAACGAAAAACCAAAAACGAAAAACGAAAAACCAAAAGCCAAAAACCAAAAACCAAAACCAAAAACCAAAACCAAAAACCAAAAACCAAAAACCAAAAACCAAAAACCAAAAACCGAAAACCAAAAACCAAAGACCAAAAACCAAAAACTAAAAACCAAGAACCAAAAACGAAAAACCAAAAACGAAAAACGAAAAACCAAAAGCCAAAAACCAAAAACCAAAACCAAAAACCAAAACCAAAAACCAAAAACCAAAACCAAAAACCAAAAACCAAAAATCAAAGACCAAAAAACCAAAAACCAAAAACCAAAAACCAAAAACCAAAAACCAAAAACCAAAAACCAAAAACCAAAAACCAAAAACCAAAAACCGAAAACCAAAAACCAAAGACCAAAAACCAAAAACTAAAAACCAAGAACCAAAAACGAAAAACCAAAAACGAAAAACGAAAAACCAAAAGCCAAAAACCAAAAACCAAAAACCAAAAACCAAAAACCAAAAACCAAAAACCAAAAACCAAAAACCAAAAACCAAAAACCAAAAACCAAAAACCAAAAACCAAAACCAAAAACCAAAAACCAAAAACCAAAAACCAAAAACCAAAAACCAAAAACCAAAAACCAAAAACCAAAAACCAAAAACCAAAAACCAAAAACCAAAAACCAAAAACCAAAAACCAAAAACCAAAAACCAAAAACCAAAAACCAAAAACCAAAAACCAAGAACCAAAAACGAAAAACCAAAAACGAAAAACGAAAAACCAAAAGCCAAAAACCAAAAACCAAAACCAAAAACCAAAACCAAAAACCAAAAACCAAAAACCAAAAACCAAAAACCAAAAACCGAAAACCAAAAACCAAAGACCAAAAACCAAAAACTAAAAACCAAGAACCAAAAACGAAAAACCAAAAACGAAAAACGAAAAACCAAAAGCCAAAAACCAAAAACGAAAAACCAAAAGCCAAAAACCAAAAACCAAAACCAAAAACCAAAACCAAAAACCAAAAACCAAAACCAAAAACCAAAAACCAAAAATCAAAGACCAAAAAACCAAAAACCAAAAACCAAAAACCAAAAACCAAAAACCAAAAACCAAAAACCAAAAACCAAAAACCAAAAACCAAAAACCGAAAACCAAAAACCAAAGACCAAAAACCAAAAACTAAAAACCAAGAACCAAAAACGAAAAACCAAAAACGAAAAACGAAAAACCAAAAGCCAAAAACCAAAAACCAAAACCAAAAACCAAAACCAAAAACCAAAAACCAAAACCAAAAACCAAAAACCAAAAACCAAAAACCAAAAACCAAAAACCAAAAACCAAAAACCAAAAACCAAAAACCAAAAACCAAAAACCAAAAACCAAAAACCAAAAACCAAAAACCAAAAACCAAAAACCAAAAACCAAAAACCAAAAACCAAAAACCAAAAACCAAAAACCAAAAATCAAAGACCAAAAAACCAAAAACCAAAAACTAAAAACCAAAAATCAAAAACCAAAAAACCAAAAACCAAAAACCAAAAACCAAAAACCAAAAACCAAAAACCAAAAACCAAAAACAAAAAACCAAAAACCAAAAACCAAAAACCAAAAACCAAAAACCAAAAACCAAAAACCAAAAACCAAAAACCAAAAACCAAAAACCAAAAACCAAAAACCAAAAACCAAAAACCAAAAACCAAAAACCAAAAACCAAAAACCAAAAACCAAAAACCAAAAACCAAAAACCAAAAACCAAAACCAAAAACCAAAAACCAAAAACCAAAAACCAAAAACCAAAAACCAAAACCAAAAACCAAAAACCAAAAACCAAAAACCAAAAACGAAAAACCAAAAACCAAAAACCAAAAACCAAAAACTAAAAAACAAAAACCAAAAACCAAAACCAAAAACCAAAAACCAAAAACCAAAAACCAAAAACCAAAAACCAAAAACCAAAAACCAAAAACCAAAAACCAAAAACCAAAAACCAAAAACCAAAAACCAAAAACCAAAAACCAAAAACCAAAAACCAAAAACCAAAAACGAAAAACCAAAAACCAAAAACCCAAAAACCAAAAACCCCAAAAACCAAAAACCAAAAATCAAAACCAAAAACCAAAAACCAAAAACCAAAAACCAAAACCAAAAACCAAAAACCAAAAACCAAAAACCAAAAACCAAAACAAAAAACCAAAAACCAAAAACCAAAAACCAAAAACCAAAAACCGAAAACCAAAAACCAAAGACCAAAAACCAAAAACTAAAAACCAAAAACCAAAAACGAAAAACCAAAAACGAAAAACGAAAAACCAAAAGCCAAAAACCAAAAACCAAAACCAAAAACCAAAACCAAAAACCAAAAACCAAAACCAAAAACCAAAAACCAAAAACCAAAAACCAAAAACCAAAAACCAAAAACCAAAAACCAAAAACCAAAAACCAAAAACCAAAAACAAAAACCAAAACCAAAAACCAAAAACCAAAAACCAAAAACCAAAAACCATGAACCAAAAACCAAAACAAAAAACCAAAACAAAAACCAAAAACCAAAAACAAAAAACCAAAACAAAAAACCAAAAACCAAAAACCAAAATCCAAAAACCAAAAACCAAAAACCAAAAACCAAAAACCAAAAACAAAAAACCAAAAACCAAAAACCAAAAACCAAAAACCAAAAACCAAAAACCAAAAACCAAAAACCAAAAACCAAAGACCAAACAACCAAAAACCAAAAACCAAAAACCAAAAAACCAAAAACCAAAAACCAAAAAACCAAAAACCAAAAACCAAAAACCAAAAACGAAAAACCAAAAATCAAAAACCAAAAACGAAAAACCAAAAACAAAAAACAAAAAACCAAAAACCAAAAACCAAAAATCAAAACTAAAAACCAAAACCAAAAACCAAAAGCCAAAAACCAAAAACCAAAAACCAAAAACCAAAACAAAAAACCAAAAACCAAAAACCAAAAACCAAAAACCAAAAACCGAAAACCAAAAACCAAAAACCAAAAACCAAAAACCAAAAAACCAAAAACCAAAAACGAAAAACCAAAAACAAAAAACAATAACCAAAAACCAAAAACCAAAAACCAAAAACCCAAAAAAAAACCAAAAACCAAAAACCAAAAACCAAAAACCAAAAACCAAAAACCAAAAACCAAAAACCAAAAACCCAAGACCAAAAAACCAAAAACCAAAAACCAAAAACCAAAAAACCAAAAACCAAAAACCAAAAAACCAAAAACAAAAACCAAAAACCAAAAACCAAAAACCAAAAACCAAAAACCAAAAACCAAAAACCAAAAACCAAAAACCAAAAACCAAAAACCCAAAAACCAAAAACCCAAAAACCAAAAACCAAAAACCAAAAACCAAAAACCAAAAACCAAAAACCAAAAACCAAAAACCAAAAACCAAAAACCAAAAACCAAAAACCAAAAACCAAAAACCAAAAACCAAAAACCAAAAACCAAAAACCAAAAACCAAAAACCAAAAACCAAAAAACCAAAAACCAAAAACCAAAAACCAAAAACCAAAAACCAAAAACCAAAAACAAAAAACCAAAAACCAAAAACCAAAAACCAAAAACCAAAAACCAAAAACCAAAAACCAAAAACCAAAAACCAAAAACCAAAAACCAATATCCAAAAACCAAAAACCAAAAACCAAAAACCAAAAACCAAAACCAAAAACCAAAAACCAAAAACCAAAAACCAAAAACCAAAAACCAAAAACCAAAACCAAAAACCAAAAACCAAAAACCAAAAACCAAAAACCAAAAACCAAAAACCAAAACAAAAACCAAAGACCAAAAAAACCAAAAACCAAAAACCAAAAACCAAAAAACCAAAAACCAAAAACCAAAAACCAAAAAAAAACCAAAAACCATAAACCAAAAACAAAAAACCAAAAACCAAAAACCAAAAACCAAAAACCAAAAACCAAAAACCAAAAACCAAAAACCAAAAACCAAAAACCAAAAACCAAAAACCAAAAACCAAAAACCAAAAACCCAAAAACCAAAAACCCAAAAACCAAAAACCAAAAACCAAAAACCAAAAACCAAAAACCAAAAACCAAAAACCAAAAACCAAACACAAAAACCAAAACCAAAAACCAAAAACCAAAACCAAAAACCAAAAACCAAAAACCAAAAACCAAAACCAAAAACCAAAAACCAAAAACCAAAAACCAAAAACCAAAAACAAAAAACCAAAACAAAAAACCAAAAACCAAAAACCAAAAACCAAAAACCAAAAATCAAAACCAAAAACCAAAAACCAAAAACCAAAAACAAAAAACCAAAAACCAAAAACCAAAAACCAAAAACCAAAAACCAAAAACCAAAAACCAAAAACCAAAGACCAAACAACCAAAAACCAAAAACCAAGAACCAAAAAACCAAAAACCAAAAACCAAAAAACCAAAAACCAAAAACCAAAAACCAAAAACCAAAAACGAAAAACCAAAAACCAAAAACGAAAAACCTAAAACAAAAAACCAAAAACCAAAAACCAAAAACCAAAAATCAAAAATAAAAACCAAAACCAAAAACCAAAAGCCAAAAACCAAAAACCAAAAACCAAAACAAAAAACCAAAAACCAAAAACCAAAAACCAAAAACCGAAAACCAAAAACCAAAAACCAAAAACCAAAAACAAAAAACCAAAAACCAAAAACGAAAAACCAAAAACGAAAAACCAAAAACCAAAAACCAAAAACGAAAAACCAAAAACCAAAAACCCAAAAACCAAAAACCAAAAACCAAAAACTGAAAACCAAAAACCAAAAACCAAAAACCAAAAACCAAAACCAAAAACCAAAAACCAAAAACCAAAAACCAAAAACCAAAAACCAAAAACCAAAAACCAAAAACCAAAAACCAAAACCAAAAACCAAAAACCAAAAACCAAAAACCAAAAACCAAAAACCAAAAACCAAAAACCAAAAACCAAAAACGAACAACCAAAAACCAAAGACCAAAAAACCAAAAACCAAAAACCAAAACCCCAAAAACCAAAAACCAAAAACCAAAAACCAAAAAACCAAAAACCAAAAACCAAAAACAAAAACCAAAAACCAAAAACCAAAAACCAAAAACCAAAAACCAAAAACCAAAAACCAAAAACCAAAAACCAAAAACCAAAAACCCAAAAACCAAAAACCCAAAAACCAAAAACCAAAAACCAAAAACCAAAAACCAAAAACCAAAAACCAAAAACCAAAACCCAAAAACCAAAAACCAAAAACCAAAAACGAAAAACCAAAAACCAAAAACCAAAAACGAAAAACCAAAAACAAAAAACCAAAAACCAAAAACCAAAAACCAAAAATCAAAAATAAAAACCAAAACCAAAAACCAAAAACCAAAAGCCAAAAACCAAAAACCAAAAACCAAAAACCAAAACAAAAAACCAAAAACCAAAAACCAAAAACCAAAAACCGAAAACCAAAAACCAAAAACCAAAAACCAAAAACCAAAAACAAAAAACCAAAAACCAAAAACGAAAAACCAAAAACAAAAACGAAAAACCAAAAACCAAAAACCAAAAACCAAAAACCAAAAACCAAAAACCAAAACTCAAAAAACCAAAAACCAAAAACCAAAAACCAAAAACCAAAAACCAAAAAACCAAAAACCAAAAACCAAAAACCAAAACCAAAAACCAAAAACCAAAAACCAACAACCAAAAACCAAAAACCAAAAACCAAAACCAAAGACCAAAAACCAAAAACCAAAAACCAAAAACCAAAACCAAAAACCAAAAACCAAAAACCAAAAACCAAAAACCAAAAACCAAAAACCAAAAACCAAAGACCAAAAACCAAAACCAAAAACCAAAAACCAAAAACCAAAAACCAAAAACCAAAAACCAAAAACCAAAAACCAAAAACCAAAACGCAAAACCAAAAACCAAAAACCAAAAACCAAAAACCAAAAACCAAAAACCAAAAACCAAAACCAAAAACCAAAAACCAAAAACCAAAAACCAAAAACCAAAAACCAAAAACCAAAAACCAAAAACCAAACACCAAAAACCAAAAACCAAAAACCAAAAACCAAAACCAAAAACCAAAAACCAAAAACCAAAAACCAAAAACCAAAAACCAAAAACCAAAAACCAAAGACCAAAAAACCGAAAACCAAAAACCAAAAACCAAAAAGCCAAAAACCAAAAACCAAAAAACCAAAAACCAAAAACCAAAAACAAAAAACCAAAAACCAAAAACCAAAAACCAAAAACCAAAAACCAAAAACCAAAAACCAAAAACCAAAACCAAAAACCAAAAACCAAAAACCAAAAACCAAAAACCAAAAACCAAAAACCAAAAACCAAAAACAAAAAACCAAAAAACCAAAAACCAAAAACCAAAACCAAAAACCAAAAACCAAAAACCAAAAACCAAAAACCAAAAACCAAAAACCAAAAACCAAACACCAAAAACCAAAAACCAAAAACCAAAAACCAAAACCAAAAACCAAAAACCAAAAACCAAAAACCAAAAACCAAAAACCAAAAACCAAAAACCAAAGACCAAAAAACCGAAAACCAAAAACCAAAAACCAAAAAGCCAAAAACCAAAAACCAAAAAACCAAAAACCAAAAACCAAAGACCAAAAAACCGAAAACCAAAAACCAAAAACCAAAAAGCCAAAAACCAAAAACCAAAAAACCAAAAACCAAAAACCAAAAACCAAAAACAAAAAACCAAAAACCAAAAACCAAAACCAAAAACCAAAAACCAAAAACCAAAAAACAAAAACCAAAAACCAAAAACCCAAAAACCAAAAACCCAAAAACCAAAAACCAAAAACCAAAAACCAAAAACCAAAAACCAAAAACCAAAAACCAAAAACCAAAAACAAAAACCAAAACCAAAAACCAAAAACCAGAAACCAAAAACCAAAAACCAAAAACCAAAACAAAAAACCAAAACCAAAAACCAAAAACCAAAAACCAAAAACAAAAAACCAAAACAAAAAACCAAAAACCAAAAACCAAAAACCAAAAACCAAAAATCAAAAACCAAAAACCAAAAACCAAAAACCAAAAACCAAAACCCAAAAACCAAAAACCAAAACCAAAAACGAAAAACCAAAAACCAAAAACCAAAAACCAAAGAGCAAAAAACCAAAAACCAAAAACCAAAAACCAAAAAACCAAAAACCAAAAACCAAAAAACCAAAAACCAAAAACCAAAAACCAAAAACAAAAAACCAAAAACCAAAAACCAAAAACCAAAAACCAAAAACCAAAACCAAAAACCAAAAACCAAAAACCCAAAAACCAAAAACCCAAAAACCAAAAACCAAAAACCAAAAACCAAAAACCAAAAACCAAAAACCAAAAACCAAAAACCAAAAACCAAAAACCAAAAACAAAAACCAAAACCAAAAACCAAAAACCAAAAACCAAAAACCAAAAACCAAAAACCAAAACAAAAAACCAAAACCAAAAACCAAAAACCAAAAACAAAAAACCAAAACAAAAAACCAAAAACCAAAAACCAAAAACCAAAAACAAAAAATCAAAACCAAAAACCAAAAACCAAAAACCAAAAACAAAAAACCAAAAACCAAAAACCAAAAACCAAAAACCAAAAACCAAAAACCAAAAACCAAAAACCAAAAACCAAAAACCAAAAACCAAAAACCAAAGACCAAACAACCAAAAACCAAAAACCAAAAACCAAAAAACCAAAAACCAAAAACCATAAAACCAAAAACCAAAAACCAAAAACCAAAAACGAAAAACCAAAAACGAAAAACCAAAAACAAAAAACCAAAAACCAAAAACCAAAAACCAAAAACCAAAAACCAAAAATCAAAAATAAAAACCAAAACCAAAAACCAAAAGCCAAAAACCAAAAACCAAAAACCAAAAACCAAAAACCAAAAACCAAAAACCAAAAACCAAAAACCAAAAACCAAAAACCAAAACCAAAAACCAAAAACCAAAAACCAAAAACCAAAAACCAAAAACCAAAAACCAAAACCAAAAACCAAAAACCAAAAACCAAAAACCAAAAACCAAAAACCAAAAACCAAAAACCAAAAACCAAAGACCAAAAAACCAAAAACCAAAAACCAAAAACCAAAAAACCAAAAACCAAAAACCAAAAAACCAAAAACCAAAAACCAAAAACCAAAAACAAAAAAACCAAAAACCAAAAACCAAAAACCAAAAACCAAAAACCAAAAACCAAAAACCCAAAAACCAAAAACCCAAAAACCAAAACCCAAAAACCAAAAACCAAAAACCAAAAACCAAAAACCAAAAACCAAAAACCAAAAACCAAAAACCAAAAACCAAAAACCAAAAAACCAAAAACCAAAAACCAAAAACCAAAAACCAAAAACGAAAAACCAAAAACCAAAAACCAAAAACGAAAAACCAAAAACAGAAAACCAAAAACCAAAAACCAAAAACCAAAAACCAAAACCAAAAACCAAAAGCCAAAAACCAAAAACCAAAAACCAAAAACCAAAAACCAAAAACCAAAAACCAAAAACCAAAACCAAAAACCAAAAACCAAAAACCAAAAACCAAAAACCAAAAACCAAAACCAAAAACCAAAAACCAAAAACCAAAAACCAAAAACCAAAAACCAAAAACCAAAACCAAAACCAAAAACCAAAAACCAAAAACCAAAAACCAAAAACCAAAAACCAAAACCAAAAACCAAAAACCAAAAACCAAAAACCAAAAACCAAAAACCAAAAACCAAAAACCAAAAACCAAAAACCAAAACCCAAAAACCAAAAACCAAAACCAAAAACGAAAAACCAAAAACCAAAAACCCAAAAACCAAACACCCAAAAACCAAAAACCAAAAACCAAAAACCAAAAACCAAAAACCAAAAACCAAAAACGAAAACCCAAAAACCAAAAACCCAAAAACCAAAAACCAAAAACCAAAAACCAAAAACCAAAAACCAAAAACCAAAAACCAAAAACCAAAAACCAAAAACCAAAACCAAAAACCAAAAACCCAAAAACCAAAAACCCAAAAACCAAAAACCAAAAACCAAAAACCAAAAACCAAAAACCAAAAACCAAAAACCAAAACCAAAAACCAAAAACCAAAAACCAAAAACCAAAAACCAAAAACCAAAAACCAAAAACCAAAACCAAAAACCAAAAACCAAAAACCAAAAACCAAAAACCAAAAACCAAAACCAAAAACCAAAAACCAAAAACCAAAAACCAAAAACCAAAAACCAAAAACCAAAAACCAAAACCCAAAAACCAAAAACCAAAACCAAAAACGAAAAACCAAAAACCAAAAACCAAAAACCAAAGAGCAAAAAACCAAAAACCAAAAACCAAAAACCAAAAAACCAAAAACCAAAAACCAAAAAACCAAAAACCAAAAACCAAAAACCAAAAACAAAAAACCAAAAACCAAAAACCAAAAACCAAAAACCAAAAACCAAAACCAAAAACCAAAAACCAAAAACCCAAAAACCAAAAACCCAAAAACCAAAAACCAAAAACCAAAAACCAAAAACCAAAAACCAAAAACCAAAAACCAAAAACCAAAAACCAAAAACCAAAAACCAAAAACCAAAAACCAAAACAAAAAACCAAAACCAAAAACCAAAAACCAAAAACAAAAAACCAAAACAAAAAACCAAAAACCAAAAACCAAAAACCAAAAACAAAAAATCAAAACCAAAAACCAAAAACCAAAAACCAAAAACAAAAAACCAAAAACCAAAAACCAAAAACCAAAAACCAAAAACCAAAAACCAAAAACCAAAAACCAAAAACCAAAAACCAAAAACCAAAGACCAAACAACCAAAAACCAAAAACCAAAAACCAAAAAACCAAAAACCAAAAACCAAAAAACCAAAAACCAAAAACCAAAAACCAAAAACGAAAAACCAAAAACGAAAAACCAAAAACAAAAAACCAAAAACCAAAAACCAAAAACCAAAAACCAAAACCAAAAACCAAAGACCAAACAACCAAAAACCAAAAACCAAAAACCAAAAAACCAAAAACCAAAAACCAAAAAACCAAAAACCAAAAACCAAAAACCAAAAACGAAAAACCAAAAACGAAAAACCAAAAACAAAAAACCAAAAACCAAAAACCAAAAACCAAAAACCAAAAATCAAAAATAAAAACCAAAACCAAAAACCAAAAGCCAAAAACCAAAAACCAAAAACCAAAAACCAAAAACCAAAAACCAAAAACCAAAAACCAAAAACCAAAAACCAAAAACCAAAACCAAAAACCAAAAACCAAAAACCAAAAACCAAAAACCAAAAACCAAAAACCAAAACCAAAAACCAAAAACCAAAAACCAAAAACCAAAAACCAAAAACCAAAAACCAAAAACCAAAAACCAAAGACCAAAAAACCAAAAACCAAAAACCAAAAACCAAAAAACCAAAAACCAAAAACCAAAAAACCAAAAACCAAAAACCAAAAACCAAAAACAAAAAAACCAAAAACCAAAAACCAAAAACCAAAAACCAAAAACCAAAAACCAAAAACCCAAAAACCAAAAACCCAAAAACCAAAACCCAAAAACCAAAAACCAAAAACCAAAAACCAAAAACCAAAAACCAAAAACCAAAAACCAAAAACCAAAAACCAAAAACCAAAAACCAAAAAACCAAAAACCAAAAACCAAAAACCAAAAACCAAAAACGAAAAACCAAAAACCAAAAACCAAAAACCAAAAACGAAAAACCAAAAACAAAAAACCAAAAACCAAAAACCAAAAACCAAAAACCAAAACCAAAAACCAAAAGCCAAAAACCAAAAACCAAAAACCAAAAACCAAAACAAAAAACCAAAAACCAAAAACCAAAAACCAAAAACCAAAAACCGAAAACCAAAAACCAAAAACCAAAAACCAAAAACAAAAAACCAAAAACCAAAAACGAAAAACCAAAAACGAAAAACCAAAAACCAAAAACCAAAAACGAAAAGCCAAAAACCAAAAACCCAAAAACCAAAAACCCAAAAACCAAAAACCAAAAACCAAAAACCAAAAACCAAAAAACAAAAACCAAAAACCAAAAACAAAAACCAAAAACCAAAAACCAAAAACCAAAAACCAAAAACCAAAAACCAAAAACCAAAACCAAAAACCAAAAACCAAAAACCAAAAACCAAAAACCAAAAACCAAAAACCAAAAACCAAAAACCAAAGACCAAAAAACCAAAAACCAAAAACCAAAAACCAAAACCAAAAACCAAAAACCAAAAACCAAAAACCAAAAACCAAAAACCAAAAACCAAAAACCAAAAACCAAAAACCAAAAATCAAAAACCAAAAACCAAAAACCAAAAACAAAAACCAAAACCAAAAACCAAAAACCAAAAACCAAAAACCAAAAACCAAAACAAAAAACCAAAACCAAAACCAAAAACCAAAAACCAAAAACCAAAAACCAAAAACCAAAAACCAAAAACCAAAAACCAAAACCAAAAACCAAAAACCAAAAACCAAAAACCAAAAACCAAAAACCAAAAACCAAAAACCAAAAACCAAAGACCAAAAAACCAAAAACCAAAAACCAAAAACCAAAAAACCAAAAACCAAAAACCAAAAAACCAAAAACCAAAAACCAAAAACCAAAAACAAAAAAACCAAAAACCAAAAACCAAAAACCAAAAACCAAAAACCAAAAACCAAAAACCCAAAAACCAAAAACCCAAAAACCAAAACCCAAAAACCAAAAACCAAAAACCAAAAACCAAAAACCAAAAACCAAAAACCAAAAACCAAAAACCAAAAACCAAAAAACCAAAAACCAAAAACCAAAAACCAAAAACCAAAAACGAAAAACCAAAAACCAAAAACCAAAAACCAAAAACGAAAAACCAAAAACAAAAAACCAAAAACCAAAAACCAAAAACCAAAAACCAAAACCAAAAACCAAAAGCCAAAAACCAAAAACCAAAAACCAAAAACCAAAACAAAAAACCAAAAACCAAAAACCAAAAACCAAAAACCAAAAACCGAAAACCAAAAACCAAAAACCAAAAACCAAAAACAAAAAACCAAAAACCAAAAACGAAAAACCAAAAACGAAAAACCAAAAACCAAAAACCAAAAACGAAAAACCAAAAACCAAAAACCCAAAAACCAAAAACCCAAAAACCAAAAACCAAAAACCAAAAACCAAAAACCAAAAAACAAAAACCAAAAACCAAAAACAAAAACCAAAAACCAAAAACCAAAAACCAAAAACCAAAAACCAAAAACCAAAAACCAAAAACCAAAACCAAAAACCAAAAACCAAAAACCAAAAACCAAAAACCAAAAACCAAAAACCAAAAACCAAAGACCAAAAAACCAAAAACCAAAAACCAAAAACCAAAATACCAAAAACCAAAAACCAAAAAACCAAAAACCAAAAACCAAAAACCAAAAACCAAAAACCAAAAACCAAAAACCAAAAACCAAAAACCAAAAACCAAAACCAAAAACCAAAAACCAAAAACTAAAAACCCAAAAACCAAAAACCCAAAAACCAAAAACCAAAAACCAAAAACCAAAAACCAAAAACCAAAAACCAAAAATCAAAAACCAAAAACCAAAAACCAAAAACAAAAACCAAAACCAAAAACCAAAAACCAAAAACCAAAAACCAAAACAAAAAACCAAAACCAAAACCAAAAACCAAAAACCAAAAACCAAAAACCAAAAACCAAAAACCAAAAACCAAAAACCAAAAACCAAAAACCAAAAACCAAAAACCAAAAACCAAAAACCAAAAACCAAAAACCAAAAACCAAAAACCAAAAACCAAAAACCAAAAACCAAAAATCAAAAATAAAAACCGAAAACCAAAAAACAAAAACCAAAAACCAAAAACCAAGAACAAAAAACCAAAAACCAAAAACGAAAAACCAAAAACGAAAAACCAAAAACCAAAAACCAAAAACCAAAAACCATAAACCGAAAATCAAAGACCAAAAAACCAAAAACCAAAAACTAAAAACCAAAAACCAAAAACTAAAAACCAAAAACCAAAAACCAAAAAACCAAAAACCAAAAACCAAAAACCAAAAACCAAAAACCAAAAACCAAAAACCAAAAACAAAAAGCCAGAAACCAAAAACCAAAAACCAAAAACCAAAAACCAAAAACCAAAAACCAAAAACCAAAAACCAAAACCATTAACCAAAAGCCAAAAGCCAAAAGCCAAAAACCAAAAACCAAAAACCAAATACCAAAACAAAAAACCAAAAACCAAAAACCAAAAACCAAAAACCGAAAACCAAAAACCAAAAACCAAAAACAAAAAACCAAAAACCAAAAACGAAAAACCAAAAACGAAAAACCAAAAACCAAAAACCAAAAACCAAAAACCAAAAACCAAAAACCAAAAACCAAAAACCAAAACCAAAAACCAAAAACCAAAAACCAAAAACCAAAACCAAAAACCAAAAAACAAAAACCAAAACCAACAGCCAAAAACCAAAAACCAAAAACCAAAAACCAAAAACCAAAAACCAAAAACCAAAAACCAAAAACCAAAAACCAAAAACCAAAAACCAAAAACCAAAAACCAAAAACCAAAAATCAAAAATAAAAACCAAAAACCAAAAACCAAAAACCAAAAACAAAAAACCAAAAACCAAAAACCAAAACCCAATAACCAATATCCAAAAACCAAAAACCAAAAACCAAAACCAAAAACCAAACCCAAAAACCAAAAACCAAAACCAAAAACCAAAAGCCAAAAACCAAAAACCAAAAACCAAAAACCAAAACAAAAAACCAAAAACCAAAAACCAAAAACCAAAAACCGAAAACCAAAAACCAAAAACCAAAAACCAAAAACAAAAAACCCAAAAACCAAAAACGAAAAACCAAAAACGAAAAACCAAAAACCAAAAACCAAATCCAAAAACCAAAAACCAAAAACCAAAAACCAAAAACCAAAACCAAAAACTAAAAACCAAACACCAAAACCAAAAACCAAAAAACAAAAACCAAAACCAACAACCAAAAACCAAAAACCAAAAACCAAAAACCAAAAACCAAAAACCAAAAACCAAAAACCAAAAACCAAAAACCAAAAACCAAAAACCAAAAACCAAAAACCAAAAACCAAAAATCAAAAATAAAAACCAAAAACCAAAAACCAAAAACCAAAAACCAAAAACCAAAAACCAAAAAATAAAAACCAAAAACCAAAAACCAAAAACCAAAAACCAAAAACCAAAAAAAAAAACCAAACACCAAAAACCAAAAACCAAAAACCAAAAACAAAAACGAAAAACCAAACACCAAAAACCAAAAACCAAAAACCAAAAACCCAAAACCAAAAACCAAAAACTAAAAACCAAAAACAAAAACCAAAAACCAAAAACCAAAAACCAAAAACCAAAAACCAAAAACCAAAAACCAAAAATCAAAAACCAAAAACCAAAAACCAAAAACCAAAAACCAAAAACCAAAAACCAAAAACCAAAAACCAAAAACCAAAAACCAAAAACCAAAAACCAAAAACCAAAAACCAAAAACCAAAAACCAAAAACCAAAAACCAAAAACCAAAAACCAAAAACCAAAAACCGAAAATCAAAGACCAAAAAACCAAAAACCAAAAACTAAAAACCAAAAACCAAAAACCAAAAAACCAAAAACCAAAAACCAAAAAACCAAAAACCAAAAACCAAAAACCAAAAACCAAAAACGAAAAACCAAAAACAAAAAACCAGAAACCAAAAACCAAAAACCAAAAACCAAAAACCAAAAACCAAAAACCAAAAACCAAAAACCAAAAACCAAAAACCAAAAACCAAAAACCAAAACCAAAAACCAAAAACCAACAACCAAAAACCAAAAACCAAAAACCAAAAACCAAAAACCAAAAACCAACAACCAAAAACCAAAAACCAGAAACCAAAAACCAAAAACCAAAAACCAAAAACCAAAAACCAAAAACCAAAAACCAAAAACCAAAAACCAAAAACCAAAAACCAAAAACCAAAAACCAAAAACCAAAAACCAAAACCAAAAACCAAAAACCAACAACCAAAAACCAAAAACCAAAAACCAAAAACCAAAAACCAAAAACCAAAAACAAAAACCAAAACCCAAAAACCAAAAACCAAAAACCAAAACAAAAAACCAAAACCAAAAACCAAAAACCAAAAACCAAAAACCAAAAACAAAAAACCAAAACAAAAAACCAAAAACGAAAAACCAAAAACCAAAAACGAAAAACCAAATCAAAAACCAAGAACGAAAAACCAAAAACCAAAAACCCAAAAACCAAAAACCAAAAACCAAAAACCAAAAACCAAAAACCAAAAACCAAAACCAAAAACCAAAAACCAAAAACCAAAAACCAAAAACCAAAAACCAAAAACCAAAACCAAAAACCAAAAACCAAAAACCAAAAACCAAAAAAAAAAACCAAAAACCAAAAACCAAAAACCAAAAACAAAAACCAAAAACCAAAAACCAAAAACCAAAAACCAAAAACCAAAAACCAAAAACCAAAAACCAAAAACCAAAAACCAAAAACCAAAAACCAAAAACAAAAACCAAAACCAAAAACCAAAACCAAAAACCAAAAACCAAAACCCAAAAACCAAAAACCAAAAACCAAAAACCAAAACAAAAAACCAAAACCAAAAACCAAAAACCAAAACAAAAAACCAAAAACCAAAAACCAAAAACCAAAAACCAAAAACCAAAAATCGAAACCAAAAACCAAAAACCAAAAACCAAAAACAAAAAACCAAAAACCAAAAACCAAAAACCAAAAACCAAAAACCAAAAACCAAAAACCAAAAACCAAAAACCAAAGACCAAACAACCAAAAACCAAACAACCAAAAACCAAAAACCAAAAACCAAAAAAAAAAAACCAAAAACCAAAAAGCAAAAACCAAAAACCAAAAACCAAAAACCAAAAACCAAAAACCAAAAATCAAAAACGAAAAACCAAAAACAAAAAACCTAAAACCCAAAAACCAATATCGAAAAACCAAAAACCAAAAACCAAAACCAAAACCAAAAACCAAAAACCAAAAACCAAAAACCAAAAACAAAAAACCGCAACAAGAAACCAAAAACCAAAAACCAAAAACCAAAAACCAAAAACCAAAAACCAAAAATCAAAACCAAAAACCAAAAACCAAAAACCAAAAACAAAAAACCAAAAACCAAAAACCAAAATCAAAAACCAAAAACCAAAAACCAAAAACGAAAAACCAAAAACCAAAAACCAAAAACCAAAAACGAAAAACCAAAAACCAAAAACCCAAAAACCAAAATCCAAAAACCAAAAACCAAAAACCAAAAACCAAAAAGCAAAAACCAAAAACCAAAAACCAAAAACCAAAAACCAAAAACCAAAAACCAAAAACCAAAAACCAAAAACCAAAAACCAAAAACCAAAAACCAAAAACCAAAAACCAAAAACCAAAAACCAAAAACCAAAAACCAAAAACCAAAAACCAAAAACCAAAAACCAAAAACCAAAAACCAAAAACCAAAAACCAAAAACCAAAAACCAAAAACCAAAAAACCAAAAACCAAAAACCAAAAACCAAAAACCAAAAACCAAAAACCAAAAACCAAAAACCAAAAACCAAAAACCAAAACCAAAAACCAAAAACCAAAAACCAAAAAACCAAAAACCAAAAACCAAAAACCAAAAACCAAAAACCAAAAACCAAAAACCAAAAACCAAAAACCAAAAACCAAAAACCAAAAACCAAAAACCAAAACCCAAAAACCAAAAACCAAAAACCAAAAACCAAAAACCAAAAAAACAAAAACCAAAAACCAAAAAAACAAAAAACGAAAAACCAAAAACCAAAAACCAAAAACCAAAAACCAAAACCAAAACCCAAAAAAAAACCAAAAACCAAAAACCAAAAACCAAAAACCAAAAACCAAAAACCAAAAACCAAAAACCAAAAACCAAAAACCAAAAACCAAAAACCAAAAACCAAATACCAAAAACCAAAAACCAAAAACCAAAAACCAAAAACCAAAAACCAAAAACCAAAAACCAAAAACCAAAAACCAAAAAACCAAAAACCAAAAACCAAAAACCAAAAACCAAAAACCAAAAACCAAAAACCAAAAACCAAAAACCAAAAACCAAAAACCAAAAACCAAAAAACCAAAAACCAAAAACCAAAAACCAAAAACCAAAAACCATAAACCAAAAACCAAAAACCAGTAACCAAAAACCAAAAACCAAAACCAAAAACCAAAAACCAAAAATCAAAAACCAAAAATCAAAAACCAAAAACCAAAAACCAAAAACCAAAAACCAAAAACCAAAAACCAAAAACCAAAAACCAAAAACCAAAAAACCAAAAACCAAAAACCAAAAACCAAAAAACCAAAAACCAAAAACCAAAAACCAAAAACCAAAAACCCAAAACCAAAAACCAAAAACCAAAAAACAAAAACCAAAAAACAAAAACCAAAAACCAAAAACCGAAAACCAGAAACGAAAAACCAAAAACCAAAAACGAAAAACCAAAAACCAAAAACCAAAAACCAAAATCCAAAAACCAAAAACCAAAAACCAAAAACCAAAAACCAAAAACCAAAAACCAAAAACCAAAAACCAAAAACCAAAAACCAAAAACCAAAAACCAAAAACCAAAAACCAAAAACCAAAAACCAAAAACCAAAAACCAAAAACCAAAAACCAAAAACCATAAACCAAAAAACCAAAAACCAAAAACCAAAAACCAAAAAACCAAAAACCCAAAACCAAAAACCAAAAACCAAAAACCAAAAACCAAAAACCAAAAACCAAAAACCAAAAACCAAAAACCAAAAACCAAAAACCAAAAACCAAAAACGAAAAACCAAAAACCAAAAACCAAAAACCAAAAACCAAAAACCAAAAACCAAAAACCAAAAACCAAAAACCAAAAACCAAAAACCAAAAACCAAAAACCAAAAACCAAAAACGAGAAACGAAAAACCAAAAACCAAAAACCAAAAACCAAAAACCAAAAACCAAAAACCAAAAACCAAAAACCAAAAACCAAAAACCAAAAACCAAAAACCAAAAACCAAAAACCAAAAAACCAAAAACCAAAAACCAAAAACCAAAAACCAAAAACCAAAAACCAAAAACCAAAAACCAAAAACCAAAAACCAAAAACCAAAAACCAAAAACCAAAAACCAAAAACCAAAAACCAAAAACCAAGAACCAAGAAACCAAAAACCAAAAACCAAAAAACAAAAAAACCAAAAAGGAAAAACCAAAAACCAAAAACCAGAAACCAAAAACCAAAAACCAAAAACCAAAAACCAAAAACCAAAAACCAAAAACCAAAAACCAAAAACCAAAAACCAAAAACCAAAAACCAAAAACCAAAAACCAAAAACCAAAAACCAAAAACCAAAAACCAAAAACGTAAAAACCAAAAACCAAAAACCAAAAAACCAAAAACCAAAAACCAAACACCAAAAACCAAACACCAAAAACCAAAAACCAAAAACCAAAAACCAAAAAAACAAAAAAACCAAAAACGAAAAACCAAAAACCAAAAACCAAAAACCAAAAACCAAAAACCAAAAACCAAAAACCAAAAACCAAAAACCAAAAACCAAGAACCTAAAACCAAAAACCAAAAACCAAAAACCAAAAACCAAAAACCAAAAACCAAAAACCAAAAACCAAAAACCAAAAACCAAAAAACCAAAAACGTAAAAACCAAAAACCAAAAACCAAAAACCAAAAACCAAAAACCAAAAACGTAAAAACCAAAAACCAAAAACCAAAAAAAAACCAAAAACCAAAAAACAAAAAAACCAAAAACGAAAAACCAAAAACCAAAAACCAAAAACCAAAAACCAAAAACCAAAAACCAAAAACCAAAAACAAAAAACAAAAAACCAAAAACCAAAAACCAAAAACCAAAAACCAAAAAACAAAAACCAAAAACCAAAAACCAAAAACCAAAAACCAAAAACGAAAAACCAAAAACCAAAAACCAAAAACCAAAAACCAAAAACCAAAAACCAAAAACCAAAAACCAAAAACCAAAAACCAAAAACCAAAAACCAAAAACCAAAAACCAAAAACCAAAAACCAAAAACCAAAAACCAAAAACCAAAAACCAAAAACCAAAAACAAAAAACCAAAAACCAAAAACCAAAACCCAAAAACCAAAAACCAAAAACCAAAAACCAAAAACAAAAAACCAAAAAACCAAAAACCAAAAACCAAAAACCAAAAAACAAAAAAACCAAAAACGAAAAACCAAAAACCAAAAATCAAAAACCAAAAACCAAAAACCAAAAACCAAAAACCAAAAACCAAAAACCAAAAACCAAAAACCAAAAACCAAAAACCAAAAACCAAAAACCAAAAACCAAAAACCAAAAACCAAACCAAGAACCTAAAACCAAAAACCAAAAACCAAAAACCAAAAACCAAAAACCAAAAACCAAAAACCAAAAACCAAAAACCAAAAACAAAAAACTCAAAACCAAAAACCAAAAACCAAAAACCAAAAACCAAAAACAAAAACCGAAACCAAAAACCAAAAACCAAAAACCAAAAACCAAAAACCAAAAATCAAAAACAAAAAACCAAACACCAAAAACCAAAAACCAAAAACAAGAAACCAAAAACCAAAAACCAAAACCGAAAAACCAAAAACCAAAAACCAAAAACCAAAAACCAAAAACCAAAAACCAAAAACCAAAAACCAAAAACCAAAAACCAAAAACCAAAAACCAAAAACCAAAAACCAAAAACCAAGAACCTAAAACCAAAAACCAAAAACCAAAAACCAAAAACCAAAAACCAAAAACCAAAAACCAAAAACCAAAAACCAAAAACCAAAAACGTAAAAACCAAAAACCAAAAACCAAAAAACCAAAAACCAAAAACCAAACACCAAAAACCAAACACCAAAAACCAAAAACCAAAAACCAAAAACCAAAAAACAAAAAAACCAAAAACGAAAAACCAAAAACCAAAAACCAAAAACCAAAAACCAAAAACCAAAAACCAAAAACCAAAAACAAAAAACAAAAAACCAAAAACCAAAAACCAAAAACCAAAAACCAAAAAACAAAAACCAAAAACCAAAAACCAAAAACCAAAAACCAAAAACGAAAAACCAAAAACCAAAAACCAAAAACCAAAAACCAAAAACCAAAAACCAAAAACCAAAAACCAAAAACCAAAAACCAAAAACCAAAAACCAAAAACCAAAAACCAAAAACCAAAAACCAAAAACCAAAAACCAAAAACCAAAAACCAAAAACCAAAAACCAAAAACCAAAAACCAAAAACCAAAAACCCAAAAACCAAAAACCAAAAACCAAAAACCAAAAACAAAAAACCAAAAACCAAAAACCAAAAACCAAAAACCAAAAAACAAAAAACCAAAAACGAAAAACCAAAAACCAAAAACCAAAAACCAAAAACCAAAAACCAAAAACCAAAAACCAAAAACCAAAAACCAAAAACCAAAAACCAAAAACCAAAAACCAAAAACCAAAAACCAAAAACCAAAAACCAAAAACCAAAAACGAAAAACCAAAAACCAAAAACCAAAAACCAAAAACCCAAAACCAAAAACCAAAAACCAAAAACCAAAAACCAAAAACCAAAAACCAAAAACCAAAAACCAAAAACCAAAAACCAAAAACCAAAAACCAAAAACCAAAAACCAAAAACCAAAAACCAAAACCAAAAACCAAAAACCAAGAACCAAAAACCAAAAACCAAAAACCAAAAACCATAAACCAAAAAACCAAAAACCAAAAACCAAAAACCAAAAAACCAAAAACCCAAAACCAAAAACCAAAAACCAAAAACCAAAAACCAAAAACCAAAAACCAAAAACCAAAAACCAAAAACCAAAAACCAAAAACCAAAAACCAAAAACGAAAAACCAAAAACCAAAAACCAAAAACCAAAAACCAAAAACCAAAAACCAAAAACCAAAAACCAAAAACCAAAAACCAAAAACCAAAAACCAAAAACGAGAAACGAAAAACCAAAAACCAAAAACCAAAAACCAAAAACCAAAAACCAAAAACCAAAAACCAAAAACCAAAAACCAAAAACCAAAAACCAAAAACCAAAAACCAAAAACCAAAAACCAAAAACCAAAAACCAAAAACCAAAAACCAAAAACCAAAAACCAAAAACCAAAAACCAAAAACCAAAAACCAAAACCAAAACCAAAAACCAAAAACCAAAAACCAAAAACCAAAAACCAAAAACCAAAAACCAAGAACCAAAAACCAAAAACCAAAAAACAAAAAAACCAAAAAGGAAAAACCAAAAACCAAAAACCAAAAACCAGAAACCAAAAACCAAAAACCAAAAACCAAAAACCAAAAACCAAAAACCAAAAACCAAAAACCAAAAACCAAAAACCAAAAACCAAAAACCAAAAACCAACAACCAAAAACGTAAAAACCAAAAACCAAAAACCAAAAAACCAAAAACCAAAAACCAAACACCAAAAACCAAACACCAAAAACCAAAAACCAAAAACCAAAAACCAAAAAACAAAAAAACCAAAAACGAAAAACCAAAAACCAAAAACCAAAAACCAAAAACCAAAAACCAAAAACGAAAAACCAAAAACCAAAAACCAAAAACCAAAAACCAAAAACCAAAAACCAAAAACCAAAAACAAAAAACAAAAAACCAAAAACCAAAAACCAAAAAACCAAAAACCAAAAAACAAAAAAAAACAAAAACCAAAAACCAAAAACCAAAAACCAAAAACCAAAAACGAAAAACCAAAAACCAAAAACCAAAAACCAAAAACCAAAAACCAAAAACCAAAAACCAAAAACCAAAAACCAAAAACCAAAAACCAAAAACCAAAAACCAAAAACCAAAAACCAAAAACCAAAAACCAAAAACCAAAAACCAAAAACCAAAAACCAAAAACCAAAAACCAAAAACCAAAAACAAAAAACCAAAAACCAAAAACCAAAACCCAAAAACCAAAAACCAAAAACCAAAAACCAAAAACAAAAAACCAAAAACCAAAAACCAAAAACCAAAAACCAAAAA